>PNEP01000001.1:1800000-2145425 GCA_002939055.1 Hypocreales sp. Mo6-1
CAGCCACGAGCTGCCGTCCTGCGGCTGACGGCGGCCAAGGGCAACGGCGCGCCAGGACGAGCCGCGATGCGTCGCAGCATCAGCCGGCATCAGCATCAGCATCAGCAGCCATGCAGGGGCGCCGTCGCCGTTTCGCATCCCGGCCCCCAAGGCCGCCCCGGGCTGTGACGGGCCGTCGTCTCGAGGCCTCGCGTCTCGGGGCCTCGCGTCTCTCGAGGCCTCGCCCGTCGTGCTAGCGCGCCGTGGCTCCAACCCTCTTCTTTTCACGCCTTGGCCGACAATGGCAAGCGGCCCCGCCTCCGGAGCGCCGGCCCCGGACCCGCGCCGGCGCCGCCGATCTTGCTCCCCGCGTCCTAGCTGCCCCTCAAAACAATCGCGAATAGGCATTCACGGGCCCCGGCCTCCGGTGCTCCGAGGGGCCACGCCGTCATCCACCTCGTGCGCCGCGCTCGGTCCGTCCGATGACCTGGCCGCTGCCCCTATTGTCTGCCCTTGGCCGTGACGGTAGCATCGAGCCAGACGCCTCGCCCCGGCTCTCGGGCCCGCCCCCAGTGGACAGGCGCCGCCATCCAACTGCCAGACGCGGCGTAGCGGCACACGGCAGCCGACTGACTCGGACGAGGTCACCTCGGCATCTCGCGGAGCCGGCTCTAGCACTGCATTGAAGCCCTGTCCACCTGCGCTGCCGTCCAACAGCTTCAGCCCTGGCCCGGCTCGCGGCAGGCGGTGCTCCCCTCGCGGCAGACGGTGCTCCCCTCTAGGTGCTCCCCTCTGCGCTCCCCTCGCGGTAGACGGCGCTCCCCCCCCCCGGCCGGCTCACCACCACGGCGCCGGCGCGCTGCTCCGCCGTCAGCGCCCTCGCCGCGTAGTACTGCCTCTCGAGCGCCTCCCTCACCGCCGCCACCCTGTCCGCCGGCACCAGGTGCACGCTGCAGCCTCCCCAGCCGGCCCCCGTCAGCCGGCTGCCGTAGGCCCCCGCGCCGCGCGCAATGGCGCACAGCTCGTCGAGCTCCGGGCAGCTGCACTCGAACAGCTCGCGGCACGAGTCCTGCGTCTCGTTCATGAGCGCCCCGAGCTGCGCGCCGAGGCCCGTCGTGTCCGTCGCCCCCGTGTGCGCCGCCCGCTCCAGCAGCGCCAGGAAGCGCAGCACGCGCAGCGCCTCGCCGAAGACGTGCAGCGCCCGCTGCCGCAGCTTGAAGCGCGCGGCCCGCACGGGGAAGCTCGACAGGAAGCGCCGCTCCAGCTCCGCCGTCGACAGCCCCAGCGCCGCCGCCATATCGTCGCGCGTGTAGCCCTGCTCCTGCGTCAGCGTCTCGCCCGCCAGCGCCACCAGCCTCTCGAGCCGCGCCTCCTCGGTGACGCCCTGGGCGGCGTCGCCGTGGAGCCGGAAGTAGGCCTCGTGGAAGCCCCGCAGGCTGGTGCCGAGCGGCCCGGCGTCGGCCGGCAGCTCCGTGCCGGGCGGGTTGACGACGGCGTTGAGGTAGGCGGCGGCCAGCGTCACCTCGACGACGCGCAGGTTGTAGTGGACGGGGCCCGTCTCCTGCTTGTTGGACGTGACGAAGCTCTGCGCGACGACGAAGCACAGCTCGGGCTCCGTCGGCGGGAAGCGGACGGGCCGCGCCGCCAGCTCGGGGCTGAAGGCGACCAAGAGGGCCGACCCCGGCTCCGCGAAGACCGAGGCCGCCTGGTCCATGCTGCGGCGCCGTCAGCCGCTCGGCGCTCACGGCGCGCGGTGGCCGGGCCTCACCCGCCCGAGTTGACGCCGACGGCGCGCTCGCTGACGATGGCCAGCTCCGTCAGCTGCCGCTTGTCGACGGGGCCGTGGCCGTTGGCGACGAGGACGGCGAGGGCGCTGGCGCTGACCAGGGCGGCGCTGGAGCTGAGCCCGCCGCCGACGGGCACGCTGCCGTCGACGAGCACGTCCATGTCGCAGGGCGTCCGGCCGCGGAGCAGCGGCAGGGCGCCGCGCAGGCCGCTGCGGAAGTAGTTTGTCCACTCGAGGCGCGACGCGTCGATGGCCACGTCGCCGTCGGCCGGCACCGTCACTTCGCCGGGCGCGAACCGCGCGCCGTCCACGTTGGCCAGGCGGATGCGCGGGGCCGCGCCCGGGGCCGCGGGCCGGGCGGCGACGGCGAGCAGCGCGTCGGCGGCGACGGCCATGGGCAGCACGGCGTAGAGCGAGTAGTCGATGTGCTCGCCGATGATGTTGACGCGCCCGGGCGACCGCGCGACAAAGGCCGCCGGCTGCCCGTAGACGTCGCAGAAGCGCGCCAGCAGCCGGTCCCAGCGCGGCGCCTCGGCCGCCAGCGCCGCGGGCGGGTAGATGTCGGCGAGGGCGCCGACGACGGGGACCGTCGACATGCTGTCTGGTGTCGCTGGTGCTGCGAGACGTCAGCCGCTGCCGCTGCCGGCCGCTGCAAGACTGCCTTGCCGGCGAGAATCGTCTGCCTGCCCGCTGAGCGCCGTGTCAGCGGTGCTGTCGACGAGATGCAGCTGTCGAGACCGCCGTTGGTGAGAGGAAGACGACCAGGCGGTCACATGTGCAGTCACGAGACGTCCGGCCAATGACATCATTGACGCGGGGTACAGTAGCCCAGCTCACTCCCACCTTCCGTAACAAGCAGTTGCCGACTTGGGTATTTATGTAGGTACGTAGTAGTTGAAACTCGGTCTCGAGTCTGTTCAAACATTCGATTCTCATCCCAAGGTTCTCGAGCTATCAGCCATCGACTCATGTTGACGCAAGCTTTCCATTACTGCTACCTCAACATCAACAATCGCTATGAGGTGTGCTCCGCCCGAATGTGTTTAGAGTAGGGTGTAAGGTGACCCGTGGGAAGACCTATAGCGGTATATGGGTAATAAAATGCCAAGTATCCGTACTCTCCTAACTTTAAATTTCACGCGAGTTCATGTCTTCATCTGGTATTATTGAAAGATTACCAATAATATTTACCTTTTCCAACTTTAAAAATAATATAATCTGTGCGCGGATGCGTTCCGCTGTCAATTGCCGGCGCACTCCAAGCTTCGGCTGCCAAACGCCAAATGGGTTTTCATCAGTCAATGTTAGGATTCACGCATTGACTGGGCCGAAAAACGAAACCTCAGCACAAACAGATGTTGCCTATTCAGGTTTTCAGAACGCCCTTCTTCGCCTTCTTTCGCCCGGCACAGCTGTCTTGGCTGCCAGTGGAGCCTGATGTCGAGCCAGGGACCCCCTTGCGGATTTTGCCACCCATCAAGCTAGACTAGGCTTTCCTTGCGAATAATAGGTTCGCAATGGCCAGGATGAAAGCGAGCGTACTATATCCCTAAGCAATAAGCATCCACCTCGTATAGACAGGGGAAGCAGGCCAAGGACAGCTTCCTCGTCCAGGAGCGAGTCATAAAGCATGCATCAGCGGCATGAGTTGCTGCGTCAGCCTCGGCTTTCATACACCGTCCTGCGGCTCAGCAGTCTTTCTCCTGCCAAGCCTCTTCCGATTTCCGAGGCCCAAGGAGAAGGGGTCCATATTATAAGCAATGCAGCGGCTGAGTAAGATGTCAGGCTATAGCAATTCTCCCTCGTATGCCGACGTTGCGGGTTCGAACACTTCCATGTTACGACTATGCTAGGAAGTCCTCGCGTTTCGCTATATATCTGCTTACTAGTACAAACTTGGAGGATGTTCCTAGCGTTATGATCAGACTCTGTACCCAACGACATCCGCGCGAATACACTTACCTCACTTCTAACCCTCCTCCAGCGAGCCCTCCTTGTTATTTTCCAGATAGGACAATGGCTGTCATCTCTCGAAGCATCTAGGCAGACTATCCACACGCGCGAGTCAGCTCATGGAATCCGTCTTCCGTGCTTGCCATCAGCTCGGAATCATCAAGCCATATCTCCGGATGCGATGCGTACGCCAGAATTGACCACAATCGCCATCCCGCATGCATGATGCTCTCTCGTACCAGCTGCTGATGTCTACGTGCATCATGTCTTGTATGTCTGGATATCAGGTTATAAAATCTCTCTTCCAGCCTCTCCTTCAACCACAGGACAGAGTGGCATTTTGTTTGCATTCTCTGGGAGTCATTGCGGCTTGGAATCATCGTTTCTCCATGTCGTTTGGTATAGCGAGGCGAACAGACTGAACCTTATTATGTCGTTCGATTTACGTCAAGATCTGGGCTATTCGCCATCACATGGCGCACCCGGCGCACGTGGAGGGCCTGTTTCAGGATTTACCCGACAGTCCGCAGCGGTCCGAACCGATGCTGCTACCCTGTGGTCCGGAGCATTTTTCCGGCATTTAGTGTCTTTCGAGTTTTACGAATTGTTATTCGGGATTGAAATGTCTGTTCCGTCACAATAGAAACTTCGGCTCATTTGCACCCAACTGAGGCTTCATAAACCTATGACGCTCCTTTCGCTGCTGAATAGCTCTCGCTGCCGCTGATAGACGATCCGCTGCGGCCACCGAATATCAGCCTGAACTCTTGGCATAGCTACCAGTGGACGGCTATCTCCGCACCTTATTGCCTCCCGCTATTGACAGGGAAAGTATTCTCGGCATCTTTTAGCTGCTTGACAACCTCGTATTATCTGCCTTGCTCTTGCCTAACAAAACGATATCATGGTTCCCGTCGCTTTGTAAGTCCCAAAGGCGCAAGCTTGATGTTGGCGGCCCTCCGGATCAACGCTGACTGAGAATACAACTGTCAAAATGTCTGTCTCAGAACCCTCCCGGGCACCGTCTTGCGTGGCCAGGTACCCTGGATAGCTCATATCTCGGCTGAGGACCCATCAAGGCACGCCAAGGACCAAACATGAGATGGTGTCACAACCAGGGGCCGCACAGGCTCCGCACGTCCCTAAAGGAAGGGGTGTCCGACTAAGACGCTGTATTTAGGTCAAATCAGGGGCATCGTGTGACGAGACCTGATAGTTCCCCGATATACAGCACGGACCTATTGCTCCCTGGGCCAGAGCCGACGTGCCTTTTACCCGCTGAGTGGCGCAAGCTCGGCGCAAAAAGATGACCTACAAGCTCAGAGACACCAGCGTACAGGGCTCATCCTTGTTTATCCCGACCGATGGCCGAACCTCAGCACAGGTGATTACGAGGGGCCCGTGCAATAATGATTCCATCTGTTGCAAGTTATGTGGAGTCATGACTTAGGCAAGGATGCTGTGCTATTGCTCTGACCTTCCTGAAGTGATCGGTCCGTAGAACAGTATATATACACGCAGGCACAAGGTGTGAGCGTAATCCTCCACATAAAATACGTGGACTCACCTGACACGGTACGTCTATCCGCACGCCACGGATGCGAATGGGAAGCACTAGAAACATTCCGTGCCAAGCGTGGGACGCGCGTGCATGGAAACGGGCCCGCGGCAAGGATCCGTTTCGCGGAAACAAACCCTGGACCCGTCAGTTGCTTCGAGCAGGGTCCTGGCTTCCGAACACCGGCGGAGAGCTGCGGCACGAAGCCACCGAGCTCTTCGATGACGAGGAATAGGGGAAGGGCTGCTTCGAGAAAAATAAGGTTGACTCCCTCGAGCCCCAAAGCCGCCATGTTTCGAACCCGATGTCGGCGGGTACATTGCGAGTCCTCCCCGACGATATTGCCGACATTTCGGCGGTGCCCACGATTGCGAGGTCTTCGAAAACGAGGGCGAGAGGAACGAGGAGAAAGAGACTTTTGCGTGGTAGGAGTCCATGTGTCTGCCAGCCTGCGGTGCGTCAGCTTCTGTTCCGCGCTCTGAAGTAGTGGAATGCCTTGGGAAAAAGACAAGCCAGGTCAGGATCGAACGGCTGCTGGAGTCTTCTCCTCGGTGAAGCAAGCACTGCTTTGGGTGGGCTGCTTCTTGGTAGCTGCTCTCCTGCCATTCCCAGCTCGAGGCGTTATCTTGGGCTGCCACCACGGCCACGACTTTCTGGACGTCGACATCGCTATCGCAGTTCCGCAGAGATCCATTCATCGAGAGCTTTTGCCCCTGGCCGCATTCCGCCTTGTTCATGTCGATCGTTCGCCTCGCAGTGACGTGGCCCGCGGTGGTCTGGCGAGCTGCAGCGGTAGCCCGTGGAGCAGAAGCTCAAGGTCGTTCGTGTCGGTTTCGTTCGGTCGAGCAAGGGCTGGGTTAACGCGGGGAGACAACTGTCAAAAGAGTTCTAAGGGTTGATTAGCTGGTTCCGAAACTGCAGAGAGGGCTGAAGAAGGCCTTGAGAGCAGACACGGGTAGTCGCGGCAGTCCATGAGGCAGAGGAAGCTGGGCAAAATCAAAAGAGTCCCAGACGGGAAGCTGCAGCGGACGCGGCAGCAGCCAAGTCGGTGGGGGCGTTTGAGCCGCAGAGTTATGGTCCGCAGCTTTTCCCACGGCCTGGGTAGCAAGAGAGTCGATGTTGGTGCTTCGTGGTCGTTTTCTGCTCTTGGTGGAACATGGTGGCAAAGCGTCGCGGAGCACGACGAGCCGCAGCTTCACCTCGTCTCAAGAGTCTACCACATAGTTCGTAAAATACATTTATCTAAATTCCTTCTCTTCTGGTGCATAGTCCCCGAAGCTACGTGTGTTGAAGAGAGATGGCTGGCCAAGGGTACGGTTGCAGGCACGCAGCCCCTGAGCTAACAACACATAGCAAACCACACTAGCAAACCACAACGCAGGCCTCATATATCCAGACTCGGGCAGAGAAGGTGAGCCAAGACGGACCGGAATGCAGGCTGGACAGCCGAGCCGCCAGAGACGGCAAACGCCTCGACCGAGCACCCGCGCAGACGCTCAATCCGGCGTGATGCGATAGCACCAGACACTGGACGAGACGCAAACGGGCTCCATACGGCTCTCCTGGACGCCGTCCTGGACCCGTACCCGCAGACAGCCCAGCCGCCTCCCGCCACCGCACCGCGTCTCGCGATACCTCCCCCTTAGACGCCCTCGGCAACCGTCCTTCCTCACGCCTCACCGCCCCTCCCATTGTCCGCCGTGAATCAGGTCAATAGAAAAGTCCCCTCCGGGACCCCGGCGACGCCCGGACCACGCGCCCCCCCCGGCGGCGGCGACGCTGGCTAACGGCAGCCGTCCGGGACCGACGCCCGCCTCGCCCGGCCCAAGACGGGACCGCCGCCGCCGTGTCGGCGGTTACGAGGCGCCGGCATGGCTCCCCGGTAGCGATTCAGACACGCGGTACAAGGCGCCAACGCCTGCGGCCGCCGGACATGGGACGGACCCGGCGGGTATAAATGCCCCCGGCTTCTCTTTGATTCTCTCTCGGCTCTCTGTCCTTCTGGATGCGTGGCTGTGACGACGGCTCTCCTCATCCAGCGCGCGCTTCTGCCCCTGTCCACCATGGACGCTCGAGACCTGTCGGCGCGCAAGGCCAAGTCGGACGACGACACGGCCGTGGACGAGGTACGCAGCTCGTTTCTTTCGACGTCGTCGAGCTTTGCTGCGAGGACGCCCGAGCAAACCCCCCGACTCCCAGGCTTTGCTGACGGCGCCCGAGCCCAAGGACACCACGGCGCCCTACCGGTCGTCGTCGTCGTCGGAGCAGTTTGACCTCTCGGCTCCGGACGCGGGCTTGCTCGCCGTCTTGGACATGCCGGGCTGGGTGCGTGCTCCGGAGCGGATGCCCGTCGACGTGCTCACGGCCCCCAGGACGGCTTCCCGGTCGCCGAGGACCACGACGCGCCGGCGCGGGACACTCGCTTCGAGGACAGGTAGGCAGAGCAGAGGCTATCCTCTGCTACGACGCGCGATGCTGACGACGGCAGCATGCACGAGATGCTCAGCGTCCCCGACGCCTCCCTGTCGCTCCGCATCGGCCTGCTCCTGCAGTACCCCCTTTTCCGGTCCCTGCTGGCCCTCCCGCGCCCCCGTCGCGGCTGGACGATGCCCGGCGTCGACGGCCAGGCCTTCGTGCTCGCCATGCAGTTCCTCGTCTCGGCCGACGGCTTCGCCGGCACGGAGCCGCAGCTCAACCTCATGCGCCTCCTCGCCGCGCTCGACCTCGTCCTCGCCTGGGGCATGCGCGCCGAGGTGCTCAAGATCTGCGCCACGGTCCGCCGCTACGTCGCGCGCCGCCTGCTCTTCCACAACCCCTTCGCGCCGCGCCTGGGCGGCGGCGGCGGCGAGGAGCGCTACCGCTACCGCTCCGAGGAGCTCTACCGCGCCCATCTCGTGCTGCGGGCCTGCCCGCGGGTGCAGGTCGGCCTCGACGCCCTCGAGGTCGTCGTCCTCTACACGCAGGCCGTGCCCGCGCGCTTCTGGCCGCGCCTCGCCGCCGGCTTCGACGACGACTTCAGGGACGCCCTCGAGGACGTGGCCCTGGGGCGCGCCCGCAGCCCGCGCGACGACTTCGACTGCATCTGGTCGCAGTACGCCGAGGCGGCCGAGGGCTCCGACGTCGGCTGGCTCGAGGACAGGCCGCCCCTGGTCGACCGGCTGTGCTGGATCCTCGGCTTCTGCGCGTGGAGCTGCCACGACGAGCAGCACGTCCGGCGCGGCTCGCCGCAGGAGGAGCGCAGCCAGTGGGAGCAGGAGGCGCGCCGCATCGCCGCGCACCCGGTGAACCGGCTGGGCCGTGGCTGGTTCGTGTACTTTAAGTAGTGTTTTGGAGGCCATGTTGCTGCGCTCACGAGCTGATATCTGGGAATCTGGGAAGGGGAACGGGGTCTACCGCTGGGAATAGCGGATAGCAATGGTTGGGCCGGGGTTACGGTGGGTAGGGGTTAACTGTTGCCGCACTGCATCCTTCGGATACGCCGTGCAACGTGTCGAAATTGAAACGCTAATCAGCATGCCCTGACTGTCTTGACCCTGGCCACCCTCCACCTCCACATGCTCACTCGACGCCCAGCCGCCACAGGCCGTCGCCGAGGACGTGGGCGTCCTCGACGACGGGCCCCTTGGCCTTGGCCTTGACGTCGGCGGTGCCGCAGACGAGCAGGCCGACGGCACACGCCTCCTCCTTGCCCTCGGCCATGATGACGACGGGCTCGCCCTTGTCGAGCTCGCGGCTCCAGCGGCCGTCGGCGTCGGCGCGCTGGTCGAGGCTCGCGGCGGCGTCCGGGCCGGCGGGGGCGGCGCCGTCGGCGGGCAGGCGGCCGCCGGGCGAGGTGAAGCCGGGGGCCATGAGGGTGGCGCCGGCGAGGACGAAGCGGATGGCGCCGCGGTCGATGCGCAGCGTCGGGAAGGCGAGCGGGAAGCGGTGGACGAGGCGCAGGTGCGGCAGCAGCACGGCGGGCGGCGGCGCGTCGGGCTGGACGAAGAGCGGCTCGGCGCCGAGCACGTACAGCGTGTTGCGGTCCGGCAGCTTGACGCTCTCGAGCGACGCCTTGCGCGGCAGCACCTCGTCGGCGACGGGCGCCAGCAGCGGGTACGTGGCCAGCAGCGACTGGCGCAGCGCGCGCTGCACCGACGACTTGAGCTTCTGCCGGGGCGCGGGGGCGATGCTGCGGCGGTCAGCGGCGAGGCCGTGCGTGCCGGGGGCGACTTGCTCCTTTTTGAACATGATGTGAAGAGGTGAGGTTGCTGGAGGAGAAGAGCTGGCGGCGGGGCTGCATCTCACGTAGTGATTAGTAATGACCGATGAGCACAGCTTCAAGAGCATCACCTTCAACTTCAACTTCCAGAGCTTCAACCTAACTTCCACTTCCAAGACCTTCAACTTAACTTCCACTTGTACCTTGTCCATCCTCGAACAGCTCGACTACGGTATCCGGCGCCTCCCATCCACGCCCTCACCCAAAGTACACCCTCGACACGACGCCGTCCTCGCCCACCTCGACATTCAGCCGCTCCTCCCGAAAGTCGCGGCTGACGCCCTTGCCGGGCGACACGATGCGGTGCCCCTGCGGTAGGTCCTTGGTGCTAAACGTCTTGCCCGGGTCAGCGTCCCTCTAGCCGTGCGCTTGCCGGCACTCACCGTCGCGTTGGACTCGGAGTCGGACAGCGTCTTGCCGACGAGCTTGTTCTGCCACTCGTCGGCCTTGGTGGCCGCGCTGGTCGTGACGCCGGGGACGAGAGGCATGGTCGAGGTGTGCTGGTCCAGTATGGAGGAATATCAGTGCAGGTGAAGCATGACATCAGAGCGTCGCAGGGCGTTGTCAGTAATATAGGGTAGGCAACGGCGATGACGTCGCTCACGTGATCTGGATCGCTGCCAAGAAGACGGGGCGACCTGCTCCGTTCTCGTACCTCGACTTCACTTCTCTCCATCCTCCAAGCCTCTTCCTTGCCATGGAGGCATCGCGTCCTGCCGTCCAGCTTCGCCGGCCTACGGAGAGCTTCTCGAGCATCGAAAGAAGCGTCGACCCGCAGGCGCCACGTGCGCCCCTGTCCAGCACAGACGGCAGCCTGGCTGCGCCTGCGGCTGCTTACCATGGATGCAACCTGGGAGCCTCGGCGGACTGGCTGCTGACGTCTGTCCCGTGGCCGTGGCACGCCTGCGCCCCCTTGAGCCTCTCTGGTACGCCTGGCTGCCAACCGATATTGGCAATTTTTAGAGGCTCGCCGCTGACATCCCTGGCCGTCTCGACACAGCCGTCGCACAAAGACATCCATGCCTCCGAGGCTCGGGCCATGCCAGTTTGGTGCTAATAAAATCAGCGCCCCTGTCTGATCCAGAGCTGACCCCAGCCCCTCGCCCTCGTCAGCTGTTGGCATGCGCTCCTTTTGCCCGTTGGGCCCTTTGTTCTGGCCTCCCGTTCCTCGTCTTCCCGCTCCTCGACTTCTTCTCTCTTTTCCTCTCTCCTCAGCCGCCTCGCTGCCCCGACGCCGTCCCGTCCGCGCCCGCCGCGCCTGCAAATTGACTTTGGCGTCGGTCCGCCCCGTGTTACAGCCCTGCGCCCGCTAGCCTCCAACGGTTCGTCTCGAGTCGAGCGGCCGCGAGCTAAAACGCCGAGCCTTTGCCCTGTTCCGTCCGTCTCCACCATGCGGCCTCAGGCCCTCGCCGCCTTGCTCCTCTTCGCCGCCGGCGCCGGAGCCGACGCCCGCCTGCGGCCGGAGCCGACGCCGACGCCGGGCCCGGCGCCCGACCTGCGGCTCCGCTACGGCGCCGTCGCCGCGCGCGCCGAGCAGACGACGACGACGACGGCCAAGGGCTCGCTGAGCAGCCACAGATCGGGCAAGGACTGCTTCACGACGACGTCGGTCGACACGTCGTCGTGCAACGTGGTGACGGACGGCGGCCACGTGCACACGCAGACGTGCGTGCCGACGCGCGTGCCGTCGAGCGACTGCGCGCCGGGCCTGCTGTGCACCATCGACGCCAACCACCAGGACATCTGCATGGTGATGCAGAGCGTGCCCGACACGGGCGGCATCGTCATCGCCGTCATCTTCGCCGGCCTCTTCGGCCTCGGCCTCGGCGCCCTCACCTTCCTGTGCTGCCGCGAAAGTCGCCAGCAAAAGGTGCTGGCCGCCAAGGCCGAGGCCGTCGCCCTCGCCCGCGCCGCGACGAAGAAGAAGCGCGCCCAGGAGGCGCGCGCCCCCCTGATGCGCCAGAACTCGGGCGCCCCGGGGAGCCCCAACCCTTTTCAGGACGTGACCCAGGCGTGAGGGGGGGGGGGGGGGGACAGGCAGGCAGGCGGAGCGTCAGAGATATCCTTGGACTTTGTGTGACGAACCCATGAGGTGATGGGGGATGGCACGGCTGCTACCGAGTACCTGAATGATTGCGTCGGCCGCCCTTCACTCGCCAAAGGTGACATGTAGCGCCGCTTGCACGCGTCCAGTCTCGCAATGCCAGAGAGAGCGTGTACGATAACTACCTCGTACGCAATATCTGCAAACGCTGCGCATAGAGCCCGACCGGGCATGCTTCGTATCTGCTTTACTCGGACAAAATCCCGCAGCCGTTCCCTGGGCAAACACACACACACGATCCCCCCCTTTCCGCTGCGCATCAGAACTCGCTGTGGTACGGCCGCGAGTCGCCGCTCCGGGGCTCAAAGAAGCCCTCCCACGTGTCCACCTTGGCGGTGCTGCTGGCCGTGGCGACGGCCTTGCCCTTGTCGGGCCTTGCCGGGCGCGGCGGCCCGATGACGCCGAACGACGGGGCGGCGGCGGCGGCGGCGGCGGCGGGCGTCCGGGGCTGCTCGGGCGCGCCGCGGTTGACGAGCTCCAGGCCGATGCGCTCCAGCAGCGTCTTGCGATTCGAGGGGCTGCAGCAGTTCCGGGGCCGCTCCCCGCCCGCCTCGCTGGAGCTTTTCTAGATCCCCCGGAGCGAGGCGTGGCCCGTCAGCGGGCTGCCAATCTCGCCGGGCGCGCCGACGGCCCGGTAGTGCGCGCTCAGGCCGTCGTCGGGCACCCATCGGATCGCCGGCTGGCCCGGCCCGCGCCGCCGCACCTCGAAGGTGCCGCCGCCGTTGGATCCGTTGCCCTCGGTGTCGCACAGGTCCAGCAGGTCCTGCTCCGAGATGCTGCCGTCGCCCGACTGCGCCGCCACCTGCAGCTTGATGGCCGCCAGGTCCATATACCCGTCGGCGTCGGCGCTGCTCGTGCTCGCCAGCTCCTTGCACGCCTGGCACAGCATCAGCCGCACCGCCACGTGCCGCGGCTGGCCCGGCGCGCGCATCGACCCGAGGCCCGACGCGCCCACCGATCCGAGGCCGAAGCCGGGCGCCATCGTCGCCATCGTCGTCAGCGTCGCCAGCGTCGGGGGGGCCCAGGCGCTGCCGAAGCCGGGCGGCCCGAACGGCTGGGACGCGGCGCTGGCCGACGGCGGCCCCCACGGGCTGTTGTGTCCCAGGGGGAAGCCGGGGGCGTCGAGGAAGGGGCTCGTCGCGAAGGCGCTCCGGGGGCCCGGCGGCTGGTTGCGCAGGCTGCTGCTGCTGCTGCTGGCCGCTGCGTTGGTGTCGAGGGCCAGCGGCTCGTCGTCCTCGACCAGGACGCGGCTGCCGAGGCGCCGGGCGTCGCCGTCGTCGACTCGCGGCCGCCCCAGCGACACGCTGCCCGGCCGTCCGATGGGCGCCGGCCTGCCGATGGGCTGCGCCGGCATGCCCGGCGCGCCGTCGTATCCCGTCGTCGAGCTCTGCCGCGTGTGGCTCGGCGGCTGCGGCTGCGGCTGCTGCTGCTGCTGCTGCGGCGGCGGCGGCGGCGGCGGCGGCGGCGGCTCCTTGGCGTGCATGCCGAACGCCTGGCCCAGGGGGAACTGCTCGACGGCGGCGGGCGAGAAGCCGGGGGGCGCCATCGAGGCCGGCGGGAAGCCGCGGGCGGCGGGGCCGTTGATACCGGGCGGCGGCATCATGACGTTGGGCGCGGGCCGGAAGCCGAGGGGGAAGACGGCGTCGTGGGCCAGCGGGCTGGCGAAGCCGGGCGGCCGCTGGTGCGCCAGGCCCGGCGGCGGCTGCATGGCCACGGGCGGCGGCTGGAAGGGCGGCGTGAGGCTGGGCGGCCTGGGGCCCTGCGAGCTCTGCGGCGACATGGGCTGCGTCGGCGGCGGCGGCGGCGGCGGCTGCGGCTGCTGCTGCTGCGGCTGCTGCGGCTGCTGCGCCGTGGCGCCCGTCGCCTTGCGCTCCTGTCCGACGGGCCCCGGGCTGGCGTGGTGGACGGGCGTCGCCGAGTGCGGCGACGGGTTCTGGCTCGGGCCGCCGGCGGCCGACGCGGCTCCCGAGGCCGAGGCCGGCTGCGAGCCCGGCGCCGGCGCCGGGCCCGCCGTCTCGATGGCGCGCGGCCGCATCGGCGTCGGCGCCTTGGGCATGGCCGGCGTCGCCACGGGCACCTTGGGCGACGCGTAGCCGGCCGCCGTCGCCGCCGCGCTGGCCGGGAGCTGGGCCAGCGCCGCCGGCACCGGCGCGGCCGGGGCGTGCTGGGCGTTCTGGGCCTGCTGGGCCTGCTGTGCGTGCTGCCCGTGGTGCTGCGCGTGCTGCTGCGCCGGCGGCTGCCCTCGCTTCGCGCCCGACTTGGCCGCCTTGTCCTCCTTGGCCCGCGCCCGTGCCTCGGCCGCGTCGCGCGCCTCGCGCTGCGCCTTGGCCGCCGCGCGGGCTTCCTTGTCGCGCCGGTCGCGCTCCTGCTTGTCCCGGCGCTCCTGGGCCTCGCGCTCGCGCTGCTCTCGCGCCTCCTTCTCCCGCTGCCGCTGCTCCTCCTTGAGCTTGCGGTCGCGCTCCTTGGCCTCGCGCGCCTTGCGCTCCTGCTCGGCCTGCCGCTCGCGCTGCTCGTGGACGCGCCGCTGCCGCTCCGCCTCCTTACGCAGGCGCGCCTCCTCGTCGGCCCGCCGCTGCGCCTCCTTCTGCTTGCGCTTCTCCTCGGCCCGCTGCCGCTGCTCGGCCGCGCGCTCCTCCTCGGCCGCCAGCCGCGCCGCCTCCTCGGCCGCGCGCTCCGCCTCCTTGCGCGCCTTCTCCTCGGCCTGCGCCAGCTTCTTCTGCGCCGCCTTGTCCTTCTTCTTCTGCGCGTTCTTGGCCTTCTTGGCCTTTTGCTCGTCCACCTGCCGGCTCTCCTCCTCGAGCTCCTCGAGCAGCTTCTGCTGCCGCTCCTTGGCCACCTTTTCCTTGTAGGCCGACAGCACCCGCTGCTCGAACATGCGCGCCGCGAAGATCTGGAACATGCGCCGGCCCTCCTCCATCCGTTGCTCCTCGGTCATGGGGTCCTGGCAGAAGCAGCAGCGTTCAGCATGCGTCCGGGGCCGCCGCGCGGCGGGGGGGGTCGGGGAGCTCGGGCTTAATACCTCATCGTCCTCGTACTCCTCCTCCTGGCTGTCCTCGTAGTCGTCGTCGTCCTCGTCGTCGTCCTCGTCGTACTCGTCCTCGTCCGGGTGCGGGTGCGGGTGAGGGTGCGGGTGCGGGTGCGGCGCGTGGCCGTGGGCGCTGGACAGCGACGACGAGCCGTTGGCGGCGTGGCCGAGGGCGCGGGAGATCTGCTCCCGCGCGTCTTCCTCCCGGGCCATGCGGCGCTCGGCCAGCTGCTCCATCATCTCGATGAAGCGCTTGCCGTCGTTCTTGAGCAGGTCGTCGGCCACGGTGAGGATGCCGCCTAAGTCCATGTTACCATACGTGGCGAGGAGCGCGGCCAGGAGCTGCGTACCCTTGACCTGCAGGCTGTTGCCAAACGTCAAAAAGTCGGCCACGTCGCGCTCGTGGTCGTGGTCGTGGTCGTGGTCGTGGTCATGGTCGTGGCCGGGGCCGGGGCCGTGGTCGTGGTCGTGGTCGAGGCCGTGGTCGTGGGCGGCGCCGTGGTAGTCGTCGCGAGGCTCGTCGTCGCTATAGTCGTCCTCGTCCACGTCGTCGTCGCTATAGACGTCGCCGACGTCGTCGTCGTCGCCGTCGTCGCCGACGTGCTCGACGATGCGGCCGCGCGACGGCGGCGGCGCGGCGTAGCGCGAGGGCAGGCGGCGGGGGGGCCGCATGGGGAACTCGCGCGGCGGCGGCGGCAGCATGGGCGGGCCCTCGCCCTGGTTGGCGAACTGCTCCAGCTCGAGGTAGTAGGCGTCGTAGAGGCCCTCGAGCTCCTCCTCGATGGCGGTGCGCTTGCGGCCGCAGACGGTGCAGCTGCACGTGTGCTTCTGCTGCTCCTTCATCTTCTTGAGCACCGCGTCCTTTTCCACCTTGACGAGCGACTTGCGCTCGTCCTCGCCCAGGCCGAGCCAGAACTCCTTGATGCGCTCGCGCTCCTCGTGGTTGCTCGTGCTCCAGATCTTGTCGCGCGACATGCCGGGGCCGCGGGCGCCGACGGGCCCGTTGGCGGGGCCGTCCGTCGTGGCCGTCGTGGCCGAGGGCGTCTGGTCGGCGCTGCTGCCGCCGCCCGCCTTCTTCTTCTTCTTCTTGTTCTTCTTGGCCTTGGCGGCCGAGGGCGGGTGGCCGTTGGTGGACGGCAGGGCCGACTCGTCGGCGTCGGCGTCGTCGTCGCTGGCGGCCGCGTCGGCTTCTCGGGCGGCCGCGTCGGCGTCGGGCTGGCTGCCCGGCGCGGCGGCGGGTGCGGGGTCGCCGTTGGCGGCGGCCTGCTCGGCGGCGGCCTTTGCGGCGGCCTTCTGGCGGCGCTTCTGCTTCTTACGGTTCACCATCGGGGCGGGCAGGGCGGCGGCGTCGTCGGCGTCGGCGGCCGGCGGCGGGTTGGCGGCGCGGGCCGAGGCCGTGGGCGTCGAGGGCAGCGACGAGTCCGAGGGCGAGGCCTTGGGGACGGTGATGAACTTGGAGCCATCCTTGTTGGCGTACTTGGCCGTGTTGCGAGGCGATGCCGGCGAGGGCGCAGCCGGATTCTGCTTCGAGGCCGGCATCCTTGGTCTGCCGCGGGCGACCAGTCGACACCATCCACGGACCGGGGCTGGGAGATGGTGGACGGCGCCTCGTCGATGGGACGCCACGGGTCAGGCTCTGGCAGACGCTGACGCGCGGGCGGGCGAGGGCTTCCGCGGCGAGGGACCGAGGCGTCGCCGGGCAGAGACGGCGCCGAGGCGAGGCACAGGCGAGGCAGAGGCAGGGCAAGGCTGAGCCGGATGGCGCGGCGTCGGCTGGGGGAGAGAGAAGAGAAGAGGTAGGTAGCTGCTGCGTATGCAGGTGTTTGGTGGAGAGAGGCCGCTGACCAGCCCAGGCACAAACTCGCCCGCCGGGTACGGGTCGAGGGTACTTGGAGGGTTAGGTCAGCGATGACGCAGTGGGGTACGGAGTTGGGTAGGTACCTAGGTATGGAGGTACCTGCCCAGGGAGGCGCGCCAGCGACCAAGCAGCAGAGGCCCTGCGCCTGGAGAAGAGGCGAGCGACGGCCTGGGCAGGCGACGGGCAGCTGGCGCTCGCAGGAGAGGCGGCGAGGCAGCCGTTGCACCTGTGCCGCCGCCGTCGCGGTGAGAGAGGGCAGCAAACGGGGCTGGCCCAGCAGCGGCTGGCGTCACGTGATGCGCCATCGCCGTCAATTTCTACACTCCACACACACATGGCCCTGTCGCATCCTCGACCTCGACGCCAACCCTCGAGCCGGCCTTGGGCTGGCCACGGCTCGTCGCCCGGCGGCTGCCCCCGGCTGCTGCGCCCGCGGCCGACGACGGCCGGCCTCGCACAACCCCCCGAGAGCGCCCCTGCGATGCGACGATGCCTCGTGCCCTCGATCGACGCACCATCCGTCGGCTGCGCGCCGTCGACGGATGGTGCGGCTCTACATACGTATCCCTTGGCCGCGCTGGCCGCGACGCATAAGCCGTGTTTTGCCGCCGCCCCTGCTCATCACGGCATGCGGCTGCTTGGACGCCATGGCCCGATGCGTCATCGTCCAGCTCGGCGCGGCACTTGGGCCAGCCTCTCGGCACTGGCCTGGCTACCCTACACGCGCCTCGGCGACGCAGCATCATGGCAACGACTCCGTCACATCTCAGGCCGCATCCCTGCGCCAATGGCGGCCCGGGGCCCGGGGCCGGCGTCGTCTGTCTTGTTTGGGCGTCGCCTCGAGACATGTCGCCTCGAGACATGTCGCCCAGAGATGGTCTGCCTTGTTTGCGTCGCCTCGAGACATGTCGCCCAAAGAGACGACGGCTCGCCGTCAGCAGCCGGCATGCTGAGCGCCGTTGGTACTCGTAGTAACCGAGCATCAGTCGTTGGCCGCCCCGGCAGCACTCGCACGCGCCATCAGAGCGTCAGTCCCGCAGCGCCTGCAGCTGGCCCAAAAGACGCCCCGGCGCGCCGCCTTGCTACCTGTCGCCTGCGTCCTGCGCCCGCCTACGTAATCCGTGGCCTGTTTTTGCCGTTGCACAACCGCATGCTCGACATCGTCTGCCTCTTCCAGCCCTGGCACAAGCAGCTCGCCGTTATGTAAGCCGCTGCGAGGGCCCCCATCATGCGCGCCCCCAATTGTCTGATTTTGTCGTCCTGCACACGCCCTCGACAGCAAGTCCCCGTCCCTACGGATTGCTTATTTCCTCGACTCCCGCCTGCTTGCCAGTCTCCGTCGTTTGCCCTCCCCCCAGGCATCAGGATCCTGCGCCTCGACCCCCCCGCCTGGAGCCGTACGCCGTCGCTCTCTTCCCTCCAGTCTCCCTCGTCTGGGCCACTGGCAGCGCGCGCCCAAGGCCCCCGACGGCTTTTTAGGCCCCCGACGGCTTTTTCGAGCTCCCCTGGGCCGTCTTCGACCGCAGCTTGTCCTCGTAGCCGTCTCGTCGCACCGCACCGACCGGCCGGGGACGAAAGCTGCCCCAGAAGCGGCGGGCCCTCGCCTGCGCTTGCTCGGTTCAAGGCGACAGAGGCACGGCACGCAAACCCGCCGTCTGCCTCCAGCCGGGAGCCTCGCGACGGCCGCTGTCGGAGCTCGGCCATCGCCCGCCGATCGTCGGCCAAGGCCGCCTCCCGTCGACCTCCGCCTCCCGTCGACCTCGCCGCCTCCCCCGGCACGCAGCAGAGCCAATTGACGCGGCCAGACCGACCTGCCTCGACGACGCCCCCGGACAATGGCGAGCGCCAACTCGCAGAATGTCATCCGCAGGTACCGGCGCCTCCCTGCCGAAGCCTGCCCGCCGTCGCCCCCGCGTGGCAGCGGGCCGCGACCGTTGCAGCCGTTGCCCCGGCCGCGCCTCGCTAACGGTCCCCTCTTGCAGGAAGCTCGTCATCATCGGCGACGGAGCGTGCGGCAAGACGAGTCTGCTGAGCGTCTTCACCCTCGGCTACTTTCCAACCGTGCGTTCTCCTCCCGCGCCCCCGTGTGCTCGTGCCCGCTGACCTGCCCGTCCGCAGCATTATGTGAGTGCCCATGGCGCCGACGCCACGGGCGACAATGGCGTTGACGGACAGGCAAAGATCCCCACAGTCTTCGAGAACTACGTCACCGACTGCAGAGTAGACGGCAAGTCGGTGCAGCTGGCCCTCTGGGACACGGCCGGCCAGGAGGACTACGAGCGGCTGCGGCCCCTGGCATACTCCAAGGCGCACGTCATCTTAATAGGCTTCTCCGTCGACACGCCCGACTCTCTGGACAATGTCAAGCACAAGGTGCGGGCCCCCTCTTCCTCCCCCCTCCTCCCCCCTCCTCCCCCTTTGGCGTGCTTCCCCGGGCTCCAGCGAGGCTGACGTGCATGATGCCCCGTGCAGTGGATTGAGGAGGCCACCCGTCTGTGCGGCGGCGTCCCCATCATCCTCGTGGGCCTGAAAAAAGACCTCCGCGAAGACCCGGTCGCCGTCGAGGAGATGCGCAAGAAGTCGCTGCGCTTTGTCTCGTCGCACGACGGCGAGGTGGCTGCCCGCGAAATCGGCGCAAAGCGGTACCTCGAGTGCTCGAGCCTCAGCGGCGAGGGCGTCGACGACGTCTTCGAGGCGGCCACGCGCGCCGCGCTCCTGACGTTTGAACGCGGCGAGGGCTCGGGCTGCTGCGTCGTCCTGTAGGGATGTTGGGCCGCCGGGCTCGGGAAATCTCCCTCGGACGCGCGCCGTCGCTCGCACGCCCGGTTTTCTTGGACAGCCTCCATGTTGCGGTATGCCAACGACGTCTCATATCTTTCCTTTTCCCGTCTGTCATCTTGCGCCGTCCATCTCGTCCCTTCCTTGGTCTAGGTATTGGCAAGCGGAACATGTCTCTCGCACTCGCTCTTTTGCTGTCATCTGGTGTCGCCGTCGGCGCGCGGCCGAGCAGGCGTCACTCGTTGTATTAATACGATGCGGGAGGCGCAAAGCATAGAAAAAAGCAAGCCAATCGCGCCCCCTTTTGTCATTTCTCTTTCTCTTCCTTCCTTGTCAACGATGATGCTGGAGGACGATGCATGTGGTTGAATTGACTCTAGGCTTACATGGTTGCCACGATGCTGCTCGTGCCGGTATGTTCCATTCTCAAGCTCTTCCACATGTCTCAACAGGCTCTCATCGCTTCCACTCGTGGTTCCACGGCTCCTTGGCCGGCGTGTCGGTCTGGAAGCGCGCGTACTCGATGGGGACGCCGTGGAGGCCGTAGACGCCCTTCTTCTCCATGGCGACGCGGTAGAGGTAGCCCTCGCCGCGGTCGCCGGGGCCGACGGTGCGGCGCAGCTCCTCGCAGGCGTTGAACATGGCGGCGTGCATGCGGCGGCGCTCGAGCGTCGTGGCCGCGCGCTGCTGGCGCCGGAACAGCAGCCAGGCGCGGTGGATGGTCCAGTGGCGCAGGTAGCGCAGGCGCGCCATGCGCAGGGGCGGCGGCGCGGGCGAGAACATGTTGCGCCGGAGCACCTTGATGCGCTCGTGGTTGGCCGACTTGCCCGACGGCCGGGAGCGGCGGGGGCCGGGGCGGCCGCCGGCGGCGGGCTTGGCGCCGGCGGGCTTGGGCGGCGGCGGCGGTCGCGCGAGAAAGGCGGGCGTGGTCGAGAGTAGACGCGGCATCACGGCAGTCGCCGCAGGCGCGGGAACGGGCCGCCGGCCGAGGAGGCCACGGAGTGCGGAGAACAAGGGCATAGCGTCGGACAGGGCGCGTGCGCGGCGTGCTGCGACGCCGTCGCGCTCGACCGGGCTGGCCTCGAGTTGGGCACCTCACGAGTTGGCTCCGGATTCGTCGGCGGCGCCCGGCTTCGTCTTTCCTCCGCTGGGACCGCGCCTAGGCCGCTTCGGCTCCGGGAGGGGAGCGTCCGGCTCCTTGCGCGGGCGGCCGCGCTTCCTCCTGGGCGGGTCGGACGGGCTGCCGCCGGGATTCTGGCCGTCGGGGCCGGACAAGAGGACCCGCGGGTCAAGGCTCGGCGAGGGATGGGGAGGCAGCAACCCCGGGCCGGGCGCCGGAGCAGGGTTCTGGACGGGCGGATGCGCTGGACAGAAGGCTGGGGGGGGGAGAAGCCACTCGCTGACTCTCGAGAAGAGGTCCGCGTGCTTCGGGCCGCCGGCAACGTCTCCGCGGTTGTATTTCCGCGACGGGTGCTGCGGGTCGTCTTTGTAGGAGCGGCGAGCGTAGAAGTCGTGGATGTTCTGGGGGAAAAAAGACTGTCAGCGCTGGAGGTCCATGCAGCAGCCCGGATTAAGACAACGCCGACTCCGACGACACAGGACCACGACCACTGAACATGACCACGACCACTTACCTGCATGTCCTCGTCCGCCTCAAAGACACATATGTGGTCAACGTTATTGCGTACCAGCTCGGCGCGGGCCGCTTCCGCCGTCCTCAACGCGCCCTTCAGGGTGAGCTCCTCAAACGCCCAGCCGGTGGCCGTCTCCAGCGCTTGGCAGAGCGGCTGCACCCTGGCGACCAGGGTCGAGGCCGGGTCGAGAGCGCGCATCTTGGCGACCAGGTGCGCAAACTCGAGCGCATTGGCGTTGCGCCGGGCCCGGAGCTTGATATAGTCGGGGACCGGCAGCTTGCTGAACCGCTCCGCCCAAGAACTCTGGAGCGCCGCGAAGACCTTGTGCGGACAGTCCGGGTCCTGGGCCTTGTCCCGCACCCGCTGCAGCCGCCTAGGCAGCGGCTCCGTCTCGCCCTCGGGGTCGTAGTGGACGAGGCTGACGAGGACGTCGACGACGAGCTTGGCCAGGCCCTCCAGCCGGTACTGATACTCCGGCATGGATCGCGGGACCTGGCCGCAGTACTCGAACTGAGTCGGGAGCGCCACCGGCCACCAGTCCCACCCTGTCGGGTCCTCCCCCTTCTTCCCACGGTACCGGAAGATATAGTCGCCGCCTGCGTGGCCAACGTAGTACCGCGGATGGGCCAGGCTGGTGATGACGGTCACTTCATTGCCGTCGAAGCCGTCGCTGTCTCTGACCCGAACCCGCTTCTTGGTGAAGGGCACGCGGTACAGCCCTGCCCCGAAGTTGCTGAAGCGGAGGTCCCGCTCCCTGCTCTCCGCCCAAGCGCGCTCGACCAAGTTCGCCGCGTAGATGGCCTCCCTCAACCGTTCATCGGGCTCGCCGCCGGTCGCGAGAGCCAGCTCTTTCTCCCTCTGGACCCACACCGCCTTGTGCTGGAGGAGGAGAACCTCCTCCTCATATCGATCTTGCTCTCGGCATTCTAGGAGCTGGATGATGGGAGCGTACCGCTCCTGCTCCGTCTGGTCCGCGCCGCACCAGGCATCTCTAAATCCGAGCTTGTCAACGAAACGGGACCACGAATATGCGTCGCTCAGCGGGGGGGTTTGATCCGCTGCCTGGGAAGCCGTGGTGTCCTGGACCGGAGGATACCAGCCAGGCAAGATCGGCGGCTCACAGTCGAAGTCCATGGCAGCGGACCGGCTTTTTCCTGGCAAGTGCGACGGAGGCGGGTATTTTGCAAAAGCCCGGAGTTTGCTGGATGTCTGTAGGTGGACGTGCCTTCCACGCCTTGTTTGCGTGAAGAGTCGCCTTTTATAGGAACGCAGGCAAGTGCCGTACAGGTACGCGACTCTAAATAATGGGGATGAGAGGGATGCTTCGACGTGTGGGACCTGGGCGCATTTACATGGCTGCCTTTGACGTCAATGAGCCGGACATTGGATTGACGTTCCACCCAAGAGCTACCAGGACCTGCAAAGGCTGCCTGAACTCTATCCCTCGGCAAGATGCCCGGTGATAGCGAGGAAAGGCATGGCTGCTAGCCTCTCTATGCTTGTGCGTCTAGGAAAGTACGTCCGGATCGCGGCAACCAAGGTTTGTGGACTGTCCCGTCTATACTTGGGGGCGCTTGGTCCAGCCTGGTGCAAAGCATCTCCAGTGTATTTCATTTGGAATTTCTGGCCCGTCTTTCTGTCTTCTTTCTGTCCCTGCTTCAGGATTCTTTTCCACGTCGAAATCTTTTGTCTTGACGATGTCTACGGGGGCAGCAGACGGCGCGGCCCAAGGGGAAAATCGTCGGTGCTTCTGTTTATTTTCACCAACTTGCTCCCACCCTACCAAGGGCCCTGGGCGAGACTCGGCCGAGCCCGTCGTCCACGACGGACTCTGCGAACTCTATCCCGTCACGGGGGCCGAGGCCAGCAGTACCCCTGGGTCTCCAACAGAGAGCTGGGCCCTTACTGGCAGCAGCCCTGTCCCCAACCAGAGCGCTTCGGGCGTCCCCCGGGGTTCCCAGGGCGCGGGAAGCACTCCTGGGGCGACGGATGTCGCGTTCCGCTTCGACGACGCGGATGTTGTACAACTGTCCGACGAGGACCTGGACCTGGACCTGGACACGGACGAGGCGCCATTCGACTACGAGGTGCCATTTGACCAGTCGCTGCTACACGAGGTGTACGAGTTCGAGGCACGCTACCCACGCGCGGCACCCATCATCAGGGCGCTGCTCCGCCTGCCCGGCTCGCGGCGGGCGCAGCGTGTCGGGGGGGCCATCGCGAGCCAGGCCCAGGCTCTGCAACATGGAGGTACCGCCGGGGCAGAGCAGGTGGCGCAGGCAGCACGCTTCATCATCGGAGAGACGGGCCGGCTTGGCGAGGCAGCCGTGGACGAGGCGAGCCGCCGGGGCCAGGACATGGCGCAGACGGTGAGGCGGCGCTGGCCTGGCATCGCCCGCGCCATGGGCGCCGGATGGCTTGGCACCCTCGCCCGCGCGGTCTGATAGGGGTGTCCCCAGTGGAGCGTCATACATCAAGGCTGACGCTGGCGTCGAACTCTGGCTTCGGAGGCCAACTCTATGTCTGCGTGTAGCTCGATATGACAGACACCGCGCCATGGTGCGAGACCTGGCAACAATGAATCGCTGTCGACCAGCGGCGTCGAGATATTTGTGAATTTGCTTCTGTCGACAGAAGATCCGAGTACGGATGTAGTCGGTTTAAGCTTTGCCAACTCGAGACTGCAACGTACTAACGTAGCCTGCGAGAGCATGCCTCACGGGGCTCCCATGCACAACACCTTCGCTTCCAGATCCGATACACAACCCGTACATACTAACAATGGGGCCATTCTCACGTCCCTCCCGCTGCCAAGTTAACTCGGGCACAGCCCCTGCTAGCTCAGGGGAGGCCCTCGGCGCGGGAAAATCAAAACATCGTGGCTCACCACTGCCGTCACCGACGTCCATGCGCGGTCCAAACATGCCATGCGGTTTGTATTCATGCAGGTACGCGACGCGCACGGCACGGGCGAGTTGGACGGATGAAGCGCGCCTCGTCACTCGTGTACATGCACTGCAAGCCTCTGGGGTCCCTGTTGTGTTTGTTTAGAGTACTCTGGTAACCTGGCCAACAAGCACCTTGATGATATTATTAGATTGTTTGTCACGAGGCATGAGTCGCATGACGCTTGGCTACCCGCCGAAGCACACAGGCCACAGCAGCCAGTGTACGGATCGTGCAACCTGGATTTGGATGCCATGTCTAGGGGCTGCAATGCCATCATTACTGCCAAGCGCCCTGCCTAACCGGGCATGCTACTCTACACTCGACAACACCAAAAACTCACGCTCAGAGGCCTCGGCCCTGGATGCGCTCCGCCGCGATGCCGTACGAGGCCATGGTCTCGCCAACCTCGCACGGGTCGTCGCCAAACTCGACCTTCTCCAGCCCGGCAGGGCGGTCCTTCTCGAGGGCCATCTTGCCCATCTGGGCCTGGCAGCGGTAGCTGCCGAAGCGGAACTCATAGACGGCGCGGCCCGCCGCCTTGATGAGCTCAATCACCCGATCCTCCTGGAAGACGAACCTCGCCCTGAACCAGGACCGCAGGTTGTCGCCGTTGACAAAGGCGGCGCGCCCCGTGATGATGAGCACCCGCGACGTCTTGCCTACCACCGCGTTCTCGCCGTACTTGATGCGGTTGTGCGATACCTTGACCCGGTGGCAGCGGATCACCATCATCCTGGTCCACGACTCGGACAGCAGCTTCTGCGCCGCCTCGGGCGTGAAGAAGACGACCTTTGCCGCCGCCGTGTGGTGCTTGACGTTGTCGGGCGAGTTGATGTAGCTGCACCAGATGCGCCCGACGTTGCTGATGGACCCGAGGAGCTCGCCGTAGCCGATGTCGCCCGGCAGGTTGGTCAGCCAGAGGGCGCAGTTCTGCGCCACCGTCAGGTGGTCGGCGCTGGCGTTGCTCTCGCTGTGCATGCCGTGGTATCGCGTCGAGAACTTGGACGACACGCAGCCCTGCAGCTGCATCGCCTCGAGGCTGCGGCGCCGCTTCTCCGGCTGGCTGACGGCCATCATGGGCAGGAAGCCCGTCGACTGGCTCTGCGGCAGGGGCCCGCCCGTCGCCACCGGGGGCTGCTGCACCGAAGGGAGGGCCGCCTGCAGCTGCTGCGTCCCGAAGACGTGCTGGCCGACGAGCTGCGCCTCCCGTCCGCGGTGGCCGTCGACGCAGACGGGCCAGACAGGCAGCAGCTGATGGGACCTGCCGCCGTCGAACGACACGGCAAGGGGCTGGGCGGGCAGCACGGCCTCGCGCCGGTACGAGTAGTCGAAGCCGTTGCCGTTGGAGAGGCTGCCATGGGTCTGCTGGCCGGCGAAGCAGGAAGACGGGAGGCTCGAGGATCCGTCACCGTCCTCGGAAGTGCTCGTGGTGCTGCCGGACTGCACATACGCAGGCGCGTCCCAGATGGACTTGAGGGGCCAGAGCCCGCCTCCGTTGGCCACGGGACACGGCCGCTGAGTCCACTCGGGTCGAGGCACAACGGAATCCCTGGGCCCGGAATGCTGCTGCTGCGGAGCCGGCGGTCCAAACACCCCGACAGCCTTCTTGATGTCGGTCCTAAACGTGGGCGAGCAATACGGGCTGGGCGTCAGGCGCGCAGACGACATGGCCGAAGCGATGGCCTCATCATAGGCAGAGATACCGGACGTGTCGATGGTCAGGCCCTGGCCACGGCGGCCGGGCATGATGCCGTTGGATGTTGCGAAGGAGGCCATGACTTCTCGGGCGGAGCAGCGCGTGGAAGCAGGACTTGAGCAGATATGTTGGATACGAGGATGAGTCTGAAGATGGGGTCGGGGGATGGAAGGATGATCTGATGGAGGATGATCTGGAGATGGAAGATATGATTCTGAAGATGCAAGATTCTGATAATGAAGGAGAAAAGTTTGCTCAGGGTTGGAAGAGGAGTTGACAAACCCGGGAATGGGAGTCGAAGTGAATGGGGGTTCGGGTGGCCGCCGCGGCTGAGTCTGGGGGCTCAGTGAATATCGCTGCGTCAACTTGAACCGGGACAAACGCCTAATTCACCGCAGAGGATGCCATTGTTCTTGGGAGAGGAGACGGCAACACGAAGTCAACAACCTTCTGCATCAACTACTGCCAGCGCAACATTAGGAACAGTCCACGAGCGACAACAGAACATTGTGTTCCCCGAACCTTGCCCTCCAAAGTTTCCCGTGCTGTGCGTTATCCTGCCTCGCCGCAGGCCGAGCTAACGTGTAGATTCCCGCATTGCTTGCACGTTCACTTAATTCTTCCTAGCATTATGGCTCCGCCGGCAAGGCCGAGTTAAGCTAGGCAAGTAACTGAATATTTGGCGGTTCCATTTTCTCGTATGGTTTATTGATATTCACGTGTACGCGTGTCGGAGTAGGCATGGAAACCGGGTTCCCATTACCGGGCTCGCCTGCTGGCTCGAAGTCCGACCTCAAGTATGGGCAGGCAGGCGCTACCCGATGACAAGTCATGAAGTAGTCGTGCCTCTGCCATGTTGATAGGCATCCTTGACTGGACGACGCACTATGCTATCCACGCACTTACGCCGAGGCTAGTTAAGGGAACCCGGTTTCCATGCCTACTACATGGCCTAATCACCCGAGTATGCCAACCACACCCTATTCATGACGACCAAAGTTCCCCAGCTCCGTGCCTCGTGGATTTTGCGCACCGCAGTGGCTTCGCAGCCAGATTCGGTTGCCACGGGCCGAACTAGAGTGACCCCAACCATCTATCCGCTGCCGCACTGTGCTCCGTCCATCGCATATCATTGCAATGCAACGTGCTGTAGGCCGAAGGAGGTCAACCCCTTGTGCAGTGCAACCTTGAGAAGGATGGGCAACGGTAACAAAGGGAGGTAGCCAAGGCGGGGAGCAAATACGTCGGCAGCAGAAAACAAGGCAAAGGTCCTTGTGACAAACGGATAACCGAGGTCTTGATAAACATCCCTGTCTCGGTTCGCACGCTCGTCGGTCCCTTGCGTGTTTTGTCAAATCCATGACAGGGCCCCGGGGGTCTCCGCAGCACAAGACAGGCAAGCAAAAGCTCTCCGCCATAGAGTGGGCTGATGTGTAGACTGGCTTATCGGAAAGGATAATTTTCCGCGCCGATGACTTTTATTGCAGCTTTGTAATCCACTTAGGTCAGCACGGCAGGTCACACGCTGAAATGTTAATCCGTGACTCAGGTGATCCTCGTACGAGGCCCCAACGGCCCCAACTTCCCCTCACGACTCCTGATCTTGCCTTTCCTGCTAATCTTCCATCCTCCCTCCGCCACGACCATAACCATGGCTTACCTTCCCCGTGAAGAATACATTGACCGTCAAAACCGTCACGACAAGTTGCTCAATGACGAACTCCATTCTATCCGCTTCTCTATCGACCACCTCAAAACTGATGTCAACCACCTCAAAACTGATGTCAACCACCTCAAAACTGAGCTTAAGGAGCTTAGAGCAGAGCAGATGCGCACCGAAGCCTACATTAGAAACACTACCTTACGGAACCCCAGTCTGCCCATCCGCCCTCTCGTCGCCTTCCGCCCCGACCAAGGCTTCCAATATCCAGACCCGTCTTTATTTCCACGACATGCCAACGAATTCTACTCCCTAAGGAGTCCTACCACTAACCGCCAGCGCCATATGCTAGCATACCTCGCGAACTTCTATGATGTGCCTTATGGCAACGAAGACGACGTTATCATCGAGAATCGGGGGTTTACTGTCGATATGCTCGAGTCAATCCTTGGCCTAAACGAAGATAAAATTAATAAGTTTCGACAAAAAGTACTCGACTATACTAGCCGTCCTCGCCCTCCGCCCATTAAACGATCCCAGCTAGATCCTCCGGATAATTTCTCCCATCGACTGAAGCAACTAATTCCACATAACGACGATGCGACCACGCCCAGTCCCAAAACCGAGAGTACCCGTCTCGAGTGGGGGAAGCGCTCAACCCCTTTTTCCCAACAGGCCCCGCCGATCCGACTAAACCGAAGGGGAGAAAAGATAAGCACATCTGAAGAGAGTGAGCGTGGACCGTCCGATGCCGGAACAACCACAAATCCGAATACAAGCCCACGACAGTCACACCAGTCACACTAGAGACACAAGGAATGTCGACTTCAGGGCCGCCGGAGCTCCAAATAGTCTGCGCCGCTCTGTTGGTTATGCTGTCGAGCATTGACAATTGTCACGAAGCGGGGTTCGACTTTGGGCCAATTCATGTTTTTTCTTTTCTATCACCGTACGAAATACCTTAGGATAGTTGATCAAATTTCTTCCTCTCATTCGCACCTTAGGCGCATCACATCCGCCATGGCAGATAGACCGCTCCGCGGTCAAATATCATTAAATAAATCCTATTGGGAAAGTTCTTGATGGCTTCTGTGCCTCGCTCAGTTCTATCTACGAAATGGCGAGCATCTCCTCTATCACACTTGACGATAGCTACAGGATGCGTAGAGACTGGATTAACGCTCTTTTCTCTCTAAGTAGGGACTCTAGCTAGTCTTATAAATGGGCCATTAAGGTGCTGGCCTATTAGGGTGCCAATGGTCAATAGAGTGTATCCATAAAGGTTCTCCAGTTTCTTTGTAATGGCGGTATAGTCTTCCCTCTATGTTAACTCGGCTTGTGTGACCATAGTGCGAAGAATCCAGCGCGAGGGAGCAGACTCATGGCTATTATATATAGACGCCCCCTGGGGCGGGGGGGGTTAAGCCATGTGGCGGAAAGTCACCCCTGAGCAAAGCGGCGACATGTTGGGTGAGCGACCGGGGTCGGCGAGAGCAACTTTCGGGACACACAACATTTTGAGTCGATCCCCTACAGGCTCTAAATTCATCCGTTCCAGACCAGTGACTTCCTGAGGCGCATGCCCATGGGTGGCAAGCGAGGGCGCATCCAGGTGCTGAACAGGTGCCGCACAGGGGCCTGGGCGCCCAAGAAGAGGACAGCACGTGTCAACCGCAGGAAGAGACTGGGCATATTGTTTGTCATATGCGAATCATTGAAGCTCTGCAGAACAGCCCTTGGATTTCCATGGAAGCAAGACGATTGGCCTGGCCTTGACACTGCAAGGTGCTTGTGGCTCAGGAAGCAAGAGAGGCTATAGCGGCTCGGGTAGCTACGGGGCAGTGCAGATGGCAAACTTGCGGCCTCGGGTCCTCGCTGCGAGGACGGACAGTAAGACAAGAATACAGCCTTGCATCCATTGATCTACAAGTGGTAAGATCGCGTTGGAGGTCTCGAGACGGTAGTCTTGCCTTGCTATGGCCCGTCTCTGCGGGCCCAGGTCTGCGCAGACCACGCATCGACGCTCGCCCTTTCTTTCTTTTCTTTCTCGTATCTCGTCTTTTGCAGTCGGAATGTTTCTGGATTTTTTTTTTGGATATGCCATGACTGCCGGCTTGGCGGGCTTGCATCGCTATGGCGGCGACGAATCCCTGACCCGTCGAATTTGGACCAGAGGTGTCGGTGAATGCGAGCGCTGAAACAGACTGCCACATCCCAGCTGCTTCTGGGGATGCTATTGTCTCCATGGGTCTTGATTCTGGGCAACGCTAAGCACGACCACGACGGCGTCGGCTCACAACGCACGAAATTCAAACGGGCCTCGCGCATGCAGACGACGGCTTCTGCCACCACGCTGCGACCACGCGGCCGACACACGATATCCGCAGAGGATGCACGCCTTCGATCCGCTAGACGAGCATATATTGTGAATAAATAGTAATAAAGTCATGGCTGAGCAGCGGCGGACACGGAGGCAAACGGGATCGCTGCATTCGCAGATCTAACATTCGACTATCGCGATAGATAAGTCTGGGATGGCCTGCGTACTGGATTCGACGGCCATCTAATAATTATAATCCAGACACTGCTATGCTATACACACCGGACTCGACAGTCTATTAGTACATGTAGTAGCAGCTACATGCATTCTAACTGCTCTATCACATCGCGATCCGCACGCGAGGCAAACACCAAAGAACAAAAGTAAAAGCAAAAATGTAGTGCCAGCCCAATCCCCGGGAACCAAGGATGCGTCATCCCCGAGAAGGCTCCTAACCTCGTCGTCACCGTGTGACATAAACCCGATTCGCGACCGCCCGAGGCCGAGGCACCGGCGGGAGTCGAACCCGCGGCCCCCAGCAAGGAGGCAAGGGAGGGGAGGGGTGCGGCACCTCGGCGCCCGGCCAACTGGGCCAACTCGGCCCTTGACATCAGCTGTGCGGGTGCCAGTTGGAAGAGGGTCTGGGTGTCTCGGGGGGAGCCGGGGCGCTGGACGCACGTCAGCCGGGCACGCGGAGAAGGTGAGCGCGATCCTGGGCAATCTACCCGGAGAAATAGTAGTCGATTTGTATAGAGTGGCATTGCATGGCGGGTAGAGCCATGAGTGAAGCCGTGCTCGACATGTGCACCGGCTGGCAGGTTGGTACGTAGCTACAGGTTCCATCGCTTTACTGGAAGATTCCCCTTACTATATAACTAGCCAATTGAGTAAAAGGGCAGGCTGGGGTTCAAACAGGGCGAAGCAACAGGCGGACCGTTTGTCTTACAGCCGCAAACTCGTAACAAGGTCATCCCATTTTGCCGAAAGGTCAACTGCACCCATTAAGCACCTGCTCTCTAACTTGCTGCCAGTTCCATTTTACCTCATTCTTCCCACAACTTTATCCTATAACGCAGATCCGGGCTAGATAGTGCCCGAGCGTTCTCTCGATTACCGCCCTTATACCCATTTGACGGGTGGATGTCCTAGGAGTCCAGCCTGGTTAGATCTTAAGGGACCTGGCGAAAGAACAAGAATCTCGGAGCGTGTTAGCCACAAGCCCCGAAAACAACAAACTCTCCGCCATAGTCTACACGCTGGGAAGCGTCTTCCCCTCGCCCGTTAGCGCCAACACGCAGCCGCCGTCGTTTGACGATAGAATACTTAAGGACCACGAACTCGTGCCTCCGCTACAGGACCTAAGCCGTAGCGAGTAGAGATATAATCTAATGCCACGCCAAACGTGATGCACAAGTTGCTACTTGACGTACACAGAACCGAAGGTCTACCTAAAGATTCCTCAGCTTTTATCCCCAAACACTTCGACTGGTGTTGGTCTGGTTAGCTAAATGTGGTTGGGCCCAGAGAGTTAACTTACCTAGTGAAGAATGCCTAACTACCTCTTAAGGCTTCTTTTCCCTAATATTATATTTCGATATCCTCGCGTGATATTCCCAATCTTTGGAAAGGAAGTAATATACGTCCTAGAGTGTCCGTGGCAAATGGCCAGCCTGGTATAGGGAATCTGGTCGATTGGACGTCTTGGAAGCCAGCAGCAGCCATCCAATCCTTAAGTTTATCGACAATATTGAATGGACGTCCTGTGATCTACGCCGAAGCGCTATAAGCTTTCTCCCATTCCTTCTAGCGTGGCGCATTATTGTTAAGGTACATCTCTTCATACTCGAACTAACCTCCTGGCTTGAGAATTCGAAAATCTTCTTAGTGTATCTCCTTCTAGTCCTTTATACATCCAGTAAGGCACCTAATATATACGTAGTCGAAACGAGCGCCGGCGAATGTCTATAGTGTCTCCTCTATATCGTCAAGTAGCAATTCGCAATTAGGCGGAACTAAGGTGTCGAGGATAGTGACCGAAATGTCGGTGCCTACGACGTGGGCGGAAGGGAAGTAATCTGCGAAGTCTCTTCATAAAGTTAGCTAAGTCTTTAAACGGAAATAGACTTCGTATATCGACCATCTTCCAGTCCCAGCCCCTAAGTCAAGCACTTCCTATAGGTTCTCGTAGATCGGGGCGTGAACCAGGCTCCGGATTTTAGCTTTACGTAAAGCCTGCTCTCTACTGGTCGTAAGCATCATAAGCTCTATATAATACTCATCATTAGTTTTACGCCATATATAGTGTCTAACGGCAGTAAGTAGGGTAATGCATGCGAATACGACGAACACTTGCAGCTAATTAAGCTCCTCTGCTTATTACGCATCCGATGGCGCCCTAAAGTTATCAGCAAGCTAATACAGCCAAGACCCAATCTATACAGACCAGTAATTAGAGCCACGGAGATAGTCATATTTTCTTCCATTAATAATTACGGTCTCCAAAGTAGCCGAATTCAAGGTTATCATCAATCACGCCTCATCTTCGTAGTCTAAAGTCTCTTCGTACTGCTCGCGTTCCCTTATCTACCGAACGAAACCCCATTCCGATTGGTCTTAGATATCGTTTTCTGGCGACTAAGCTTAGGCGGGTCGTGATTATTATGCTTAGCCCGCGCCTAAGGTAATAGATAGATATAAAAGTTGCGCGATATATAACTTGCATTATAGATAGCAAGTATGCCAATAGAGCTCTAAAGCAAGGGAGGGATAAAGGAGACGAGGCTACCGGTCATTTATCTAATAACTAAAACCCCAACCCAAACGATTAGCTGCCATTATTACGGTTAGCAAGCCACTTGCTAGCTATGATCTTGTGTCTAGATGAATCACCCTATACGCGCGCCATCCCTACCAAACCCCCACCCCCCCCCCCTTCGCCCCGGCTTTTCGCCAGAGGGGACCACAGTTAAGATCAACTAATATCTCTACCTTGCTCCCACCACAGTATATAGGGGTCCTTACACTTACAGTAGCCCGCTTTCTAAACGCTAGTTATAATAATCCATGTAGCAAAAAGCTCGCGTCGACGAATAAGCCGGATCAGTGAAAGTAGTAGCCTCGGCCTAGGACTTTAAAGGTACACCCTTCTATTATAAGATCGCCATTTATTAATAAACAGTTCCCCTAGTGCTCGAATATTTACGTCCCTTTTCCCTACATCTAGTTAGGCCCTAACTCTAAGAGCGAAATCCCGGTACCTTCCTCCTCTAAGTAAGTCTCCGTCGTCTACCTCGAGTCCTATAAGAGCTAACTTATTCCTACGTCTTAATATAGCTAACTCTTATATATATTCCTTTCGCTTACTTAAGTTAAATAGCATACTAGTCTAGTGGATTTACTATTACTACTACTCCGGACTAGACTAGGCTATCTATAAGTATATTTACTGCAAATTACATCTTTATAGAGCCTATATATAACTAGTCGGGAAATGAGCACGAATAGTAAGCTCTAAAGAAAATCTATAGTTAAGGAAATCTAAGAGAACGCGGAATACGTAGCTCCCTAGGAGTGTGAATATGCCTGACTAAAACGATAAAACGAGTTTAACACGAAGGTCGGGGCCGAGCTACTTCTTTATTTTAGATCTAATACTATATAAAATAACCCCCGTCGGGAAGCTAGCTAGTAGTAAATATCGCGGGTTGGCAATTCCTTGTTATAGTGTGGATAGAACGGGCCTTAACTTACGAGATGAGATTAAATTTACCCCGCCCCTTAAAGACGATTTAGAACGTGGTCTAGAAGTCGCATCCCACATATAGGGGCGGTATAAAGACTTAGTTCCATAGGTTTAAGGAGCATAAGCACGACGAAATAGAGAGTGAAGAACGGGGGCCAGTAATTCAATTGTTAATCTCTAAAGAGTTCATACAGTAGGTAGTCCTCACTGGTTTTTATACCCTCGTAGTGTTATAGCTGTGCCCAGTCCCGTATAAGAAGGCGCACTAGCCATCCTAGCCACTATAAGGAATAGCTAGCTACCTACCACGATCTAGGACCTTAGGCGCGTGACAATAGGTTGAAGCTTAATTTCTCGCTTTTAACTTTCATAAAGAGTGCGGCAAGGAAAAGTTTGAGATATACGAATTTATCGAGAATACCTAATGATAAGGAATAACACCCCTATCTCGGTAACTTAAGGGCATCGCAGCCTTGCGATACCTAGTACCTATTCCCTAACCTAGTATGTAAGTCTGACTTGGTGAATTATCGCGAGCTAGTGATACCCTCCCGAATGTAGGCAGCATTTGGACGTACGTACACTGAGGCCGGTTACTCCGCCAGCAGGTCAATCAATCAATCAATCAATCAAACCTCCGGTAAGTACATCGGATGCTACTTGAAAGAGCAGTAGGACGAAGCAGCAGAACTTCTCGTGGTGTCCGGTGTTAATAGCTAAGGTGCGCGCGCGTTACGCCGGCCCTATGCCGTCAGACGAGGGTTATGCGCTGCCAAGAAAAAATTTGACGGCATCCACGGACCAACGGACCGCGCAATACCACCATCGCAACGGGCGCGCATCGGGTGCGAAGTCAATAGCTACAAGAGGGAGACTGGGATACGAACCCGGGACCGTTCTGGCGACGAGACGGGGCACCCTCGAACCAGTCTGGGGTCGCCGCGTGAGGTGGTCCAAGAGGGCGAACCGGCCCGAGGGCTCAGAACAAGCCTCAGTGCTCTATTGAGACGGGATGAAGTTATGCAGACTGACGGGAGCAGGTAGTTGTCGGATCTGTCAAGGAAATGCATACAGAAAGCTCGAGCCCACCCGCGTCTCCGCCGGCGCAAAGAGCAAAACCCGACACCGACGATACGTCCCGACAGTGTACGCCTTAATATCATATGTTTCGTTAGTGGACGGAACGGGGGTGGCCGCGCCGGCGTGGTGGTCGCACTGCCCCAGTGCACAATCCGTGCTGACACACACGTGCACCACTTATAGATAAATAAGGTAATAAGAATATATAGTAAATAGATAAAAGATATATACAAGTTATATTAAAATAGATTAAGTAAAGAATAAAAGAAAGTAAAGTAAGTAAAGAATAAAGGAAAAAGGGATTTAATATAGAATAAAAGAAAATAGATTAAGTAAGGAACCGATACCGAGGATAGTATCTTTTACCGACCGGGGGATATTAAGTAGCGGGCACCTACCGGGCCTACTAAAGGGTTACGTGCGGGGCCTAGGCTACTAGAGCCCTAAGGTAGGCTTCCTGTATTTTCTCTTCCTTTAGACGTCATTATCGCATTGCGCACCCCAACACGGAGGATCGTCGTCCCCTACGGGCTGCCCCCTTGCGTGAAGCATGGCACCTTGTTTGACTCCGCGTTTGGGGGGCCATTTTATGGGTCATAGACTTCATTCCTTCAAGGAAGAGCATATACCTTACTAGAGTTTAAGCTTTGAAAGCATAAAGCTGCGAAAATCCTAACTTACATATGTCGTGGAAGGGGGGCAGGGTGACCCCTGCGAATGTAATTACTTTTTGGCTCAGTCTTCATAATTCATAGTTAATCGGGGTCCTGCGTATACGTCAAGGAGAACAAGAACAATATGACTACTCTATATGCCTCCTCATTCATCTTACTCCAGCCTCTCGATGTCAGTTGCTTTGGGCCGCTTAAGCAGGCGAACAGCCGACAAATCGAAGCCAAATCACCAAGAACGACTTCTTCCCTTCGTTTTTCGCTACATCCCAACAGTCTATGACGGGAACATTTAGGGAGGATTCAGAGGCGCGGGACATGATCAATTCAACCCTGAAACTGTGATATTAAGGTTAGGTGTAAAGCTACGGACGCCGTCGTATTTGACGGGCATCGCGCCGAACCCCTTCTCTAAAAGGAGACGATCCGAGTGGCTCACGTAAATCTTTAGGGAGAGCTTGCAGCACATGCAATAAAAAAGTTACTTGTAAAAGCAGAGAACGCCAGAAAAGCGGCCGAGAATAAGACGACTGGAACGCCCTGTCAGGCCACGGAAGAGGCTAGAAGGGCTGCGCAGGAATGAGCCCTTACAATCAAGCAACGTACCAGTCGGCTTCTTCCCGAAGTGGAGGAGGAACGAGGAAGTCCGCAACGGACATAGGAGTGAGGTTACGTAGTAGAATATCCTTGCCGCGTTATATATAAGGAGGAATTAGGCTACAGAAGTGCTTAATTCTTCTATCTAAATAATAGTATAAAGTTAGCTTAAGTATTATATTATTATATTATATAGTTATTATTATTATATAGTTAAAGTAAAGAGATAGTATACTTAATAATAGCATTCTTCTTATACTGTTATAAGTATTAATATAAGTAATTAGGGCAGAACAGCACCTTCTATTTACTTTAAGAGAAGACTATCTACTCGTCTAACTTAGGTATAGAGTCCCCGCTGCCTTAATTAAATAGTCTAATAACTTTTTAAAATACTCTTACTTAATAATACTTTACTTACTCTACGCGTACTATAAAGTTATATAAAATATTTCATTTATTATATAGCTCTACTTATTATATTAATATCTTATAAACTAAAAATATAGTCTTATAGACTTCGTAATTTATTTCAAGTTATAAAAAGTGTATCCTAGATAATAAGCGCTAGAAGCTTAGCTCGGAACGTAGCCTTATTTCGTTCCTATGCTCTCTTACCTCTAAAAATACGATAAAGGTCACCTTATATAAGTGTAGATAGAGAGGTATTATTATACTTTACTTATAGAGAAGGCAAACCCCGGATAGTAATCCTCAATTTAGTGTACTGTGTGCCTATATGAATTAATAATAGAAAAAGAGACATAGGGATAAATGAAGCTAAAGGGACATTTACCTTCGCTCAAGGTAATTTTAGGGACCTCTCTATCCCTTACTATATATAACTTAGCTTTACCTTCATATCCCTTTAATACGACCTCGACCCCCCTGGCTGAAGTCTTTAAAGGTCAACCCAATGCGCCCAGGATTGTATATAAGGGACGACATGCACGTCGATAACCGTGACACGTCGCTTCGCAGTACCAGCAACCGCACACATATCAGGCATCGATTGTTCTCTAAGTCAAAGTCATAATGCATTTCAAGATTATCGTCACTCTTCTCTCCGTGGCCTTGGCTGCGCCCGGTGGTTCGTGGCCCAGTTGCAATTTTTGAAGTGCTGCATTAGACAACTGACTTTGCCAAAGAGACGGCTCCGCCCACCGGTTCGTTACCCAGTTGGCTAATGTGCTCCCATTGACTAACTTTGCCATAGAGGCAGCTGTGTCTATCGGTTCGTTGATACCCAATTGTGATCTTAATGTGCTGCCATCAGACAAGCTAACTCTACTAAAGACACGGCTTCGATTAACGGTTCGTAGATTCCAATACAATTAACATCCCTATACGAACTAACTTGCCAAAGATACGGCTACTGGCAGGGCTGGTGCGACGAGTTGCTACTGGAGTGGAGAAGTTCCCAACTGCCAGGGAAAATGCAGGGACGGTTACCATCCGGAAAGGGTGCACACTTGCGGCCCTGCAAATACACCTTGCTGCGAATCTGGATCAAAGGTCTATTGCTGCAGGGATAACAATTGATCCCCTGAGCGCCAGTCGTACTCGTTGACTGCCGTCGAGGATATATTGGAGGGTGGAAGTTGACATCAAGGTCACTCATTAAGCAAGAATATGAAAAATAGGTAGCTAAGCTTCAGTTACTTATTCTCAATGCCTAGCAGGCAATCACAGTCAGGGTGCACGGCCCTGAGTCCAATGACTATACATGAATGGTCTGTTATTTATATGTACCCTTCCAGGATATACAAATTGAACTGGCAGCCGAGGTAGAATTCCCAAGCCAAGTCCTGGAGGCCGTCCTACGAGAAGAATCCGAGGAAGTAAAAAGCAAAATTCTAACCTCACTAAAGGCAAGGCCAAGAATTGCTCAGACTATCATAAACTATACAGATTCCTGGTTGAGAGGCAACGTTTTAAGAGAGTTAAAAAGAGCGGTACTTGACGTATTTAGTAGGCAGTCGGCCCTCTCGGGTCAGGCCCTCCAGGCCCTAGTAGCACTATCACAGGATCCGGAGTCGGACGCCCGGTCTGCAGCGGCGTGTGCTTTGAGTAGGCAGTCGGCCCGGTCGGAGCAGTCCCTCTCGGAGCAGATCCTCCAGGCCCGAGGCAGCCGTCAAATGCGTATTCAGATTCGTTCCCGCTAGAGAATCTCTTACATCGCATTTCGCTACAAGGTTAAGAAGGAGCCGAAATTCACCACTATGTATCCGTAAACAAAACACTACTGCCCTCAGCATTCTACTCGCCAACTGTGCCCCGGCATATCATGTCCGCGAAACGGCCCATGACGCAAATCTACTCTAATTCACCGACTCAAGAATTGCCTTTAGTGAAGGGCATAAAGCTTCCCCTAGTGGTACCTAATAAAGTGTCAGCAAAGTTGAGAAAGGAACAAAGCTAACGGAAGTCAAAAACTCTGATGATAAGAAAGGTATGTAGGAACATCCGTCTAGAAACGACCCTACGAACGAAGCCAGATAGACCTTAGGAAGAGTATATAGAGATCTATTAGATACTCGAGTTCTGGGGAAGGGCTTCTTTAGCAATATAGAAAAGGTCTCCTAGGAGGGTAGTAAATATTAGGTCCTTCCGGATCTAAGAAGCTAAAAGGACGCTCTTTACCTATAGCTATCTCTATATAAGAATATTATATCGACAATAGAATCTTTTAGAGAGTCTAGCTACTTAGGATAACGTAGCGAACGGAAAATTTTGGAGGGCAAGATTCGGGGAACACAATAGCTGTTGGCTTTCGCAGGCCGCTATGAAATCTGCCCCGAGACTATCGGCCGCGCTAGGGAGGATGGTAGGTGATTCCAAGCCTCCTTTCTGTAGCAAAAGACGCAATGCGAGTTCGGCAACTTTTTTTTATCTGTAAACGTAGGGGAGAAGAATAGAAGACTCTACATGGAGGGCAAGTGGGACCTCTTTCCACCAGGATCTTGTTGCCAATGCCTGCTCCTTTTTACGAAAGCAAGCATCATGACGTTGTAGAATAGAGTTGATAGACTCTCTGTACATAGTTGGACTGTTTCCCACATCGGCCGCGGCATCTTCGGCGAGCGGTTTAGCTGCGTGCGCGGCGGGGTTGAATGCGCTTCCCGTTCCCTAGGACGCTTAGGCGAAGAGGTGGCTGGCCGCTGCACCTGTTTTGGCGCCACGGCCATTTTGCGGGCTCGGACTTGGGCACGCTGGCGGTATAGGAAATGCAAAATACGGAGGATCTCGTCACGAGGGACTATGTCAGATGCGAGATAAGACCTTAAGGCAAAATAAAGGCTCCAGAGGATGGAGCGTTCCACTTTTGCTAGTAGCCTAACACGGCTGTACGGTCAATTCGACAGACTCCGGCTCTCTGGGACAAAAACGAATCTCGCTGCCGACGCAGGTCTTCTAACGTACGACGGATCTCATCAGGTGGGACTTTGACTGCCTGTTCTCGGGGCATGATATCAAGGGGATTCCATTACCTCAGCTATCGACAGAGCTGTCGAAGAAGAAACTCAGCGCAACTGGTAGCTTCGCAGTGCAGGGCCCGACGCCAGCGGGCCCTGCCCTGAAACCCGCCATCGTCGGGGGGGGGGGGGGTGAGGGGACGGGAGGCAGCCAGCAAAAGAAACCATCGACGTCCACTCGTAGGATAGGACGGTCTTGCCGTGCCACCGAGGATCCAAACGTAACCATTGCAGAGCATAGGGAGGGAGGGCGCCGAAGAAATGCATGTGCTATCTTATAGACAGCCGTGGCCGCATCGGGGAGGCCCCATTTTCTGTATCTGGTTGCAGGAGGGGTTGCCTAGAACTTGGTCGGATATCCGCGATAGCGGCGGATTAGTAGCGCCGCGTTCTGTTCTATAATGCGAGAATAAGCAAGTCGTCCGGCTCTATAGGTATCGGACAAGCCCTGCAGTAGCAGCTTGGGTTCGAGACATGCTTCCGCGATGCCTTGACATCTGCAGAGAGCACGGAGCGCGGAATTGTGGCCAGTAACACTGCCCAGCACGTCAGCGGGCCCCCGAGCTTGGCAGCCCGGAGGTCCCGCCTCATCGGGGGCCCGGATCCGCCGCCAGGGGGCACAAAGATTCCGGGAAACGTGCTACGAGGACAATTATGGATATGGCTAAGGATCGTGGCTCTATGTGTCTGAATTGGCAGCCTGTGTAGGCCCTACGCTTAGTCCTTTATCTGTTTCTGGGCTGCCCCAGTCCTCCTTTTTCTCAAAAACTGGGCAAGAGTGCGTACAGGCATTTGTAACTAAAGGTCGGGAGAGCCCTGCGGCGTTTGACGAAGCATTCCATTTCATGGGTCAGGTGCTAGAAGTCCAATGTCTCCGAGATGGCACGGCGTCGTCTTTAATGCGTTGGCAGCCCCGGGGATAGATGTACAAAACCTTGGTTTAGTTGATAGTTTGCCTAGGTGCTTCTTTCCGGCCCCCTATACGGTATGTAGCTCGTCCTCTATGGGCGTGTGCATGTGCCGCTCGGAGACGTGGCACAAATTAGGGAGAGCGTTTCCGATTTCCTTTTTCGGTCTAAGTAACACTATCTTTCGGATGATACAGGCCAAATTGAAAATACCCTGATGCCGCGCCTGACCTTGGCATAGTGGTAAGCAAGCTGTTGTAAGGGCTATAACGTCACTAATGTACGAACGCGAATTGGCAGGCACTGCGAGCCTCAGGAAGCACACATACGGCTTTACGGTTAACCAACGGCTTAGACCTAGCCAATTACCGCACGAATTGGTCGTCTGGACTACTTTCGGGGGTGACCCCTATTTTTAGAAAGCGGGTGTGAAAGGATTCAGGGAGGCAACAGCTGCCGCAATATGATCTTGGTCTATCTATGCTGTCGGTTCACAGGACTTCTCCTCGCCGCCCTCGCCCTCGAGAAAGACGTCGTGACCGCTGCCTTCGTGCATCCGCCCGGCCGTGACGCAGGCACAGGCAGCCACGACAGCTACGGCCCACCACCCCCAGGCCACCATGCCGACGTCGAGCCCGTAGCCGTACCACCACCCCCCGGCGACGGGACCGACGGTGCGGAAGCCCGCCGACACGCTCTGCCCCAGCCCGTGGATGGTGCTCAGCACGCTCGGGTGCGGGCTGCAGTTGTTGAGCAGCATGATGCTGGCCGGCAGCGTCATCGTCCGCGCCGCCACCTGCAGCGCCAGGACCACGACGATGCCTGCCCACGTGGTCGACGGCGGCAGCACCGCCAGGAACGGGGCGACGGCGTAGGCGACAGGAAACAGCACGAGGAAGTAGCGCAAGGACCGCATCGTCCCGAGCCGTGCCTGGAGCGGCGGGTAGAGCGTGGCCTGGAGCAGCATGCCCAAGACGCCGGCCAGCGACATGGCCAGGCCCACCGTCGACGCCGGCATGCCGAGACCGCCGGCTAAGGAGATGGGGAGGCCACGCCAGCGGCCGGGACCGGGGGCGCGGGGCCGGGGCGTCGAGAGGAAGAGGGACCAGAGGCTGGCGAAGGCGCCGAGCTGGAAGTCGAAAAAGGCGCCCGTGATGAGAGTGAAGACGACATTGCGCGTCCAAAGGCGGCGCAGGGGCAGGCGGCTCGTCGGGGCGGGCGACCTGGGGGCCTTTTCTTCGTCGCACAGGACAGCGTCGTCGGCGGCGGGAACACGGGTGTAACCGCCACGGGATGACGGCCTGCAGCAGATGGCCTGCCTGAGGCGATTCCCGAGGCGCAGTCCAAAGTCAGACTCGGCCCGTCTCTCCGTGGAAGTCTAGTGCCGTTAGCCGTCTGGCCAACTGATGTAGCATGTTGTTTTCATACCTCTTCGAGGAAGAGAAAGACAGCGGCGGCAGCAACGGACAAGGCGACGCAGTTGGCGAGACCCGCAAGGGCGTACGGGAAGTCGCGAATCCACTAGAAGCTGAAGACGGCCTGCTCTCCGAAGAGCCTGGGCAGCGTCTTGACGGGGTCCGCCAGCACGCCTCCCATGACTGTTGACGGCGGGTCAGTGGCACGCGCAGGATTCGGGGCGTCGCGACGTGCTTGGCCCGAGGACGCCGGCGACGTTGAAGCTCAGGGGCAGGATCAGAAAGGGTCGCGACTGATGCCTCCTGTCTTTGGCAAGCTCGGCAATCATGGTCCGGCTGGAGAGTGAGCGTCAGCCGCTCCGCACCCGACACGCGAGGCCCCCCGGCTCACACGATGCCCACGGTCCCGTTGACGGCGCCGCCAAAGACCCTCCAGAAGGCGGCCCAAAAGAACGAGGTGGCGAAGCCGTAGCCGAAGCAGGAGATGGCGGTGCCTGCGAGGCCGATGACGAGGGCGCGCTTGCGGCCGCACCAGGGCGCGTCGGCGGCGCAGCCCCAGGCCAAGGCCGTCGCGGCCTGAGCGCCCGTGAAGCAGGCCTGCAGCAGGCCGGCCAGCTGGGCGACGCGGGCGTCGGGCGCGGAGCCGTCGAGGGCGCGGAGCTGGAAGTAGACGTAGGCCTGCAGCGAGGCGGCCTGGAGGAAGTCGGCGGCGCGGGCGACGAAGAGGATGGCGAGCTGGTCCTTGCGCGGGAGCGACACCCACGAGGCCGGGGCCGAGGACGGGGCTGCGGCGTCGGGGGCGGCGGTGCCGTGCTCGAAGAGCGGGCCTCGGGGGGGACAGGCGGAGGGGGGCGTCTCGGGGGGCGTCTCGGGAGCGACGGCCGGCGAGAGGCCGGCGGCGACGGACCCGGCGCCAAAGGACCCGGCGCTCGAGGGCGGCGGCATCGGAGAGCGTAGATGATGGATACTAGGGTGTAGTGGCCCGTGGGAGCTGACCCGTGTGTATACTTTGACATGGATATAAGGCAGTCAGGGCCGCCAGACCATTTGACCAAGGCAGGCAGGGACGTTCCGACTCAGACAGACTAGACGGCTTCGTCTTTGAGTGAGCAATTGGAAAGTCCTGTTCTGCCCTAATTACTTGCATTATCACTTGTGACGGCATGAGTAGAATACCATTGTTGATCACCTTGCCCGATTGTCTATCGACTCTATTTTGACCTCCTCTGGCAGGCTGCCGTCAAGGCCCAGGTAGAGGCGGAAGACGGCCAGGGCCTCGTGGACGCACCCGCGCTCGAGCAGCAGCGCGCCGTAGGCGTGGAGCGTCGGCTGATCCAGCCCCAGGGCTCGTCAAAGGGCAGCCCGTCGTAGCGGGCCATGGACTCGCGCAGGTGGCCAAGGCGGCGTCGTAGCGGCCTGCGCGGTACTCGAGCTCGCCGTCGAGGATTTATGTCGCACTTGTTGTTGAAGAGGGCGCGCGATGGCTTGACACGCGGTCCCTCCTCCTCGGCCTCGGCGACGCGGCCGACACGCGGCTACACTGCTCGTGCGGTCGACGGAAACGCCAGATCATGTCTTCTATTGTAGAGAGTAGCAATAGTCACTAGTCTATCGCGTCCTTTGCCCCAGCAGAGGCTTTAGCGGCCCTACGGCCGCCCGGACAGTAAATAACCAGTCAATCAATCAGAAGGTAATGTTTGCCCATCTCTTCGTCGTCAAGGGAATACATCTGTCGTGAAGGAGAACCGTTCGTAAGGGATATAGAGCTTCCACCGTCTGTAGCTTCGCTAGGTCCAGGCGAGCTCGCTTACAGAAGCAGAGCCATGGCAGCGACGGCGGCGAGGACGTTGGGGCCGAGGACGGAGCCGGCAGAGCCGGCGGTGGCAATGTCATTGACAGGATTGGAGCCCTGGTTGGTGCCCCTGAAGCCAGTCGAGGAGCCCGTGTTGTTACTGGGGAGAGCTTGGGATGAGACGCCGGGTCCGTCGAAGTCTGAGGGACGAGAATTCCCGGTCTGGGGGCCAAGGCGAGACCCGGGTTGAGGATGAGACTCCCGGGCGTTCCCGAGCCGCTCAGAGGTACCCTGGCGGTTAGGAACCGAGGCAGCCTTGACCTGGCGAGAGGTCTTGGGCCTCTCCTCAGCCGCCTGGCTCTGGTGGCTGGGACTCGTAGAAGGGTGGATATCCTCCGTCCTAGACCCAGTCTCAACCTGGATGCTGGGACCAGACGGCCGCACATTCTCGGGGGGGTCCCGGGGTCGCTGAACCGAGCCGCTCTGGGTCATGGTCTGGTTGCCCTTGCTCTGTGAAATCACAACATACTGCTCTCCGGTCTTGCCGCCTTTGGTAAGCTGGCCAGCGTGGTTCTGGTTAGCTGGACGGCCCAAGTCAACCTGCTCCTGCTGCGTCGTTGAGGCGCCGCGGCTGGGGCCCGTGCTGTCGTTCTTGGCCTCCTGGTCACCGGAGCACGGGCGCTGAGGCTGGCTGACCTGGCAGTCTGGCCCGGGGGTCGTCTGGGTACCGCCAGCGACCTTGCTGCCCTGGGTGACCGAGCCACTAGCGCCAGGGGTCGTCCGGACGCCACGACCGCCGTTCTCGTCGAACTGGACCCTATTAGCATCATTGACGAGAGCGGCGATAGAGTTGGGCCTGACCAGGTCGACGGGGACCGGTGGCCTGGCCGGACCATGGGTGGCCTTCTGGACAACACAGCTTTCCGCGCAAATACGGACGCAGTTGCACTCTGACAGGGACTGGCAAGACTCAAAAGTGAACTTGACGGAGGTCTTGACGGCGACGACTAGGTTCGAGTTGCACTCGGTGCCCCGGCATTTGCTCGTCTCACAATTGTCGGTACCGTCACACTTGACTATCTGGCCGCCCTTCGTCTGGGCAGCCTGGTCTTGGGCAGCCCTGTAGATAACGGTATTCTGCCTGACTTCGACGTAGTAGAGGCCGCCATTGTCTACTAGGAGCCGGGATCCGGTAGGATTAGTCTTGACGTCGAGGGCAAACCCGTAAATATACTGGCCGTGGAACATGGTGACAACACGCCCATGGTCAATAGGCTCGCAGAACTCGAACCGGTACTTCTGCGTGATATTGACGTCGACGTCGACAACCAGGCGCCAGCTCACGACGGCGGCCTCCTTGGGTATGTTCAGGATGGCACAGAGGCTACCGCGGACCTCGAACTTGAAAGTCTGGGAGAGCCTGAGAAGATGATCAAGGTCGACCATGGAGAGAGTGGGCTGCGGGAAATGGGACCCGACGCCAGACATAGACGAAGTCGAGGTGGACGTGGGCATCTTTAACGTGAACGTGATCGACGTGGACGCCTGACTAGTCGAAGAAGTAGTCGGCTTAGTCGACGTGGACGTGGTCGATGTGGTTGTGGTCGACGTGGTCATGGTCGACGTAGACGTCTGATTAGTCGAGGACGTGGTCGACGTAGACGTCTGACTAGTCGAAGAAGTAGATGTCGGCTTAGTCGATGTAGATGTGGTCGATGTGGTCGTAGGCGACGTGGACGTCTGATTAGTCGACGAAGTGGGCGTTGAGCTAGCCCAGGAAGCAGATATCGGCCTAGTTGACGTGGGCGTGGTCGGCGTGGACGTCTGAATAGTCGAGGAAGTTGATATCGGCTCAGTTGGCATGGGCGTAGTCGATATAGACGTCTGATTAGTCGAGGACGTGGGCGTTGTGCTAGCCGAGGAAACAGATATCGGCCTAGTTGATGTGGGCGTAGTCGATATAGACGTCTGATTTATCGGCTCAGTTAACGTGGGCGTAGTCGATATAGACGTCTGATTAATCGAGGATAGAGGCGTCGTGCTAGTCGAGGAAGTAGATACCGGCCTAGTTGACGTGGGCGTGGTCGATACAGGTATTGACGTCTGATTAATCGAGGAAGGCGTCGTGCTAGCCGAGGAAGTAGATACCGGCCTAGTCGATATGGGAGTAGTTGACGTGAGCGACGTCCCAGCCGAGGAAGTAGATATCGGCCTAGTCGATGTAGTTATAGTTAATATAGAGGTCTGACGAGTCGAGGAGGTAGATATCGGCTCAGTCGACGTAGGCGTAGTTAACGTAGACGCCTGAATAGTCGAGGAAGTAGATGTCGGCTTAGTCGGCGTGAGCATAGGCGTAGACGTCGAACTATTTTTTGACGTAGCAACCCAGGTACACTGTATTTATAGGTTAATCAGTATAGCTCTTTTATTATACTTATAGACGGAAACGGGCTACATACAATCTAAAGCCAACAGTTATATTAGCGCGCTATAATAACTATTCTACTTATCGGTAAGATAGAGCTACTTACTGCCTAGAGCCGCCTGTATTAGCGCTTGTAATAACTATACTAGTTATTAGTAGTCGTAAGTTACTTACAAACTAGATCCATTTAACGTATTAATATATATAAGATTCTTATTAATAGATAAGTACTACTTACTACCTAAAGCCGTCTTATATTAGTATATCTATTACAACTATCTTAATAGATATAAGCTACTTACTATCTAAAGCCGCCCGATATATTAGTATAATAGTTATTCTAGTTATTAATAAATAGCTGCTTACTTACTTTCTAAGGCCGCCCGTTATATTAACGTACTAGTATTCTTCTTAGTAGGTATGAGCTACTTACTGGCTGGAGCCACCTATTATATTAGCGTGCTAGTCATAATTCTTAACGGTAGGTACTCACGTCCTAAAGCCGCCCGTCGTATTAATATATTAATAAAAGTTATCCGCGGGCGTAAGCTGCTTACTGACTAGAGCCGTTAAAATAATTCTTAACGGTAGGCATAAGCTACTTACTCTCTACCGCCGCCCATTATATTAGCGAGCTTATATAATTATATTACTTATTAGCGAGAAAGAGCTACTAACACACTAATAAGAGATTAGTTTACTATCTTCTTATAAGGTAGAGCTACTTACTCTCTAAAGCCACCCGTATTAGCGTGCCTATAATAATTCTACTAGTTATTAGTAGTTATAAGTTACTCACATACTAGAGCCGCCTATCGTTAGATCGCTAATAATAATGTTGCGCTTGTCGGAATGGGAAAGACACCTACCTCCGGGAGCTGCTTATTGTATTAGCATAATCAGGTTTACTAGTAATAGAAAAATGTGTTCATTATATACTTACAAGCGATGGGTTAATTTCTGTAGCTGCAGCTAGTCCAACCAGGATAGCGAAAGTAATTAAAAACTTCATTTCGTAAGGTGAAACACTTGGTAGAAGCTTGGATTAGCCGGAGAGCGGGCAACAAAACGACTTTCGAAGGTGGCGAGTGATCAAGAAGTGGAAGCCAGCTGGAAATAGCTCGCTTAAGGTAAGGACACTTTATATGGGCAAGGGCAAGGGCATATCTTCAACATGCCGAATGGAGGCCCTTAGGGAAGGGCGTTGGAATGGCTTTACTATTATCCACCCAATCCACTCTACTCCACGAGAGCTTCAGGTGATCCACTGTACTGAGATACCCAGTGGATTGTCATCATGTCCACTCCAATAGCTGCCTCGGTGGATTAAGGATTTGCTTTCAAACCTCTCTAGCGAGTCCGTCGTATAGTACGTAGGTGGGTGTGTCCCTGGTAGCTCTTTGTCCATCTTCTTAACTTGTTTTGGGCGGCAAGTGGTTTTATCCTCTACAGCTGTCCAGTTCCTGGAAGTGTTGTGCCATGTTTTGTAGCGGTGATCTCTTGCTGTTCAGTGCCCGCTGCTCTTCGAAGTGTCCAAAACGAGTTGTTAGGCAGCGAGTGGCACCGGATCCAGAATTGCAGCCGTTGGTGACTTAGTCGTATTTCCACTGGTTTGACGTCGGCTTCCGCCTCGGCTTTCGCAAGCGCTACCGCGAGAAATGCAACTGTTATGACCCGCACGCCTGTCGCTTGTACTTGCTGGAGTTTTGTCTTGACCGCCGAGCAACATTGACTACACGTCGCCTCGTACAGCTGTCGTACTGTTTCTGGTTTGAAACATTTTGCTGCTTTCCCCTTGTAGCAGGCTCTGGCAACGTGTTCGTGCCAGCGGAACTGGCAGTCTATGAATACTCCGGGCAGATTGACGGAGCTGGCTGGCTTAATTTCTCGCCCTTGACGACCACATGAGTCCCTTGGGCAGTTGCGCCTTCTGGTGAAGTAAACCATGGTGGACGTGTCTGCCTGGAATGTCGCCAAGCTCTCGCGCTCCCACGGTTCCGCCTGGGGGGCCATCTTCTGTTGGATGCTCGGGCATTTTCCTCGGCTATTGCCGACAACCCATGCCGTATAATCGCCGATGAATGCCATCGAGCCGTGGTACCCACGGTCCTTTCTTTGGAGCAGGTTGGCATTGAAGAAGGAGAAATAACAATGGGGAGACAAAAATGGGAACAGCGGGGAACCGTGTGGCAGTCCTGGGTGTAAATTTTCCTTCGCCCTGACATCTTGCCGCTGTTGACAGGGACTGTGGCCTCGTACTCTGAGCAAAATGCGTCGATCCACTTTACCAAAGGGAATCTTCGTTCCTTCAGTCGGTAGAGCAGGACGTCTTTGCACACTCCGTTGTATGCTCCTCTCACGTTAACGTAATTAGAGTGAGCACTTTCCTTTCGCGTCACGCCTCGAATATTTTCTGGTTGACCTAAGCCTGCACCATCGATCGCTGCTCTCTTACTCCGTAGTGGTGTTTAGACAGGAGATCCTTCTCCTCCACTACGTAGCATAAGCGCTCCGCCAGGATCGACTCCATAACTTTGCCGAGGATTGATAGAAGGGAGACGGGCCAGAACGACTTTGCATTTTTTGCTCTCATTTCCTCCGCTCCGCAGTGGAACGATTAGGATATGCATCTGCTGGAGGGAGTTCTGGAAAAGCGCCAGGAGCTGTTCCTAGATCACCGGCCATAACTGCCGTCATACAACCGCAGGGATCCCATCTAGGCCAGCTGCCTTGTACGGGCTGGCGGCAAAGACCGCCCGCCGAATGCCCTCTTTGTCAGCGGCACTGCCGGCCAGGCCCTGTGGTTGGTGCCGGTGGGAAGAAGCCCCTCAAGGAAAATCATGTCATTGTTGTCGGGGGATTGGCCATGACCCAACTGCTTCACCTCCACATGCTACGGACTATGCGGCTCAAACTATGCGGCTCAAACTATGCGGCTCAAGGGTAGAGTTTAGTATTAAGAGTATAAATCGCATTATGGATACGATAAGGCGAGTTTTATCTATAGTTTACGAGTCAGCTTATAATAAGCTTCTCTTATAGGAGTCCTAACCTGGCTCCCGAAATCCTAAGATCCTAATTCCGCTTACCCATTGCGGGACCACTTGTGGCGAGTAATGACGGCCGAGCTTAACGCCTGATCATGGCACACGACGCATTCGCATATTGATTTATCAGCGTATTAAACAGTAAGCTAATACGTTTTACGGGTGTGGGCCATGCTGAGACATGGAAGTAACTCTTTATCTGGAGGGGCGACTGATACACTGGCGCCCGGGCACCAAGGTAAAATGCCCCTCATTGGCGGTCTCACGCGCCATGATATCCTCCCGCCTTACGAATCGTAAGAGTCTCTATTCAAAGCGATCAGTGCCTGGGCGAAGCCTCGTGAATATGCATTCAGAATTCAGACCAAAATCGGGCGGGCTACATCCAGCCCAGCCCGGAGATTATGAAACTACCCGCAAGTACCCCTAAAACTATACCGTAGGCCTTCTATTTTACAGCCTAATGGACGGATTCATCCAGATGCGGCTCCGCGTGTCGATGGATGGACATGTGACGCGTGTACCAGCACAGCGGAAGTGTCGAGGAAGGAGCCCCAAGAGCAGCAAGCGCGGAAAGCGCTCCCATCCTCCATCTTCCATCATCTCCAACATCATCTCATCCCTTGCACCTCTTCATCCCCGCGGCTCGTGAGGAACAATCCCCTGCCCTTGTTCGCCATCATTCATTAGCCTCTCTTCCTCGTCGGCGTCGCCTGTTGCCATCTCTCTCCTTGGCCAACGCATCTACTAGACAGCATGCGCCTTCTCCCCTTCTCGCTCCTCGCTGGCCCTGCGCTCGCCGAGCTTCCCGTCTTCATAGCCAGCAAGGCCTACGACAGCGGCCGCCTGGGCCAGTATCCCATCCAGAGCTTCAAGTCGTCGGCGGCCGTCGCGCCGCGCCCCAACCTGCTCCGCCAGCATGGCGACTGCGCCCGCGACCTGGTCACCTTGATCACGCCCCGCGGCTTTGCCGGCCAGGCGACGCACCCGCAGGCCACCATGCTCGACCAGGACGGCCACCTCGTCTGGACCTCGGACTAGGAGAACAAGCAGATCTACAACCTCATGGTGTAAAAGTACAAGGACAACAACTACCTGACCTTTTGGGCAGGCAACGACGCCGTCGGCGGTCACGGCGCCGGCGCCTACTACATGGTCTTTCTCTTCTTTCTTCCCCCCCGGCTCAATGCTGACGGCTGAGTAGCTGGACGAGACGTACAGCCTGGCGCGCAAGTTCGACGTCGGCCACGGATTCAGGGGCGACCTGCACGAGTTCCGCCTCACGGACCAGGGCACCGCCCTGCTGACCGTCTACGACGTCCAGGAACACGACCTCGGCCCCCTCGGCAAGACGACGGGCCCCATCTGGGACTGCCTTGTGCAGGAGCTCGACGTGGACACGGGCGACGTCGTCTTCGAGTGGCGCGCCGGCGACCACGTCAACGTCTCGGACACGTACCGCGCCGTGGGCGGCGAGGGAAACCCCGGCGGCGCCCCCTTCGACTGGTTCCACGTCAACAGCGTCGAAAAGGACGCCGACGGCAACTACATGGTGTCGAGCCGCTACCTGCACAGCGTCTTGTACCTCGACGGCCGCACGGGCGACGTCGTCTGGGTCCTCGGCGGCAAGAGAAACATGTTTGCCGATCTCTCGGGCGGCAGCGCCACCGACTTTGCCCTCCAGCACGACGCACGCTGGGACGGTGACTTTTCCGAGATGACCCTCTTCGACAACGGGGCCCCGTCGCCGCGGCCTAGACCCCGTGGCATGCGCATCCAGATGGACCAGGAGGCCATGACGGCCAGGCTGCTTGCCGAGTACAGAAATGCGCACCCCATCCCGGCGGCGTCGCAGGGCTCCATGCAGACGCTGCCCAACGGAAACGTCTTTGTCGGCTTCGGCTCGTCGGGCGCCTACACCGAGTTCTCGCATGACGGCAAGGTGCTGTGCGACACGCACTTTGGGCCCGAGAGCGGCTACGGCACAGACGACGTGCAGTCGTACCGCGCCCTCAAGTACGGCTGGAAGGGCTTCCCCACGACGGACCCGGACCTGGCGGTGGCGCAGGACGACGGCCTCGCGTGGCGGGCGTACGTCAGCTGGAACGGGGCCACCGAGGTGGCCGAGTGGGTGCTGCAGGGCACCGACGAGGAGCCGGGGAGCGGCGCGTGGAGAGTCGTCGAGGCGCGGCCCAAGGACGGCTTCGAGACGGACTTTGGGCTCGACGCGCACCACGCAGCGTACCTCCGGGTTGTTGGGCTCGACGGCAAGGGCAACGCCCTGGGGACCAGCGCCCCGGTCAATGCCAGCCAGGCCAAGGTGGTGAGTGGCTGCAATATATCATGTCTTGGGGCGGCAGGCTGATGGCGCCTTTTAGGCGTACAAGTTGGAAAAGCCGCCGGCAGCCGACGGACGCGGGCGGTGGAAGTGGGTCGCAGGGGCCGTGGCAGGCGTCGCCTTGGTCGGAATGGTTGCGGCGGCCGCGGGCCCGGCCCTCCAGGCGTGGAGGGCGTGGAGGGCATGGAGGCTGCTCCGGGCAGCCGGGGCCTACCAGCGGCTCGCCGACGAGACTGCCGAGGTTGCGGAGCAGCTCGTGTAGGCGAGGACGGGTTGCTGCCTGGTGTGCTTTGTCTCCGTCTTGTTTCCTAGGCATGAAGGCGTCGCGAAGGTTTCGGCAGGTGACGGCGGGTAGCGTTTGCAGGCAAATTAAACACTGGTGGAGGAGTGCCGTCCTCTGTTGCCGGGCTGAAGGCAGGGCAGTCTCCCCGGGGGGGGGGAGTCGGCTTGGCTCAGGTCTTGTATGCCTCGAGTTTCTCTCGCTGCCAGTCTTCTCATAGCCACCTTTACAGACATACACAAGACACACATAGCCACGTCTACCCGCATCAAGATGGCCCACGCGTCCAAGTACAGGCCGCGGCCGCTGACGGACGTGTTCACGAGCGACTCGGACATTGACCGGCGCACGTGCAGCCGCAGGGTGCCGATAAGGGTGCTCATCCTGGGCATGGGCCGCACGGGGACCGCCTGTCCGTCTCCGTCTCCCCGGCCGCCGCACCCCCCGCTGACACGGGCCAGCGATGCGCGAGGCGCTGCGGCAGCTCGGCTACGTCGACACGTACCACATGCTCAGCTGCTCGACGGAGAACCCGCCCGACGCGCTGCTGTGGATGGACGCGCTGTGCGCCAAGTTCGACGGCCAGGGCCGGGCGTACACGCGCGCCGACTGGGACCGGCTGCTGGGCGAGGCGCAGGCCGTGTGCGACTGGCCGGCGGTGGCGTTTGCGCGCGAGCTCGTCGACGCGTACCCGGAGGCCAAGGTGATCCTGACGACGCGCGACGTCGACGAGTGGCACGCGTCGGTGCTGCGGACCGTCGACTGGCGCGCGACCGAGTGGCAGCTGCGGTGGCTGGCGCGCGCCGACTGGGCGGCGGGCATGTACCAGCCGATGCTGAGCAAGCTGTGGCACGCGCTGTTCGGCGGCGACTTCGCGGGGCGCGGCAAGGCCGTCTTCGTGCGGCACTACGCCGAGGTGCGGCGGCTGGTGCCGGCGGAGCGGCGGCTGGACTTTTGCGTCGCCTCCGACGGCTGGGCGCCGCTGTGCCGCTTCCTGGGCGAGCCGGAGCCGGCGGGGCGGCCGTTCCCGCGCGTCAACGAGGGCGCCGACTTTGTCGCCCGGTCGCGGCGCCGCAACCGGGCGCAGGCGGCCAACGTGGGGCTGCGGTGGAGCGTCTGGCTGGCGGCGGCGGCGGCGGCGGCGTACTGGGGCGTGTCTTGGGTGTGCGGGCGGCTGGGCCGGAGCCCGTGGTGAGCCGGAAGCGGCGCCGACGTCGGGACGGCTCGGCCGGGCACGGCCCCACATTTCCGGGCTTGCCTGTTTGGGCCGCCGGCGCGGCGCTGGTTGGACGGGGCGGCGGCGGCTGTCGACGTCATCAATTCAGTTGCATTCACGTTGCATTGACGCCAGGACTAGCTAAAGATGCTCGGTACAGGCTACTCCCCCTTGTCGGGCGTCTGCGGCTCGGCATACGAGACGGCGTTGGAGTCGGCGCGGCCCAGCCCCAGCTGCGACGTGTCCCAGCCGTGGCGCTCGAGATAGGCGCGGAAGCGGGCGTCCTCGCTCGCGATGGTGTCCTGGCCGACGTTGGGGATGCAGAAGAAGGCGACGAGGGCGCTGAGCAGCGACAGGCTCGACGCGACCCAGAAGGGGTACTGGGCCGAGCGCACGGTGCCCTCGCCGCCGGCGGCCTGGATGTAGGGGAAGACCCAGGTGCCGACAAAGGCGCCGAGCTTGCCGACGGCGGCGGCGACGCCGTAGTAGCGGCCGCGGACGCCCGTCGCGCACGTCTTGGCGGCGAGCAGGCCGATGTTGTTGCCGGGGCCGAGCTCGCCGAGGGTGAGGAAGAGGCCGTAGACGGCGGCGAAGGCGGCGACGTGGCGCGAGATGGACGCGTAGACGCCGGCCATGGCGTAGCCGACGCCGGCCTGCAGGCAGAGGCCGAGCACGAGCGTGTGCCGCGGGCCGAGCCAGTCGCTGAGCCAGGCGCCGGCCAGCGTGCCGGGCAGGGCGCACAGGGCGACGACGGTGTTCCAGCCGAAGACGGTGGCGAGGGGCGCGCCGTCGCCGCAGAGGCTGCTGAGGATGGACGACGAGTAGATGCTGAAGGCGTACGAGCTGAACTGCGGCGGTCAGCGCGACGGCGACGAGGGGACGCCGACGCACGTCGAAGAGGAACCAGACGAGGCTCACGCCCGCGAGGCGGACCCAGTACAGGCGCAGGACCAGCGCGTAGGGCGTGCGCCGGCGCAGCGCCTCGCGCGCAAACTCGGCCGGCTCGCGCAGGCGCAGGCGCACCAACAGCAGCGCGAGCGGGAAGACGGCGCCGACGCCGAGGCTGGCGCGCCAGACGGTGCCGTAGTTGCGCGCGGCGGCGGCGACGACGCACGGCACCAGGGCGCCGAGCACGGCGCCGCAGCTCAGCATGGTGTTGGTGAAGAGGATGAAGCAGCGGTGGCGCGCGCCGTGCCGCAGCTCCGAGCTGGACTCGGCGCAGGCGACGCTGCCGGCCGGGTACTCGCCTGGGGGGTCAGCTGACTTGTGCCCCTGACCTCTTCGTCTCTCACATGTCCTCGACCACAGGAGCCGCACCTCCAATGCCTATGCCCACGAAGAAGCGCCACGCCGCCAGCATGTTGAACATGCCCACGGCGTCGCCCCCGCAGTACGCGCCCGCCGCCAGCGCCGTGAAGACGACCAGCACGGCCGTCGCCAGCACCAGCGCGTTGCTGCGCGACCAGCGGTCCGCCGCCGCGCCAAACGCCAGCTGCCCGACGACGGTGCCGGCAAAGGCCGCATCCGCCACGTGCTTGGCCGCCTGCGACGCCGTGTACACGCCGCCGTACTCGAGCCGGAGCACCGTGCTGACCGACCCGATGACCTGCGCGCGTCAGCCGCGCCGCGCGCCGGGGGGAGGGGGGCGCACGTTGTTGATGTAGCCGTCGGAGAAGAGCCCGGCGCCGCAGGCGAAGACGGGCAGCGCCGGGTGCGCGGCGTCGCGGCGGGACATGCTGGCCGTGGTTTACGCACGCTGGCTTGAGTCTGTCTAACCGCTCGAGCTACGGCTACGGACGGCCGGGGGCATCGCGCCGCGCCCCGGCGAGGCGTCTTATGCGGCGCCGCAGGGCGGGCGGCTCTGCGACGCTGTATATTTAACATTGCAGAACGCGCCACAGTAGCTCTGGCCGACGGCGGCCTGGGCCCGGGAGGAGACCGCAGGGCCGCAGCTGTGCGACGTGCGGAACCTGCCGCTGCAAACATGCGTCGGCGGCACATGCCGGGTGCTGCGCGAGGCCCTCGCCGTGACTCTCCAACTCTCGCCGCACGTGGCGCCGCCGCCGCGTCCTACTCGCCGGGCGATGACGGCCGCGCCGACGCCTGTGGGGCCGGCCGCCGGCAGGCACGTGGGGAGCCCCGGCGCCGGCATTGGCCCAGCCGTGCCGAGACAGCGCGCGGCCGGCCTGGTGCCGCGTGTCCCGGCTCGGCGTCGCCGGCCTGCGCGGAGCCACCCGCGGGCCGTGTAAACACTGACAGGCCGCGGGCCGTAAAGGTGAGCCGGGGCGGACCCGCCGGACCGTCCGGACGGGGCGGACTTGCAGAACAGCTCGACGCTGCTCGACCGTGAGCTCTGAGGCGTCAGGCCGTGCCGGCAGCCTTGACCGCAGCGGTCGCGACGGCCGACGTCGACCGGCACCGCTCCGGCGCAGGCCCGGCCCGGCGCTGACTCAGCCGCCCGACGTGACCCCGGCGCCGGCGCTCGCCCCGGCGTCTCCCCGACGACTCGAGCCTCGACTCCCGGCCCATGGCCCCCCCGCGCCCTCCAGCTGCACGTCCCCCTCCCGACGCACCTCCCCCGACGCACCTCCACGGCTCCCCGCCGCTGCTACGCACCGCGCATCCGTGCCCCGGCACTTGCGCCCCGCCTGCAGCCCGGGCGACGTGGCGCCCGTCCGTTTGCTGCTGCGCCGCCCGACCTGTCGCCTGCAGCGCCGCCGGCAGGGAGCTCGGCCGCCGAGGCTGGTCCGTGTGTTTACGCGCGCACTTGAGTAATCACCCGTCGCCAATGGTTCCCAGTAAACAGCGCCGATCCGAGCAGTACATACGTCTACCGCGAGCGCCGCCCGGCGCCGCGGGGCGCCATCGGAGCCCGAGCTTCTCTAGTAGGTACAAGTCTTTGGTCTCGCAACACAGCCTCCGCTCGCCGAGTGCCCGCGCCGGAATGAGGGTCGGCTCGCTCGCCCGCCTCGCGTCTCATTCCAGCTGCCATAGTGAGGTAGAACAACAAAAAAAAGAGCAAACTCCCGCTGCATTCCTTCCACATAAGCCCTCTGTATGCTTGCCCATCCATTGTCCTGCGCCGCGGGGTCGCGCCCCTGCAAAACCCCCAGATATCCGCCCCGTCTCGGCAGCAATAAAACTCCGCGCTGGTAAACATCCCAGGGAAAAAAGGAGGGGAAATAAAGAGCAGAGGGGGGACAAGGCCGTCGTGGTGAATAGGTACATGAAGTGCGAGGCTGGAGTCAACTTTTGTTCATTCCATCGCCGTCCAGCCTCGGCAAAAGGGAACCGTGTGTTCCCGGGTAAACGTGGCGGTAGATGTGCACGAAGCCAACCGGAATCCAAAGCCCTGGGACCGGTCCATCCGGGCGAGACAAAAGAAAGCCTCAGTAGCAGCCCTGGAACGAGGGCAGGAAGTGCACCTGCTGGTGAAAGGCAGCCGGATGCTGCGCCATGGGCACCTGCTGAACGTATTTGACCACTTCCCACAGCGGGAACAGCGACCTCGGCTGGCAGGCGGGCGCCTGCGCGGCCGCCGCCGGCATGGGCGCCGGACCCTGCACCACGGCCGCCGGCACCGGCCCCGTGTAGTGCTGCGGCACGAACTCGTGCCCGTGGTACACGCCGTGGTCCCGCACGTCCTCGGGCTCGTACGTGTGCGGAACGTAGTCCTGCGGCGGCTGCTGCTGCTGCTCCTGGATGAAGTCGTCGTCCAGGTCGTCCATGGTCGAGGCGCTCGACGTCAGCGAGCCCTCGTCCGACGACGTCGAGGCCGGCGAGAGGGGCGAGTCGTACTCGTAGTCGTCGACGATGGCGTCCTCGTTGCTAACGTATTCCGTCATGTGCGGGGGGGTAGGCGGCGGCGCCGGGGCCTGGGCCCGGGCCGGCGCCGGCGACGCAGACGCGGCCGGCAGGGTGAACCGCGCGCACGCCATGATGCGGCCGCGGAGCTCCGACAGCGTGATGCGGTGCTCGGGGCTGGGGTTGAAGATGCGCCCGAGGATGTCGTTCAGCTCGTCCGACAGGGGCAGGATCGTCTTGAGGAAGTCCCGGGAGCGCGCGTAGGCCCGGTAGGTCGAGTCCTGGAACGAGGCCTGCTTCCACGGGTTGCGTCCGCACGTCAGGTTGACGAGGATGACGCCCAGGGACCAGACGTCGTTGGGCGCGCACATGTAGTACGGCTTCCGCGTCGACGGGTCCAGGCATTCTGTCGACCGTCAGTCGGCGCTCGGCCTCGGCCCGCCTGCGCAGGACATACCTGGACTCATGTAAAAGGTGGAGCCGCATCCGTAGTCCTCGGACCGGTCGTCCGACGTGGCCAGGCCAAAGTCGGCGAGCTTGACCGTCTCGCCGCCGTCCGACACGAGGATGTTCTCGGGCTTGAGGTCCCGGTGGTAGATGCCGAGCGTGTGGCAGTGCTCGACGGCGTCGAGGATCTGCAGGAACACCCTCTTGGACAGGTCATCCTTGCCGACGTACTGGCCCAGCTCGGTGATGTTGAGGAACAGGTCGCCCTCCGGGCAGTACTCGAGGATGACGTATACGCAGTCCGGGTCGTCGACGATCTTGAGCATGGACACGACGTTGGGGTGCGCCGACGCCAGGTAGTGCAGGCGGATCTCGCGCTGCTGGTAGGCCACCTGCCGGCGCTCCAGGGGTGTGCCGTCGGGGCTCAGCTTGCTCAGGCACTTGACGGCGTAGCGGACGCCCGTCTTGACGTCGACGGCCGCGTAGACGACGCCGTAGGCGCCCGTGCCCAGGATCTCCGTCAGCTGCAGCTTGCCCTCGAGCAGCCGGCCTAGCCTCTCCTCGGGCGCCAGCGGGACACATCGGGTCTGAAAGGGCCGCGGGGCCGCGAGGGGCTCCTTGAATCTGCCGTCGTAGGTCGGCGAGGCGGGGGGAGTAGGGTAACCGAAAGGGCCATGGTGCTGCATGTTATATCCAACCTCGGGATCCTGTTGGCCGGGTGGACTGGAGAAGCACACCCAGGAGGAAAAGGAAAGGAAAAACCAGTCAAGAAGACACGATTCAGAAGGAAATGAAAGCGCAAAATAGAAAGAAAAAGGAAAACCGACGGAGAAAGAAAACCGACGGAGAAAGAAAACCGAGTCCGGGCAGCAGGCGTTGGATATATATACGTCCCGCTGGGCAGGCCAGGAATCCTGTTCCCCGAGAATTAACAAGACGGGATGGTCGACATATGTATACGGCGCAAGAAGCAAGTGGACGGAAGAATAGTCCTCGACGGCCGAGTCAACGGGTCAAGGGCAGGCAGTGGCAAAGCAACCAAGTGTGTGTCGAAACGGATATGTATAGGCGTTGGCGGTGGCGAGATCCAAAACGGGTTGGACGGCTGGGCAACGGGAGGCTGCTGGCCAGGCAAGGCGGATGGAGAAGCTGGATTATGTATCGGCAAACTAGCGGGCGAGGCGGGCGGCGGGCGGTAGATAACGATGGCGAGGCGGTACGTCGCCGGTCGAGGGCGTGGAGGGCGTGGAGCAGGGCCTCGCGGGGCCCACAGGGGCCTCTGATGAGAAGTGGCCCGGTCCCGGTCGCGAGGAAAGATGAGCAGGTTGCTGAGTGAGTGGCAGAGTTGGCACCATGAGCCGGCAGGGATGGGGCAGGGGGGTGTGGCAGCGGGGCCCGGCCAGAGTCGAGGCTAATGCAGCAGCTATTCTTAACGCTGCGAAAGGTTCGTCGAGAGGGAGGGTGGCAGGGATGGGCCTGGCGTCGAGGGTGGTGTGTGTGGTGTGTGTGGTGTGTGTGCCGGGGCCAATATACGAGAGGCGAGGGAGGCAGCGGGCGTCTGACACAGCGGCCAAGGATGTCGAGGGCTAACCGCCAGCCATGGGGGGTCCGCGCCACGGAGGGAATTCCAGCCATGGGATGACTCTTTTTGCCGCCGTGGCCCGGGCGCGTGACGGCCAAGGGCGTCCCTTCTCTTGGCCGCCCCCCCTGGCGGGCGGCGCACAGAAATGGCACAGAAATGGTGCCTGGAACGCATGGCAAACCTTGGGCGGGCGGCCAAGGCTCCTCCGGACAGCGTTCGGCAGCGGCGACTCTTGTTGGGGCGCCGGAATGTCTCTCGATGAGACGGGCGGCGTGGGGCGCGTCTGGCGATGTGACGCAGAGCTGGCTCGGCATGGTCGCAGAGCTTGTGGTGCAGGTGGTGGCGGGAGGTGGTGACGGGCCAGGCAGCTAGTCGGCGGCGTCGGGAGCGGCAGCAGGGCAGGGCGCGGGCGCGTCGGCAGTTTGCAGAGGCCCGAGAGGCCACGCCGCCACGGGCTGGCCAGCGGCGGCGGCCACGGGCTCCGGCGGCCACGGCCTCGACGGCCTCCCCAGGCCACGGCCCACGGGCGCATGGACGCCAGTCCCGGCCCACCCGCGCCGCATTGACGCATGCATAAACGCTGCATGGGAGTTGTGCGGGCGCCCAATCAGGCGGCGCGGCGGCGGGCTCGTGAGGGCTCGTGAGGGATCGTCGCCACACCCTCGCCGGCCTCGGCTCGACGTGAGACGCCGCGTTCAGGGTCGGTTGGCCCGGCGGAGATTGGCCTCGTCGACGCACGCGCGCCCATCGTCATCAGCGGGCGGCCGTCGTGCAACAGCGCCAGCCGTCGTGCCATGGCAGCCGTCGTACCATCGTAGCTTTCCTGCGTCGCAGCCAGCCAGACGCGCACCCACACAACGTGGCCGCTGGCCCGTCACGCAAGCTGGGCGCAGGCCTGGGCGAGCACGGCCCCAGCGGCACCCCGGCGCCTGGCTGCAGGCAGCCTCGCCGCCATGCCGTCTGCAGCCGAGCGCAGAGAGTGAGGCTGCACTGGGGCGCCGTCGACGAGGCGGCAGCGGCCAATGGCCGGACGCGAGCCGGGGGGGGGCCCCTTGTGTCGGGGGGCGCCGGCGCGCAGCCATGGCCTGCACGGCCGTCCAGCCTCCCGTCGGGCGTCTCGCGAGCGGGCGTCTGGCGAGCGGGCGTCTGGCGAGCGGGCGTCTGTGTGCAGCTGCGGCGTCTGTGTGCAGAGGCAGGCCTTCGTCGAGATCGAGGTGGTGATGAGGATGCGCCTGGCTGCATCGTGCATCGTGTCTGCGTGCCCTGCGCACTGTACGCGCCGCGCACTGTACGTACTCCGCCAGAAAGAGCGGTCTGCTGCGCCTTCCAGCCCCCCTCGGGCAAGCGCCTCGGCAGCCAACCACCGCGCGCCCAGCTACCCTGCACCCGGCTACCCTGCACCATCATCTCATCATGGTCTCAACGCCGTATCATGTCTGGCCGCATCCCCGGCCTCGTCGCCTTGTTTTCACCTTCATCCCGTCCCGAGGCCTTCGCGCCCGCGTCTCGGCCGCCGACCCGACCGCCGTCTCGACCGCCCGGACGGCCCGTCACAGCCGCCGCCGCCCGCCGTGCCTCGCGCCTCGTGCTCGCTCGCCTGCTAGACGCCTCGCCCGGGCCTCGCGGCAGGCATCGCGCCCGACGATCCGCCAGCTGGCCGCGCCTGCTGGCTAGCCTGGAACCATGACGCCCGCTGGCGCGTCTCGAGCACAGACTGGCGGCCCGCCGATCCCCCGAGAGCCGCATCGTGAGACGGCGGCGCCTGTAGCCCACGTCACCAGGCCGCTGAGGCCCCTTGCATGCCCATGGGCTGACGTGTCTCGCCGGTCCTGCATCTGGCAGCCGCTTCCGTCGTCAGGACTCCCATCGTGTCCGTCGTGGCCGTCGTGTCGATCCCGTGTTGGCCAACTCGGGCCCACGGCCCCAGCGCCGAGCTGCCCGTCCCCAGCGCCGAGCCGCCCGTCCGCCCGCCCGCATGGGGGCTGGTTCGCATCCGCCGTCTGCGGTCCGTGGCGATCTGGGCCTGCCCCCGGTGCGACTCTGCGGCTTTCTCCACGCCGGCCGTCGTCATCCATCTGCCCATCCGCGCCCTGCCTGCCGCCCCGCGACTCCGCCGGGTCCTGCGGCTGTCTTTGCCTCTTTCGGCCGCCGGCCTTAGCCACGGCCGCGCTATCGACGGCCATGCTTTCCGTCGCGCCCAAGCCTGAACTCTGAAGTGTCCATCGAGCTGGAGCTGCCAAAGCTTGCTGTCTTGATCGGCCCCTTCGCACAGCTGGAGCTGACGAGTGCCGAGCCCGCCGTTGGGCCCCCCCGCGAGTCGCTTTGTACTGCGACCAGCGCCATGTCCGCGCCCTGTTGCCGGCCGCGGCCGGCGGGATCTGATTATCCGGAGGACCCGCCCGGCGCCGAGTCCGGACCCACTCCGGCGGCGCCACCGACTTCATCCGGGCTCACGATGCGTCAGCCATCTGCGCGGCGTGAGGTGTGCTTTGATGGGCCGCAGGACTCGAGGACATGAACTTGTGTGGCGACACCGCTCAAGAACCATGCTTCGCTTCTTTTCCTACGACCCTGCTTCGGCTCTTTTCCAACCTATGCTCTGACGCGTCCCGCCGCGCTTCCTTCTGAAGCTTCACCCGAGCCAACCTCCAAGGTTCGAGGCCAAAGACTGTTTTGATTTTGCAGACGCCATGTAAACACCGTGAGCGGTATTCATATAGACGTAGCCCTGCTGCTCTCCGACTCCCATCCGCATCCTCAAGACGGCCAACATGCGTCCCGGCAGCATCCTCGCGGCCCTCGCCGCCGCCCTCGCTGCCGCCCATGACGACATCAGCCTCCCCCTCGAGTCCAAGCCGCTCGTCCCCCCCCCCGGCCGCGGCCGCCCGTCGCCTCCAACGCGACGGCCGTCGTCTTCGTGCCGGCCAACTACACCGTCACCGTCTTCAACTCCGACTGCCCGTGCCACCGGCCCAACCTGCGCTTCTGCACCGTCTTCCACCGCCGCGCCCGCGACCACGTCTGCTACCCCGTCTCGCACTACGCCATCTCCATGACGGTCAAGGACCCCCTCGTCGCCGACGCCAACCGCCTCACCTGCCGCATCTTCACCGGCCTGCGCTGCGACGGCCCGAGCCTCGAGCTGACCTTTCCCGACAACACCGTCTGCCGCCAGCCCAAGTTTGGCCGCGCCGCCATCGAGTACCGCTCCTTCGTCTGCCGCCACGAGGGCTGGTCCGACGCCGACTGATGGCCTGTGGCCCCGAGACAGCAAGCAGCTCTTTCTTTTGTCATAGACACACCATGTTTGCTCGAGAACCAGCACCCAAGACACGTCTTGCCGCCTACAGGCCAGCCCTGCCCTCGTGTCGCGCCGTCTCTCGCCATGTCTCAGCTGCCCTGCACGTCCCGAGCGAGCCAGCCCCGAACGGAGTCGCCAAACAGGAAGCCCGTGGCGGCAGCAACGGCGTCGAACCTTCGCCGACGCTTCCATCTGCTTTCCCCCGTCTTCCTTTTGCCCCGGCCTCAGCGCAACTCGCCTCCCCGCAAGCTTGACTCGTTCAAACTGGCAATGCCGTGCGCGCAGGCATGAATTGCCGGCCGTTTCACGGGCCCACGCCCATCTACCTCTCACAGACGCGGCACTCCGCTCGATACACCCGGGCTGAAACCGTGCCCGCTTTGAGCAATGCCGTTTGATGGGCCGCCGCATGACTGCCTCTTCGTCTCGTCTCCACCTCGTGCTCCCCTCGTACTCCCAGCCTCGCCAGCCCCGGTGTAGGGTAGCCAAGCCGCTCATGCATCGCCGCCATGCATCGCCGCCATGCATCGCCGCCATGCATCGCCGCCACCGTGATCCAATGCCCATCACCACCAGGGTCCAACGTCACCACTCCATGTGCGCTCACCGCAGCCTGCAATACAGCGATTCCCGCATCTCCAACGCGCGTCCTGCGCAACACAGCCCCCTCCGTCGCTCGTCGCCATCGCCTTCGCTCCCAGCGTCCACAGCGTCTGCCTACGCCACGCACCCTCCCGCCTGCAGCCATCATCAGACCGCTCACGTCGCACGGCCGGGGTCCGCGAGCACGAGGCGACAACTCACGGTCCAGCTGCTGCGCGACTGCACGACTCGAGTCGCCCAACGGGCCCAGACTCGCCAAACGAACCTTCGTCGTCGCCCAGGCTCGCCAAACAAACCTTCCTTCCTCCGTGTCCATCATGTCCACATGTTCACCATGTCCACCATGTCACCATGTCACCATGTCCTTGTCCGCGAGTCCCTGCTGTCCAACCGACAACAGTTGCTATCCTACATGCTTCCTACATGCTCCTTACATGCGCACATGTGTCTGGATAGCCGACATGGCGCCTCCACCCCGTCCATGCCTCCCCTCCATGCACCCGTCCGCCCCTCCGCCCTCACACACACGCCCTCTCGAGAGGTTCCACCGTCCAACGCCATCGCTCAACGTCGTGACTCGTGTGCCGTGCAAATCCGGGCGTCGTTTGGAACCGCTCGCCCAGGGCCGTTCCGGCTAAGCATCCGTCTCGCGCCGCTCTACCTGCGACTCGTCCTTCGCCCGCGACGCCTCGGAGCACCCCGGCCGCGGCCCATGGGGATCCGCCTCGTCTGTCTCCGCCTCGTCCTGCCGCGGCTCGTGTGCCGGCCGCTTCTTCGTCTCCGACGCCTTGGCTGCGTCCGGCTCGCCCTGCCTCTGCTTGCGGCAAATCATCCTACCCACATTGTCCTACCGTAGGGCTGGATTCTTCTTGAAGAAGGCGTGCTGCAGCGCCTGCGCCGGCGTCATCCGCCGCTCCGGATGCAGCATCAGGCAGTTCTCGAGCAGGTCGCGGAAGTGGTCCAGGTCCTGCTTCTCCGGCGCCGTCATCCCGGCCCCCGCGTCCGCCAGCCGCGAGCCAAGGTTGCGCTTCGGCTTGACCGTCATGATTCTCTTGACTTCCTATTGACGCACTTTTGTTAGTCTCCGAAACCATCGACGCTCGGCTGTCCTTCGCCCAGGCCGACAGGCCGACGACAACTCGTCACCAATATTGTGTCACCTGGCCCCGACCAACAGCGTATCCCGACGCGAAATGAGGCTGACGGGGGGGCACATCCTGCCGCCGTGAGACCGACGCCCTGACCAGGCGGTGCGCCGCTGACTGAGCCATTTCCCACTGGGGCAATGCAAAGTATTGGCCCTCGCCGCCCCGGGCGCGGCGCTTACAGCCCGTCGGCAGGGCTGCCCGGCGCAGGTGGCCCCCCGTCGACGGCTGGCTACTGGCCGCCGGGCGCACGAGGGATCGGGAGGCCTGAGTGAGCATTACCTTGTTGGTCACCGGATCACGCTCCATGCTCACAAACTCGCCCTTGTCGTCAAAGTAGAGCTGCCACAGCTGGCCGCGCTTGTAGTACCTCGGGTACATGCGGCCGCGCGCCTCCATGATGACCTTGAGCATCTGGTTGTTGCTCTCGCCCGGGAAGAGGATCTTGCCCGTGAACAGCTCGAAGAGGGTGCAGCCGATCGACCACATGTCGATGCTGTAGTCGTAGTCCATGCCGAGTATCACCTCGGGCGCGCGGTAGAAGCGGCTGATGAGGTACGGCGTCACCTCGGAATGCGCCGTCGCCGCGTCGTCTCGGTCGATGGCGGTGCCCAGGTCGCAGACCTTGACCACCTGGCGCGTCTCGTTGATCTGCCACGACTCTTGTGAGCATCTGCGCCGGCCGCCTGCCGGCACCACCGTCGAGCGCCTACCAGAATGTTGTCCGGCTTGAGGTCTGCGTGGATGATCTTGTTCTTGCGCAGGTGGTCGAGCGCCATGAAGATCTGCTTGGCAAACTTGCGCGTCGCCTCGAGGTTGATGCCCACGTTCTTGCCAAACTTGCGCAGCACCTCGCGCAGGTTCATATCGAGGCCCTCAAACACCATGCACAGGTGGCCGCGGTGGTTGAACGACTGCTCGAACCGGACAACGTGCTTCTTGTTGCTCGGATCGTCCTCGTTGAGCTTCTGCAGGATGGCAATCTCGGTGTAGCCGCCCCGCCGCAGGGCGTAGTTGTTGCGCATCATCTTGACCGCCACCACCTTCTGCGTCACCGTGTCCTTGGCCCGGACGACGCGCGCAAACATGCCCTGGCCGAGCTGTGTCTGCAGCTCGTAGCGCCCGTTGACCACCTCGCCGATCCGGATCTTGTAGAAGCCCTCCGTGTCGTCGTCCTCGAGCATCCCGCCCGCGTCGAGCGTCTTGCCTCGCTTCTGCCGGTACGCCGCGTACTTGGCCTCGTCGAACTCCTCGGCAAACATGTCGAAGTCGTCCTCGGCCTCCTGGTCGTCTGCGCCCTCGGCCTCGGCCTGCTGCTCCGCCGGCTGAGGCTCGCCGTGGATCACCGTCTGGCCATGGCGGCGTTCGTCCCGACGCTCGTCCTCCTCCATGTCCACCGTGGGGTCGTAGTCGGCGGCCGAGGGCCCGTCCTGCTCGTCAGCCACGGTGTTGCCGTGCGTGTTCATCAGTCCGCGGTCGTCGAGCACGTCGCCGTCGGCGGGCGACGAGGGCTCGTCGCGCGGCGATGCCGTCTCTGCCACGTCGGAAGCCGCAGGCGTCTTGCGTGACGGACCGCCTGGCTTGTCCGAACCGGGCGAGCGAGGAGTGCCCGTCTCGGCCGACGACCGGTGAGTCTCGGGCCGAGCCGAGGATGGCGAGGCGACGGAAGCAGCAGCCTTTTCGGCGGCCGCTCCAACGGCGTGAAGGAGAAGGGGCGTGGCCGAGCTCGACTTGGCCAGGAGCTCCTCACGCCGCTTCCGACGGCGCTCAATCTCGGCATCCTCGTCGATGGGCTGCGGCAGTTGATAGTCTTCCTCGGGCTCGGGAGGAGCGCTATCCATGTGTTAGCCCGTGCGGCGGACGGTACCAGGTGGGTGAGATGTGCCTTGACGTCTCCGCCGCGCTGAGCGTCTTGCCGTTGCCGGCGACGCTCTCCTGCCAAGAACCACCCGTCTGAGCCTCCTCCTTGGGCACCCGATCCTGGCGGCTGCCATCTCGGCCCTCCTGCACAAATCGGACACCTCCAGCTCTGGCGTCGCGTCGAGATCTGTCGGGGGAGCGGCTTCGGCGCCGGGACGACTCGTGCGAGTATGAATCTCGGCCGTGATGATCGGCCCTCTTGTCGCGACCCCAGTCACGGCCATGGTCTCGGTTGCGAGTCCAGTCCCGACCACGGTCTCGGCGGTCTCGGTCGCGGGTGCGGTGGTCGACGTCGTAGCGCGGGTCGTATTGGTTCGACGAGGCACGCGAGGACGGCTGGTCCAGGTCCTCGTACGACACTCGCGATCGGCGATAGTCGTCTCGGGGAGCATCGTCGTAGAAGTTGTCAAAGGATCGCGAGTCACGGTTTCGAGCAGGGGCATGATAGCCATTTTGAGGACGATCGTCGCGGCGAGCACGGGGCTGCCTCGAGTCGTGGTCTCGCCCGGCGCCGAAGTGATCGCCCTCGTCGCGAGATCGCTTGGATCCTCGCGGCGACCGGCTTCGGCGGGACGAACCGCTGGCTCGAGAGACAGAGTCGCGAGGTGGGGTCGAGTCTCTGTTTCTGCCTCGACGGTCAACGCCGTTTTCTGCCCGAGAATACTGGAGCGATGCCTTCAACTCCCCAGGACAGTCATCTCGGATTTCACCCTCGTCGGGACTCGACGGCATGATGACCGATGATGAAAGAGAGTTTTTTTTTTTTGTTTTTTTCTTTCCCTTTGTTTGGGGAAAGGCAATAGGAAGGGTCAGCAGGGTGTTTTGTAGATGCAGCGCGGGCTGGAGGAAGCGTCCGAACCAGAGGAGTGGATGGCTTGGCCGAGGCTCAGGCCATGAGGTTGCAGAGCGCCGCGGAGATGGCAGGAGTGAGGAGACAGTCAAAGCAGACAGAGGCCGAGCAGAGGTGATGGACGGGTAGAGCGATGCTGCTCCTCGGCTTCAAGGTAGAAACAGGCGCGGGGAGCAGAGAGCCGCGCGAAGGCGCCGAGACTGCGAGCACCGGCACGCAAAGGACAAAGGAGAGATGGAAGAAGAGGAAGGCAAGCTGCAGCAGGCCTCTCGCTGCTTGCGATGGGGGGGAGCGAGAGCGTGATGACGGCGAGGGAGTCTGGAGTGAAGGTTTGTTGTTGACGTAGGAAGAGATCGAGCTGCCTAGTAAGTTCGGAGGCGAGCCACTGATTGGCGGATTGGGCATATGACATAAGCCGCGCCTCTCTTCGCTCACCGCCCGGCCAAAAAAACGCCTTGGGCGCGCACTTGCGATTCTGCCAGCGCATCACCTGGCAGCCAAGTGCCCTTTCTTTGCTGTCCGTTTCCCGCGCCGCTCTCCAGCTCGTCTCTACAGAGTGATTCACCATGGGTGGCGCCAACCGAGAAGGCAGGTGCTCGCTACCCCGCACGGCGTGGCGTCGCAGCTGACGGCGTCCAGGCGGCAAAGCCAAGCCCCTGAAGCAGCCCAAGAAGGGGGCCAAGGATCTCGACGACGAAGACAAGGCGTTCCTCGACAAGAAGCGCGCCGGTACGACGCCCGCCCGCCCCGCCTTTGAACCTGCCGCGCGCCCGGGCATCGCTGACAGTCACTCGTCCAGAGGAGAAGGCGCGCAAGGAGATGGCGGCCAAGGCGGGCGGCAAGGGGCCCCTCAACACGGGCACGCAGGGCATCAAGAAGAGCGGCAAGAAATGAGGCGGATGCGGGCGGCGCAGGATCGGCATGTTTTTTGGGTGATACCACGGGGCTGTCCGGCCGTCAAACGAATGCACGTGCTTGGATGCTACGGACAGCTTCAGACTGGTGAACACTCCGGTGGCTTGGACGACGCATCGACTCCGTACATACTCCGTACTGCGTATCGTACAGTACAGCGGCATGCTGCACCGTGAGCTTTCCGCTGTCGATGCGCAGGAGTCCGGGAAATGTTGAGGCAGCAGTTGGCCCCGGGATTCGTCAGCAACTATTAATAGCCTCGGAGCCGCGAGTCCGCTTTCATGTGCCGCGCCGGGCCCAACAAATCCATCCTCCGCCAGGGCCCAAATCCATCCTCCGCCAACAATCGCTGCCCTCGGCTCCTCGGCAGCGAAGACGCATATATCCTATGTGATGCGCCTCCTCGAGAGCCCCCAGCACGACATGAGGCCCTTCCGCCCCGAGCCCCAGCCTCCGCCGGGCCTCCGCCAGCGCCGCGCGTCGACGGCAGACGCCCTCGTCGGCGCCGTCCAGGCCCTCGAGCAGCGGGCGCAAAAGACGCTGCTCCTCCTCTGGGACGACCTGCCGCCGTGGCGCCGCGACAACGCCTTCATCCGCTCCGGCTACCGGCAGACGCGCGCCTCGTACCGCCACGCCCTCGGCTCGCTCTTCTACCTGCACAACGAGTCCGTCAACATCTGGTCGCACCTCGTCGGCGCCCTCGTCGCCGCCGCCGCCGCCGCCTACCTCTACCGCGCCGTGGCCCCGCGCTACGCCTCGGCCGCCGCCGCCGACGTGCTCGTCTTCTCGTGCTTCTTCGCCGGCGCCGTCCTCTGCCTCGGCATGAGCGCCGCCTTCCACGCCCTGGTCGACCACAGCGAGGCCGTCGCCCGCTGGGGCAACAAGCTCGACTACACGGGCATTGTCGCCCTCATCGTCGGCAGCTACGTCCCGGCCCTCTACTACGGCTTCTTCTGCCGGCCCGCCCTGCTCGCCGCCTACCTGGGTCTGGTGAGTCGGCCGCTCTCGTCGTCCCGACCCGGCGGCCCCTGACCGCGGCCAGATCTGCCTCCTCGGCTGCGGCTGCGCCGCCGTCTCGTGGATCGACCAGTTCCGCGCCCCCGGGTGGCGGCCCTACCGCGCCGCCATGTTCGTCGGCCTCGGCCTCTCGGGCGTCGTCCCCGTCGTCCACGGCCTCGCCATCTACGGCCGCCAGGTGCTCGAGGACCGCATGAGCCTCTCCTGGATCGCGGCCCACGGCGCCATGTACATCCTCGGCGCCCTTCTCTATGCCGTGAGCGCCGACAAGTGCATGTGAAGACGGCTGACGCCGAGGCTGACTGCCGGCCGCAGGTCCGCTGGCCCGAGAGGAGCTGCCCGGGCGCCTTTGACATCTGGGGCAGCTCCCACCAGATTTTCCACGTCTTCGTCCTTCTCGCAGCGGCGACGCACCTCTACGGCATGGCAAAGGCCTTTGACCACCACCACACCGTCATGGGGTCCCAGTGTTTGGCCGGGTAGATCGAGTTACCTTTCCTGCCCTTTACATATTCACTGCGTCATCTTACACATTCTCGAGCCCGAGGTCCACGACGCGCACGAGGCCCGACGCCATGGCGGCCGCCGCCCAGCAGCCGTACCCTTCGTTGGGGTTCCACTCCACCGCCGTGACCCTCGAGAGATACTCGTGCAGGACGCCGCGGGCAGGGTCCATGAGGGAGGCCGGGCCGTCTTCGGCCTCGTCGTCGGCCTCGTCGTCGGCCTTCTTCCTGGACTTGCTGCCCTTGGCCGCGGCGGCCTTGGCCTCGGCCATAAAGTGCCGGTTCTTGTCGATGACGAAGCCGTGCATGACCCGCGCCGCACCCCGGGCCGGCGATTCGCCGGGGGCCAGCTCGGGCGGCCGGTGCTCGTGCTGCAGGATGCGGATGCGGTCGCTGAGGGGCCGGCGGGCCCTGAACAGCTCGCACTGCGGGTTCAGGCACCACAGCGAGCCGTCGGTGGCGCCGATGAGGAGGTACGGGTGCGTGCGGCCGACGGCGAGGCAGGCGAGGAAGCACTCGCTGGTGAAGACGCGGCGCACGAGGGGGAAGTGGCGGTGGTGCATGAAGCCGACCATGGTGTTGAGCGCGTTGGCCGAGGGGTAGGCGGCGAAGAAGCCGAGGATGTGGTCGCTCCACGCCAGCAGGCTGGGCTGCCAGTTGACGGCGTTGATCTGCACCTCGGTCGTCTCGCCGCTGGGCGAGCGCATGTCGACGAGCTTGGCGCAGCCGCCGACGGGCGTCGACGCCACCAGGTACGGCAGCGTCGGGTAGCCCGTGGCCACGTCGACGACGTCGCTGTGGTGGACGGGGTGCCGCGCCAGGAGGCGCGTCGGATGGACCGACCACAGGGCCACCGAGCCGTCCGAGTAGCCGACGGCGAGCCGGTTGAACGAGGCCCAGGCCATGGCCGTTGCCTTGACGCCCGCCTCGTCCGTCAGCATCAGCGAGGTGAGCGGCCGCTGGATGTGCTCTGCAGGCTGTCAGTAGAGGGCAACGTCGTCTCTTGCCGCAGTCGTACCGTATGCCGCCTTGGCCTCCTCACCGTCCACCTCGCCGTCCTCCTCGACAATGCACACCCTTCCGTCGCCGCAGAGAATGGCCAGGTGGTCGCACGCCGGGCTCCACTTGACTCTCCTCGCCCGGCCGTAGTCGAGGCACAGCGTCTTCAGGAGCCGGGCCGGCTGCGCCGAGGGCCTGGTGATTCCCGCATCCAGGCCGTCGCCCCGGAATGCCCACAGCTGCACGACGCCGTGCTTCTGAAAGCCCGGCCTCTGGTGCTCGACCTCGAAGTTGTAGTGCTCCTGGTCGGCGTGCGGCACGACGGCCAGGGCGAGGAGCTGGGCCGCCTGCTCCGCCCTGCGCGGCGCCCAGTCCATGCCGAGGACGATGCCGCCGGCGTCCAGCATCCACCCGGTCGGCACCTTGGCCTCGTTTTCGTCATCGTCAAAGGGTATCCAGGCCTGGGAAAGGGCGTGGGCGTCGCCGGGCCGGAAGTGTACCGTCCTCTGTGTTGGGTACGGCCCCATGAGGACGGGCAGCGGGCGAGACGGGGGCTGATACGGCCTCGCCTCGTCAGCGCTCAGCATTCTCGACCGCGCGCCTGCTCCGCCGTCCGTCAGCCGGGCCCGCCACCGCTCGGCCAGGCGCGCCTCGCTCTCGAAGAAGCCGGGCGACCAGGGCCCCCGCACGTCGAGGGGCTCGGCGGCCGACGGCAGCTTGGGCGGCAGCACGGGCCAGCGGATCCAGAGGTCGAGCAGGCGCTGCGCGAGCCCGATGCTCTGGTGGTGCGGCCCGTACCACAGCCGGATGAGCGTCTGGCCGCGCACGCCCCTGCCGTAGGGCCCGACGTAGCTCTTGACGGCGTGGCTGTCGGGCGGCACGGCCTCGATGTCGCGGTAGCTCGCGGGGAGCGTCGACTGCTGGGTGCGCTGGCGCGAGGGATGGTCTGTGTCGGCGTCTGCATGGCTGATGTGCGCGTCCGAGTCGGCGCTGGCGTTTCTCTCATCCTCATCCTCTGCACCCTCTTCGCCCTCGTCCTCGTACCTGCCCCCGTCCCCATCCTCGTACCCGTCGTCGTCGCCCTCATCCTCGTCGTCCGTGCCGCCGGCAAAGTCTGCGTCTTTCTGGTCCGCGTTTTTGCGGCGACGCGCCGGCTCAGCCTCGTCGGAGCCGCTCTCGAACTCGTACTTTTCGATTGTGAAGCGCTTGCTGCGGTTCGACGTCCTCGTTCTCATCGTGATGCGAGTTGGGAGCGAGCTGCCAGCTAGGGTGGGGCGCTCTTCAACGCAGCGGAGAATTTGTTTCTCCGTCAAGGAAAATCCGTCGATTGCTTCGCCTTCACTTCCAATTGCTTTCTCACGTCTCCGAGGACCATGCTGGGATGAATACGGTAATTACCTAGGAAGAGCTCTTTGGCTTCGTCTCAACTGTCTCGCCTCTGTGTATCCCCTCCGTCGCCAAACGCCATCACACGAATCCCTTCCAATGATCCTCGCCTGGCGCCATGGTTGGGCATCGATGATGGCAGCGTCCAACGCAGACCTCATCATCATTGAAACATGCCAAGCACATTCCCTTGATCTCCTTCGACAGCAGCTCTATCTGGTTGCCGACGAATTTTGGCAGTGAGGTCTGCGAATTCTGCCCATTATGGGATCTGATCCACTGAAAAGCGTCTCGGACGGAGCCATTATAAATTTCCCATGGCGACGGCGCTCCCTGAATATATTGATTCAGGCCTTCGTTCCCGACGCACTTTTGTGATATCGGCGAGGCCCGGAGGGTCCTGCCTTCCGCAGTCTTGGATGTCATGATGAGATTGCAGGCAAGGAACAGCACCTCTGTTCGACCCTCTTCCAAAGCATCTAAATTTGTCAAGTAATTAGCGCCATTGGTCCAAAACATGTTCTTTCAGGTAGTTCGGGTGTTTCTCACTGATGAGTTGAAAGCTCAAGCACTGGAGGTCATCGTCGCGCCAGAGGTCGCCAAACGATTCACTGTGGTCGAATATGAGCCGCCGACTGACGTCTTCGAAGCATCTAGCTTGCTCGACGACGTGTGCAGCAATGAGGAGTGGAAAGAGGTCTCCAGCATCTGTGGCACTCGACAAAGTCGTGATCCAGGTGCCAGTGGTCAAGGTAACCCTCTTGATGACGTCGTACTTGTCCGCAGCCTGCACCAAGCCAACAATCTCCTCAGGTGACGGGGTCGAGTTAACGCTTTCTGTGCAATGCAGGATGCTGCAGAGCAGCCAAATGGCCTTGGGATCATCCTCGGGAAGTCGAATCTCGACCGGCGCTTCTCCTCTGGCGAGAAGTTGGACGCCCTTTGCAAAGTGCGGTTCGAGCATGGCTTCAAAGGCTGGCGACGCGTCCTGCATTACCACAGAGTGGACTTTGATCCGTATTTTGTCTTCTCCAGTGATGAAAATCAAGTCTCCGCGACTGGTGACGTCGTAGTCAAATTCGTCGTCAGCGTCGCCCTGGCTGGTGGCGCCGGGGTCAGTCTTGTCGCCATCGCCGCCAACGATTTCGGCCACGGGGCGTTCGCTCATCGTTCCATGCACGCTGGCTGATGTGAGAAGCTGTGCGAGGTGAAGAGAGAGTGTGTGCCCAACGTGTTGCACGTTGGGGTGGGGAGGGGATGCAAGAAGTTGAGAAGAACGAAATGGAAAGGCTCAGAAGAGATATCTTGGAAAGGTACGTACTTTCATAGGAACCTCAGGATCTAGCTGAGAACAAAATTTACACCTGCGAGTTCTCATGGAGCTCGTGCCGCGTTTGCTCGTCTCCCAGGTAACCCATAGAATCCAAACGCCGCTTGTTCATTTCTGCAGAAATCATCACGCCGCGTGATTCTTCTTTCTTACAACCAGGAACACGTTTCAATTGACAGGAATCTTAATATTAACTCAGCTAACTGGTTGCTGAGCGTCTATTCTACAGGTACCATTATATTCGCCTTGAGGCCTTTCAGTCACAAGCCGGCGGGTAATCAAGCACAATTCATTAAATGTTGGTTGTGCTTCTGCAGTGTTTAGGCGTCCTTGACCATGCCATCCACGATCATCGAGGCCGTGCTGCGGAGCACGAACAAGAGCCCCGCTGGCCCGGTCGTCGAGCGCCCAAGCAGCGGGAAAGTGCCTTTCGGATCCCTAAGAGCCGGTCTTGCATTACGGCCAGAATTAACGCGGTCCTGAAAAGGGTGGCAGCAATTACAAGCGCAGACACTTTTGGCTCTAACCCGTCGGTGTCCTTTCCGATCGCACTTACGCTGAGGCCGATTACTCCGAGCCACCAGGCGTGCCCGGTATCTAGGAGCAGAATACGGCTAAAAACCGACGGAAATGGCCTAATAAACCCGCGCCACCCTTGTGTATCACCCTCTCTCTATTCCCTAGTACGTCGTCAAACCCCAACCAACAAACAGCATAGTGGCTCCTTTCTCTGCCCCCGCCCCCGTGGACTTTACGGCCGCAGCGGGTTAGAATCGTTCGTTCGGTTGCCGCGCCTTAAGCCAGCAAGGACTCTATCCATCTATCCCTTCTCCGATCTGTCGTACTATGCTCCGTACACCGCGGCGGTGTATCGCCCGGCATTATTACAAACTGTAAAGAGTAGCTAAACTGACTAAGTTAGGTTTTTATGACTAAGTTCTATAAGACTGCATAATCGTCTATATTAAGTCAAGACTGCCTACCTACATTATAGAAGCTAGTAGGTAATGTCCCAGAAAGCCTAATTAATTTTTTTTCGGTACGCAGTTATGCGTCTTGAGTGACTAGAGGCGGACTCCGAGTTTTAAACTAATCCTATATACGGAGTAGATTCTAGGAAGTTCCAGTAAAGTAACCCAATGTTTTAGCAAATCCTAACTAGCAGGGGGTAGCCCGCGGATATATAGAGAAATAGAGGGCATATTGTGAGTCAGATAGCATATCACACTATATTGTCTTGAAAGCGCTATAGGGCTACGGATTAAAGTAGGTGCAGGTACGAAGTAGTGTCAGATGACAGGCAGCTGCCACGGGCCCCGCACGGGTCACATGCAGCTGGCCTTAGACCCCGCACTGCCCTGCTGTATCTAGCTTTATTATCATCACCGACGCATACAGCACGCCACACAGGATCTCTTTGTTCCGGGTTTGCTTCCCTATGCGTGATGCATGACAGGTAGTGTGGCATCAGCCCGCATTGAACAGGGCTGAAACATCAGTTAACTCAGCCTTGACATTAGTCCTAACTTAAACCTTGATAACTAATAAGAAATGCGCGTGGGGGAAGACCCGTCTGATCCCCTGTGCGTCCCACACCGTGTTACGGGTTAACTGATGGCACTTGAGGCCCCATCACCTTTAGAATGATTCTCCAGTGGCATCTCTGAGCACACATTGCTTGATGTGAGCAACAGCTAACGAAAAAAGCCAAAGCCGACCCCACCGGACGTCACAAGCCTAAATCCATCGTTGTCAGCCTTCCATGGCATTGCCCATATTGGGGATCAGTTCCTTCCAACTCAATGCAGGCTCGGTGTTGATTCTTTAACGACATGGATGTCCGGTTGTCAGATTGGCCTCCCACTACATTTGCGTCGCGATCTTGGACAGGGAAGGCGTGAATGTCGGGATCAGGCATTAATAGCCATCATCACGCATAGTCATTCTGCATGTCTACCTTGTGGGGACGGCCAGGCCATAAGCTTGCATGTAAAAGACTATAAGAAGTTGCAGCAATACCGAGTTCGAATAATCAGCAGTCATCAGCACGCCCCTCACGTTTACTTCCATTAAAAGCACACATTTACTAAGTAGCACCTTTGTTTTGCCTCGACAACGAACAGGCACATTATCCATTCATTTCACTACCATGGGTGCCTTCGAGACCATTCTTATCTTGCTCGCGTCCAAGGCTCTCGCGGCACCGGCAGATGGCCAGGAAGCTGCAAATGAGCCGGTCGTCCGGGACAGCATCTTGCAGATGCCTCTGTTCCCTGTTACCACCGAGATGGGAACGACTGCCAGCGAACTAACGAAGCGCCAGGCCTCGACCGACTTGGATAGGCAGCGGTATAGTGGTAGGAGAAATGTCACATCACTGGGTATTGCCATCGAGGTCGGGACGCCGCCCCAGACGGTCATCGTGGAACCGGACACCGGGTCCAAGAAGTTTTGGGTACCAGGCCTCCGGGCTGGCCAGGTTCGCGAGGAACCCAAGTCAACCTTTTTGGACCGAGACCGTAGCAGCTCCATACAAGATCTTGGAGAGGAGGAACCAAGCACTTATCAGAGGGAAAAAGCCTATATATCCCTTTTTTCGGACGAAATCTCTATTGGAGGTAAGTGTTGATCAAAACGTTCAGCAAATGCAGTCATCTAACTCATATTGTCATAGGCAAGTCGCTGGGCAAATCAAGGATTGGTGTTGCCAACATGAGCACATCCATTTTAGTACGCGAAGTCGGCGTCTTGGGTCTGCAGACACCAACTAGAACCGACCCTTGGGCGGGTGGTTTTATTCTGCATAAACTTATCGATAATAACATCACTAAGAGTCGGGCTTTTAGTGTCGGTGTTCGCATGAAGGGTCGTGGTGCAATAACCTTTGGCGGATATGACACTGCAAAGTTCTCTGGCCTGCTCGAAAAGCTACCAATGACACAGAACAGATACAATCAGTAATGGGCAGAATGACTCCGTGGGCAGGTGCCGTACGCTAACCACTCCCCGCAGTTACATTGTCGAGATGTCGTCGCTCTCGTTTTCTAATGGCAGCGACAGCGCTCAACCTCTGTTGGACAGTCAGAACGTTGAAGGGAGGCCGTTATCTATTGGACTGGATTCTGGCGCCCCAGGTCTCCAACTTACCATGTCTCTTTTCAACGAGGTTAAGAAAAAGCTGGGTGCTGGAACGAAAGGGCCGTCCCTGACAGTCGATTGCGGCGTAGTCGATTCCAAGGCTGCCCTGCATTTCAAGTTTACCGACAACACTACAATATCGGTGCTTCTTGCGGACTTCTTGTTCGCCCGACTTGACAATGGCAAAACATGCCTACTCGCAATTGAGACATATGGGAGAACTGCGGGTAAGAGCAGGCCTGTCTGCTTCGGCTAAAACTCAACTGACTTACACCACTTAGACCTGTGGATCGGCCTTCAGTTCCTGCGCCGATCTTTGATCGTCTATGACCCTGATCAACGCAGCATCTATCTTGCTCGGGGTGCAGATTGCGGCTCGAACCTGGTCGCCATCGATGGTGCTATGCCAGAGAATGTAACAGGCCAGTGTGACCGGGAGGATCCGGACGTGGACCCGCCGGCGGATCCGGCCCCAAACGCGCGGCCGGCACCAATAAACGGAGGGCAGCCTCCGCAACAGCAGGACCCGCAAAAGCCGGGCCCGCAAACACCGGGCCTCCAAACGCCGGGCCCGTAAGAGCAGGGGCCGCAAGAGCTGGGAGACGAAGATATGGATATATCAGCCCTTATTGACCCGCGTATAGATTCTGAGGGGACCCAGTAACCATCGACTCCTTCTTCCGGCTCGATGTATTATTGTTGCCATTATTATCTGCTAGGGGCCTTTTTTAAGGAACATGGGCGCGGCAGCATGCCCTATGCGTTGCCTTGTAGATTAACTCGCTGCACTTTCGTCCTCGACCTTTTCCGTCTTGGAGCTTGTTCAGTAACTACAGCCAATTCGTAGTTGCACAGACTTATTGACGGAGAAGGGTCGAACTGATCCCTCCTGACAGACAGCCGGATCAGTTATGCAAGAACTAACCGAAGGCTCAGACAGGATCAGATGGAAGGGAACTAATCCATAGAACACTGCGGGTATATAAGGACCCCCAACTTTCGCTCTCTACCTAGATAGCTACATGTAGTTAGTGTAATAATATAAGAGCATCCTAACCACCTCTGTGCTACCGGTCAAACCCGCTTAGTGATACTATTTACTTGGCCTCCACGCCTCGTACCTCTACTAATAAAACCTGCGTTATAGTTTATCCCTTGGGAAACCAGCCGTTACGTCACACTAGACTTATAAGTGCAATAACATTAAGTATGATCTTACATATAGCATATTTATAAGCGCGGTTACCTACATATCTGTATCTAAGTGTACCTAGGAGGCGGTCTAGTGGTAGCTTGCCTGCTGGAGGGTATTATATATTGTTACATGTAGCAATAAGATAATAAGGTATACTAAAGGCTCTAGAGGATAAGCCAGACCCCCCACTTTAGCCAGACCCGACTTTCGCCACTGTCTACTTTTCAATATTAGTGCCTTGCCCGATCGGGGGACCGCCAAAACCGGAGGGGGCAGCAGCGTGTTCCAGATTACAATCAGGAACACGTTTCAATTGCCAGGAATATTAATATTAACTCAGCTAACTGGTTGCTGAGCGTCTATTCTACAGTTACTATTATATTCGCCTTAAGGCCTTTCAGCCATGGGCCAGCGGGCAATCAAGCACAATGGCGAAGAAGACAAGGTCTGGAAGTCGACGAGTTATCGCGAGGGAGGGACCGGGGACGACATATTCTGCTGTGGACCGACATGGCCTCCTGGTCATGGAGTTGAAGGTATTTTGGAGGTGCAGCGAATGAAGTGACTCAGAACTGAGTGGCTTGTTTGCGGTATCCGGTGCACATTCACCCGCGGTCCGTCAGGCGTGTTGAAATGGGGGATATCTAATTAAGCCAACACCCGCGGCAAGCGGTTCTCGTGCTCTGTATATGGCTTTCCAGCTTCCTCCCGTGCCATATCGTTAAGCCACGTCCCGTTGCCTTTGAGTCCAGGGCTGGTCTTGTCGGCCCATTTCAATACGAGGTAGTACCATCCGAGAGCATTCCCGACAGTGCTGACCTCGTCGCTGACGCCTGTCTTTGCAGCTAGCGACATCTTTTCGTGGAGCTCGTCGTCGGTGAAAAGGTTCATCAGATGACCAGCTACGGCCTTGCTGTCACCCGGGTCAACGAGATAGCCGTTTACCTTGTCCTTGACCTGCAGCGGAATGCCGCCTACACGGGTGGCAATGACAGGGCGGCCTGCGTGGAGGGCCTCCGACACCTTAATCTCGAACCCCTCGCTGGTAGAGAGCTGGAGCACGACGTGGGCGTTGCTGAGGAGACAGTTGAGCACCTGATCGTTGGGCTCCAGGCACATGACGCTGATGTCCTTTTGCAGATATGGATATCGCGTCTCGATCTGGGTCATGGTCTGGTCTATGATCGTGCTGGCGTCGGGGTCGTCGACGGAACCGTTACCGCAGCTTCGTACCAGCCTTATTAGCAGCGGTTCCGCAGACGTATCGCGGCAACTCACATGACGAGCTGAGGGGGGTTGGCACTGTCTAACCGGCTGCGGAACTCAGCGTAAGAGTCGACAACCGTCGGTATTCCCTTGGCAGGGTCGAAGCGTGCTACTTGGATGATGTATTTTCCTAGACTGTATTAGAGCACGACTCCTTTTCCCTGCGATCACTTGGACTCACGAGCAGGCCACTCAAGCTCCGTCATCCGCTGCGTGTAACACTGGGCGTTGTAGATGTGTCTGTAGTACCCCGTATCCCACATGTTCATGTCCTTGTTCAAGCCGTCGAGCCTTGTCCGGTCAACTGTCACCGCCATCCACGCCGAGCTGCGGTTCTTACCAATCACTAGTTGCCGGCAAGTAGACGACCTTGTCGCGCGGGACGTTCCGGGGCACAAACGAGGGCACCGGGTGGCTGATGAACATGTCTGCTTCCTTGATATGGCGCCAGGCAAAATCCCAAACGTCGGCCTGGGGAGAAGCAGGGTCGGCAATGAGGTCGCCCCGAATATGGATGTGCGAGCGGAACAGCACCGGGCGATTCGGCGTCGCCCGTTTGATCAGAGGGATGAGGCCGATCATTTGAGGGTCGTCAATCTGGTGGCGTCAGTCTTGTCTCGCATGAGGTGAGTTTGGAAACAGAGAATTGTCCGTTCGGACTTCAAGTTGGAGATGGGCGTCCTTACAATGACGACATCTGCACCACCCTCTTTAGGAAGACGCAGTGGACCGCCTTCAGAGAACCAGTAGCGGTTGGCAGTGTCTGTTATCCAGTCAATGATAGCGGCCTTGTCCTCTGCCGGGATGCGCTGATCCGGGTGGCTGACACCCTGGAGGATGTTGTGGATGTTCTTCGTAATACGGAATACGCTTCGCCGAGGCTTAGGGACTGTACTCGACTAAATCAGTTCATGATTTCTTGTCACGCAATGCGGAGAGCTGGATGTCCTACCATACCACGTCACGTCCACACCGAGCAGACGAGAGAAGCGGACGAGGGCGTGCCGCATGAGCGCAACCCCGCCTCCTTGTGGGGTACTGCTGAAGAAGGCGACTTTGGTCTTCTTTGCTCGCAGCTTGTTGGCGTAGAATGTCACCGTCTCCCATGACGCCCGCAAGCAGGTATTCTGGTAATCCTGGATCGTGTTGAGACGGGCTCGAAAGCCCGCATCGACCTGGACGGCGGCGTGCCAGCCGACTTGAAGGATGGGAGCCATGGAAGGGCCGAATTGTCTCGGTTGCGCGTCAGCACAGAGCTCCGGCTCGTCGTCGACGGAAACTCACACGATGCACTTGCGGGCCATGGAATCAGCCTGCTCATCAACTCGCTTGACGTCCCAGAGGCCCTTCTTCTTATACTTGCTCTCGGGATCTATGACGATGGGGACAATGTCAAGCCCCAGCCACAGGCGGGAACACAGCGACGGGCTCATGTCGGCCAGCGCCGTCGGAAGTCCTGCGCCGATAAACTTGGCCATGTTGTTCCGCTCATACGAGCGTACAGTCTCGATGATGTAGTCGGCAATGGGCTCTAGGCTTTTCTTGGCCGTATCGTTGAGCCTGACGTCCTCGACGCAGAAGTCGGTGAGGTAGACTGCGTCTCGAATAGCAAAGGCAACCACGGTAGCGCGTCCACGGGCGCGAGCCGCTGAAATACCAAGGTAGAGTGTCTGCGACGGCGTCAGTAGCCGACGCCTCTGCCAGCAGCGCTTGAATCAACATCGCGGGTCGGTTCTGGGCCGGTCACGGATGGAGGGAATAAACAAACACATACGGTGAGAGCTGGGCCAAATGATCCTTCCTTTTCTGCCAAGAGGCTCCTCCGTCTCGTGGGCCGCATTGAGATGCCCTGTGAAAGCTGGCCGGTATCTGGGTTCATTGTAAAGGAATTAGATGAGCGAGACTGTCGGTAGTCGGAAGGGCCGAAACAGGTCCGTTTAGCGATGTAGATCAATAACGGGACTCAGGGTGATGTGGCGAGAACCGGTAGCGAACAGAAAATGGAGGTTGAATGAAAACGGACCATTTTATTGGTTATCATGGTGTGGTGGCAACATACTCTACATACATATAGCACTGAACAGCCCCAACGTCATTGTTATATCATGGAATGTTAATCACTGCCGCATCCGTAATTGGCTGTACGACGACCGCATTTGGGACTAATCGGGCCGTGCATGCGTCTGGTCACCCAAGCACCTGCAGGCAATGTATGAGACATCCTGCGATGTTTATGTTGACAGGGGCTTGGCTAGGAGAGAGACTCGTGCCTTGGGTCATGGAGATGGTAATTTTTCCCGTTCAGCTATGAGGGGCTTGGGCTGCCTGGGCTTGCTCGAATGGAATCTGAAGGATTGAGAATCAGGGCCTCTTACCTCCGGTGAGAGTTGACCTGTCGAGTTTGTAACTGGTGATTAATTTATGGCCTCGAATCAGCTTTAGCAAGGCACAACAGTTACGTTCGACCCTGCATCAACAAGCGGGGGGGCAGAACCTGAAGCTTTCTATATGATTCGTGTCGCCGCGGCCGAATTCACCCGAGCCTGATCTTTACATGTACCTGGCTCCTTACTGTACCTAATCTCCATAGTAACGAGACGGACTTCAACCGGCGTTCCACGAGAGTCTGTGAGAGTTTGAGGGAGTGGAGGCTCCGGGTGTCTTGAGTCAGGCGGACTCAGGATGCGGCATTGATGCATGGCTGCCGCGACATGACCAACGGTCGAAGCACGAAACACGGGAATCTAGTGTCGGCATGGTGGTTACGCAGCAAACAAAATCGTGCGTGTACGGTGAATTTGTGGAAAGGGCCACCATCAAGCGCTACGTTTGCTGCGTGCGAAAGGGTATTGGCTGGGGGGCGAGGAAGTGGAACTGATCGTGGCAACCTAGCACAAGGTTTTCGAAGGCAGATGGCCATGAAACCGAGAAGAGAAGAAACTGGAAAGATTAAGGGGGAGTGAGTTCTGGAGCGGTGGTTTGCAGGAGTCGAGGGTTTGCAGGAGTCGAGCAAACGCAGACATGAGCCGCATAGGAGTCGACATGGTCCCCTTGAGGAGCAAAAAAGGCGACTTTGATTGGCAGTTCTGTGGCAGCACGTTCGTCAAGGCGACCGGCCTGCCGTCACCTGGCAACGCACAGCGGCGCCTCTATAAACAACCACCACGCGCCCTTTTGTTCAGCTCACCCCTAGCCACATTCTCAGCCGTCGTCTCTGCAACCTGTCTGCCCTCTCCAACATGGCGACCGACGACGGCGCGCAGAGCCGCAAAAAGCCCAAGCTCGAGGACGAGGCCCCGGAGTCTCCCCTCGACGCCGCAAGGCCCGCCACGGCCCCGGCCGCCGGCCAGGACCAGGTCGTCGGCGTGGCCCCGGACGGCGACCTCGTGCTGCTCGTCGGGCCGGCGAAGCGGGCGCTCAGGGTGCACTCGTTCCTGGTCAAGATGACCCTGCGCCCGCTGGCCGACAGCATCGACGAGGCCCTGTACAAGGCCTGGGCGGCGCCCGGGCGGCTGCCCATCGTCGCGCTCCCGGACGACGACCCCACGGCCGTCATGGCCATCTGCGTCCTCCTGCACAGCCCCGGCGCCAACCCGGTCCCAGGCCCCGTGCGCGGCGACGTCGAGCTGGCCGTGGCGCGGACCCTGACCAAGTACGCGAGCGCCGGGCGCTTCTTCTTCGCCACCGACTACTGGCTCCGCCGGGCCTTTACCGTCGGCGACCCCGGCGACCACGCCGCCAGCTGGAAGTTCCTCGTGGCGGCGTGCCTGCTCGGCAACGAGGAGTGGTTCTACCACTTCAGCAACCGCCTCTCCATCTTCCACAGGCGCTCGTTCCTCGCCTTCACCCACGACGCCCTCGGCCCCGAGCGCGTCTTGGCCCTCCGCCTCGCCCGTGAGTCGCGTCTGGCCCCTCGCCGCCTGGCCCGGGTCCCGCTGACGTCCTGCAGTGGCACTGGAGGAGAAGCGCAGCCGAGACCGCGCGTCTGGCTACAGAGCCCCGACCACTCTGTGCATCGGCTGTTTCACGGCGGCCACGGCGAGCTTCCTCCCGAGCGAGGCCTGCGCCAAGTGCACTGCCGCGCCACGCATCGTCCCCGCCCAGCCGCTTGTCGCTCCGGCTCCGGCCGTCCACGGCGTCCAGCGTGCCCTCGCCCCGGCCATGTCTGTCATGGGCTATCCAAGCTATGCCCCGGCTCCCGCTGTCCAGGGAGCTCTACGGGCTCCGGTTCCGGGCCAACCTGTCCCGGGCGGTCGACTCATTGCTCCGGCTCCCATCGTCCGGGGCGTTCAGGGGATCCCGAGTCCGCCTCGCGCCATCCGGGGCCTTCAACGCATCCAGAGCACTGCCGCTCCGGGCTCCCCGGTTCAGAGAGGCCAAAACACTTCTCCAGTCCCCGCCCCCAACGACGCCTGAGTAGAGCCCCAACGCACTCTCTTGACGGCGGCCCGTGGCGATTCGCTGGGACAGTGAACTGCCTCCGAGTCTTCTCCTGTTGACTGCTGTCTAGCCTGACAGCCGTCTCTGCCCTTTCTATGTCTTCTTTTTGCCACGCACCAAAGAATGTATCATCAAATGTCACGATGACAAGCTTGTTAATGTATAATGTCGCAGGACGGAGGATTTGCAACTTGGGCACGTCTGTCGAGACTCGAGGTTTTGATGGCCGAGAGACCTGTAGATAGCTGTCTTAAGATTGCGCATTGACAGAAGTCTTTCTTCCGTGGCAGGTTCCCTGCAGAGTCCTCTATATCCTGACTGTTTAGCCACAACGAGAAGAGGGCAAATGTTCCAGAGTCCAGTCCACGACGCAGATCCACCAGAAACTCACAATGGCGCCTCCGGGAAAGGGTGCTCCATGCCGCCCTGTTCCTTGTATTTGTATGTAGCCATCAAATGCCCACAGCGGTTTCTCGTCCTCGAGCCAGGTCGTTGATGGGTTGACGTCGGCAGGGTCAGGTGAGTTCCTAGTTAGCCGACATTTACCCGCTCGAGGCGCACCAACGTCAACCGACTCGTCATCTTGAGCTGCAAGATCACCTCAGGAGCCACCTTCGGCGTGACGTGTCCATCCAGCGAAATGAGCCAGCCGCAGAGGGTCCCGCCCAAGGGGCACGTGAGAAACAAATCTTCGTCTACGAGATGTGAGCTGCGGGCGCCTGCGCGGCTGGCACAGCGTCCCTACCTGAGCTCCCGCTAACCAACGACAGCCTCGAGACCGCGCTCCTCGACCAAGGGACCGCTTGATGCACAAGAGTCGGTCGATCTTCCAGCCGCCTGTAACCGCTCCAACTGCTGACACCCCACAGCGACCCCATGTCATCGCCATCGACTCCCCAGTCCGCGCGCGCCAGCCCCGGTGCTCGATCTCGACAGGCGCCAGCTTCGCCAGCTCCCCAGGCCGGCGAGGCCTGGCCCAAGGACTTCTCCTTCCTCCTCCGGCCCGACATCTACCACCCGCTGCCGCCGCTCAACGTGCCCGCGGCGTTCCGCGACTCGCCCAAGCAGCCGGACCCGGCGACGCCGCTGGAGCAGCTGCTGGCCCGGGGCCACTTCCGCGCCGCGGCCACGGCCGCTGCGGCGGAGCTGACGGGCGGGACGCCGGGTAGCGGCATCGACGCCCGGGACGGCCGGCGCATCCTCGGCCTGCTGTACACGCGGCTGGCGAGCCTGACGCTCATCGACGCGACGGCGCTGGCGGCGCACGAGGCCAAGGCGCTCGAGGACCTCAACAACGCGCCCATCTACGTGGACGAGGCGACGGGCGAGCACCTGGCGCCCTGGGAGCTGCGCGTGCTCAACGTGCGCCTGCAGGCGCTCGGCTTCGGCGACCCGCGCCGCGCCGTCATGAGCTACTACGACCTTGCACGGGAGGCACGGGCCCACGCCGCCCAAGCCGCTGCCGCCGGCGACGACGCCGCGCGCGAGCTCTGGGCGGCGCGCCTCCGCGACCTCGGCGTCAAGGTGGCCGGCGCGCTCGTCGACATGGACGACCTGGCCGGCGCGGCGCACCACCTCGGCGGCCTGCGCGACGGCGGCGACGGCAAGCTGGCCCTCTGCAAGGCGCTGCTGTGGCTGCACGTGGGCGACGTCGAGCAGGCGCGTGAGTGCGCGCGGCGGTGCTCGGGCGCGCAGACGGAGCGGCTCATCCTGGCGCTGTGCGACATGGCCGACGCCGAGTACGAGGCCGCGCTGGCCAAGTGGCAGGAGCTCGGGGAGTCGCTCGAGGCAGACGAGATGGTGGGCGTCAACACGGCCGTCTGCCTGCTGTACCTGGGCAGGATGCACGAGGTATGTCCCCGGGGGCATCACGGGACGCGCTCTCACGCCGGACAGGGACGCGAGCTGCTCGAGGGGCTGGTCGACGCGGGCCTGTCGTCGCGCACGCTGCTCTTCAACCTGGCGACCATGTACGAGCTGTGCACGGACAAGAACCGGCCGCTGAAGACGGGGCTGGCGGAGCGGGTGGCGGCCATGGACGAGTCGCCGGCGGGCTGGGAGCGGCTGAACGGCGACTTTAAGCTGTGATGCTGCGACGCCGTCTGGACTGCACAGCGTCTCGTCGCAGGCCTCGCAGTGGATTTGTGAAGCTGTGCTGTGGCATGGGGTCCTGCGACGCCGGGCTCGGAGCCGTCGGGGCCGGCCCGTGCGGGGACGCTCCGGACCTCGGCACGGAAGCACGTCGGAGCCGAGCCGCCTCACCTTATCATCTCGCAATAAGACGACAACATTCACCACAACAGCCTGTCCATCTCGTCTCCTCGCTGCTTGCACAATGTCCGACCGCGTCGCCCAGGTGGCCGCGCACCTCAACTACCCCCGCGGCCTCCTCGCCGGCCAGGTGGCCATCGTCACGGGCGGCGGCCAGGGCATCGGCGCCGAGACGGCGCGCCTCTTCGCCAACGAGGGCGCGCGCGTCGTCGTCGCCGACCTGGACGCCGGTGAGCGCCGCGTCCCTGCGTCTGCACATGCGGCTGACTCGCCAGACAAATGCGGCGCCGTGGCCGACAGCATCAACCGCGCCGGCGGCCAGGCGCTCAGCGTGCCCGGCGACGTCACCGACGCCGCCTACGTCGACGCGCTCGTGTCCCGCGCGGCGGCCTTTGGCGGCGGCAAGCTCCACGTCCTCGTCAACAACGCCGGCTACACGTGGGACGCGGTGGTGCACCGCATGACGGACCAGCAGTGGGAAGCCATGGTGGCGGTGCACTGCACGGCGCCCTTCCGGCTGATCCGGGCGGCGGCGCCCCTGTTCCGCGTGCGCGACGGCGAGCCGCGCTGCATCGTCAACGTCTCGTCGACGTCGGGCGTCCACGGCAACGCGGGCCAGGCCAACTACGCGCTGGCCAAGGCGGGCGTCACGGGACTCACCAAGACGGTGGCCAAGGAATGGGGGCCGGCCTTTGGCGTCCGCTGCAACGCCGTCGCCTTTGGCTTCGTCGAGACGCGCCTGACGGCGGCCAAGGAGGAGGGCGCCTTTGTCACGGGGCCCGGCGGCGAGCGCATCGGCCTCGGCATCCCCCAGGCGCAGCGCGACGCGCGCAAGGGCGGCCGGGGCGGCGACTACCCGGACATTCCGCTGCGGCGCCCGGCGACGGCGGCCGAGGCGGCGCGCAGCATCCTGGCCGTCGCGAGCCCGCTGTTTTCCTACGTGACGGGGCAGACCATCATGGTGACGGGGGGGCGCAACATGTAGGGGGTCGCATTCGACGCGAGAAGGCCTGCCTACACCTTGGCTTGCAAGGAAAGAGTCATGAGGCATAGATTACCCCCTACACCTTGAGCCACAGCGAAAAGACGCCCTTGGCGTACTCGACAATCTCGTCGCCGCCCAGCTTGCTCTCGCCGTACAGGCGGTCGACAAAGGAGATGGGCACCTCGGCCACGGTGCAGCCCATGGCCTTGGCGCGCACAATCATCTCCATCTGGAAGGTGTAGCCCTTGCTCTCGGTGCTGGCGATGACGCGCTCGAGCACGCTCCGCTTGTACAGGCGGAAGCTGCCGGTGACGTCGCTGACGCCGGGCCGCAGCACCGTGTCGGCGAAGAGGTTGGCGCCGCGGCTGACGAACTTGCGCTTGAGGTCCCAGCCGAAGACGCCGCCGTCGCCGGCGTAGCGCGTGCCGGTGACGATGTCGTAGCCGCCGGCGCGCTGGAGGGCCACCATGCGCGGGATGAACTTGGGGTGGTGGCTGAAGTCGGCGTCCATGATGACGACGAAGTTGCCCGTGGCGAACTGCAGGCCGTGCACGTAGGCGGTGCCGAGGCCGAGCTTGCCGGCGCGCGGCTTGAGCACCACGTGCGGCGCGTACGCGCGGACGAGCTGCTGGGCCACGTCCTGCGTGCCGTCGGGCGAGGCGTCGTCGACGATGATGAGCTCCCAGTCGAGCTTGCTGGGGGGGCGTCAGCGCCCGGACGGCGCCGGCTGGCCGGGGGGGGCTACCTCTGGGTGAAGGTGCGGTTCAGCAGCCAGGCCATGATGGGCAGGTTGCGGCGCTCGTTGTACGTCGGGAGGATGACGGAGAACTTGTCCTCGGGGGCGGTTGCGGGCGCCATGGCGGCGGCGGTTCGCGATGGACGTTGGCGGCGGACGTTGGCGGCGGACGTTGGCGGCGGACGGTTCGCGGCGGACGGTTCGCGGCGGAGACGAGCCAATTGGCGAGGGGCGGAGCCGCGCAGCGTCGAGAGCGAGGGGCGCCAGCGAGCGAGGGCAAAGGAGCGTGGAAAGTTGGATCGTGGCGACGTGGTCGTGGTCGCAGGCGTGCCGTCAAGCTCGGATGACTAAGCGCGCACCCCTGAGCTGGCAACGACAGACGATGATCCGGCAGTCCGTCCAGGTCACGAGCATCAGCACGTGGCCTGGCTGCCCTCCCAGCATCGGCTCCACAGCCCAAGGCTCTCTTCCCCGCAATCGAGACCCCCCCCAAAGTTTCAACTGCCTGTCCGACCGTCTCGATCGCGCGATCCGCACCGTCCTGCGCCGCAGCCACAGGCGGGCCGCCACAGTGAGGCCCCCCCGGCGCGGTGCCACGGCGCACTGTGCCGTTCCCAGCGCCAATGACGCCGCAAGCAGCGGCTGCTCCAAGTCGAGCTGCTCGCCGGGCTCGCTGTCCAGGTACACGCTCGAACCATGTTCCTCGCCCGCGAGCCTAATGTGGCGAGGAACCTGTCCACCCGCGGCCTGTGGCACCGCACCGCTGGTCCAGCCTTCGCTCGCTCGCTGCTCGCAACCTGCAACTCTATTCCCGCAGCCCCCAACTTGGACGACGGCCGTCCTCGACATCCGCGACTGCGCAAGCCTCGCCGCCTCGCTCGTCCATCCGCCTTGCCCTCTCGTCGCCACCCGACCCGAGCTGCCTCGCCTGCCTCGTCGACTCGGCCGCCGAGCATCGTCGCAGCCAGCCGCCCGGGCCGCTCGCCCCGTTCGCCGTCTTACGTCATCACGACAAGTCGCACACCATGGCCGACGGCGTCGCCCCAGCCATTGACAAAGGTATGGCTCGTCGCGGGCTGTCGCGCAGTCGTCCGGGCGCCTCGGCCGCTGCCCTTGCCGCCGAGGCATTCCTCGTCAGGCCCCAATTGGCTTGTGCGGCGCGGCCAAGCGGCGCGGCCAAGCGGCGCGGCACGGGAGCTCGCGCGCGCTTCACCCCGGCTTGCTGACAGTCCGAACCAGTTGGCGCGGCCGAGCCTGCCGCCCCGGAGGCCAAGGCCGGGGCTGCGTCGGTGGATGGGCCTTGGCCGCTTCCCGCCGACCCGCCCAGCAAGGTCGACCAGGCCGACGCGGCCGACGAGCGCGTCGTGAACAAGACCATGGGCGGGCCGAAGCCGGTCGAGGTCATGTCTGTGCCGGAGACGCCTGCCAACGGCGCGACTCCGGCCGGCGCCACGCCCAGGCCCGAGCTCAAGCTTGTCGACGAGCCGGCCAAGGAATGCGCCAAGGAGCCCGTCGTCATGAGCCCCGCGGGGTCCGCTGCCAAGGGGGACGGCGACGACGCCTCGGGAGCTGCCGCCGACAAGGCGGCGACGGGGGCGCCCAACGGCGACAGCAAGCCGGCCGCGGCGGCGCCCGCCCCTGCTGCCGAGGCGGCGGTCGGGGACAAGCGCAAGCTCGACAACGGCGCCGCTCCCGACGCCGGGCTGTCGACAGACGGCAAGGAGAGGCAGGGCAAGAAGGCCAAGGTCGGCGATGCGGCGGCCGAGACAAACGGCCGTGCGCCGGCACGCAAGGTCGGACGGCCCAGGAAGGACAAGAACGCTGCGCCCGTGGTGGGCAAGACGGCCCGCAAGACGCGGAGCCAGGGGCCGGCGGATGTCTGAGGTCTGGTGTGCCGGGGAGCAAGAAAAAGAAAAGGGACGAAGGAAGATGTTTGGGGTGCTTGGACCGCGTGTATATCCTTTTCCCCGCGGAGTTGGACATGATTTTTGCCGTGTGCGCTGGGCTTGGATCCGTCACATGGGAGCAGTAGCTATCACCTAGGCATGCAACGATGAAAGACAGGTGATTTTGACCACGAGGGTTTGGACGATGCCTGGCGGGTGTAGGGTAAGCGGGATTTGTCGATTGGCGAGCGATCCGGGGCTTGGCTCGCGGATGACGGGCCGCTGCGCATCTGCCGCTGTGCCGGCGGACGTGGCGGTCGGGCAGCTAGCCGTCTCTGGCGGACGACGGCGGTTTGGGCTCACACTCCGTATTCCGATCCGTTTCCTCGCACAAGACACGCTGCGGCTGTTTCATCGCGTCTGCGAGAGGAATGCGGCCGTGCGTTTCGTTTGGCCGGCCTCAGCGCTCTGGCGGCTCCAGCGGCTGGAATTGGACCCAACGGCACGACTCATTGCCGGGCTGCGTCGGCTAGAACTGCGTCGCGACAGGTCGACCTGGGCCTGAGGCGTTAAAAACAGGAGCCTGGCCAGGAATCCGGCCCGCGGAGTACAGGTCCGATGGCCCAGAAGGGCGGGTCCCCCTGCATGAGGGGCGGGCGCGGGCCTCGACGTTGCCGAAAGCGGGCTAGCGGGCCCCGTGCCGGCGCCGTGATTGGCCCCGGCGTCCGCGATGCGTCAGCTGGCCGCCGGGTACTCGGTACCTGGCGCCTGGGTACTGCCCTGGCGGCGGCCAACAACAGCGCTGACAGGCGGCGCGCGCATGAACTGTTGTGACCAGCTTCTGGCGCGCGGCCAGGCGCTGGGCGGCGCTGCGGCGCGCCGACGGTTGGCGCCGCGCGAGGCTTGGGCCGGGTGCGTCGGCCTGGCGCCGCGCCAAACGGAAACCTGGAGGGCGCGTATTGGGTACGGCGGGCCCAACACGAGGCCATCCATACACCAGCGTCCTTTAATCCATTAACATCAATTCTTTGTCCGCGCCGTCCCCTTTATCCTCCATATCCTCGCCATCCTCGCCATCCTCGCCATCCTCTCCGTCCTCTCCATCCTCTCCCTATCCTCGCCAGCCTCTCCGTCCTCTCCGTCCTCTCCGCATCCTCGCCAATCCAGGCCCGCCGCTCCCCTCGTTCGCATCCCTGTCTGTCGCCATCTCGGCTGCGCGCTCGACCTCGACGGGCGGCGAAGAACAGGCGACGGACCTTGGACGGCGTTTCCGAGGCGACGGACATTGATGGTCGGCAGAATCCCCCTCCCCGCCGTGGCCATCGCGACGGAAATCCTCGCCCTCGACTTCGCCCGACGTCGAACCAGCGCCGGGGCTGCACAAGACGGCCTTCGCCTCGGGCGCAGGTAGCAGAGAAGCCGTGTCCCCATGGATCCGCCGCGCTCGCTCCTGCAGCCGCTTCTCCCCCGGGACGGGCCGGCCAACGGCAAGGATGCCGGCCAGGAGCTGCTCGACCTGCTCAAGGACCCCTTCCAGGGCCAGGTAGGTTCGCCGCCGCCGCCTCGCGTCCGCACGGCTGACGGCCGCAGCTCGCGGCCGCGTCGCTCGTCTCGGCCCTGGGCATCTCGCTCGGCTTCACCGCCTTCATCGCCGTCTGCTTCTCCTTCCTGCGGCCCTACAACCAGGCCATCTACGCGCCCCGGCTCAAGCACGCCGACGAGAAGCACGCGCCGCCGCCCATCGGCAAGAAGCCCTGGTCCTGGGTCACGCCGCTCATGAAGACGCGCGAGGCGACACTGATGCACCAGATCGGCATGGACGCCACCATCTTCCTGCGCTTCGTCCGCATGTGCCGCAACCTCTTCCTCGTCCTCGCCCTCATCGGCTTCAGCATCCTCGCCCCCGTCAACCTCAGCTACTCCATCAAGGAGTACCAGGGCCAGCCGACCAAATGGATCATGCAGATCACGCCGCGCGACGTCTGGGGCGAGCCGCAGTGGGCCCAGGTCGTCGTCGCCTGGCTCTTCAACCTCGTCATCATGGCCTTCCTCTGGTGGAACTACAGGAAGGTGACGCAGCTGCGGAGGCAGTACTTTGAGTGCGACGACTACCAGCACAGCCTGCACTCGCGCACGCTCATGGTGAGTGTCGCCCGCGCCGCCGCCCGCGCCCTCGGCCCGCGCCCTCGGCCCGCTGACGCGCGCCGCGCCCCCAGCTGTACGACATACCCCGGCAGGGCCGCTCCGACGAGGGCATCGCGCGCATCATCGACCAGGTGGCGCCCAGCTCGTCCTTTGCCCGCACCGTCGTGGCGCGCAACGTCAAGGACCTGCCCGACCTCATCGACGAGCACGAGCACGCCGTGCGCAAGCTGGAGAAGGTGCTGGCGCGCTACCTCAAGAAGCCCGACCAGCTGCCGGCCAGCCGGCCGACGTGCAAGCCGTCCAAGAAGGACCGCTCCTTCGACACGTACCCCAAGGGCCAGCGCCTCGACGCCATCGACTACCACACGCAGCGCATCCGCGACCTCGAGGTGGAGATCCGCGAGGTGCGCGCCGGCGTCGACAAGCGCGGCACCATGCCCTACGGCTTCGCCAGCTACTCGGACATTGCCGAGACGCACAGCATCGCCTACCGCTGCCGCCGCAAGCGCCCGCACGGCGCCACGGTGACGCTGGCCCCGCGGCCCATCGACATCATCTGGCGCAACATGCCGCTGTCGCGCGCCACGCGCAGCCGCCGCCGCTGGATCAACAACTTCTGGATCGCCGTGCTGACGCTGCTCTGGGTCGGCCCCAACGCCATGATCGCCATCTTCCTCGTCAACCTGACCAACCTGGGCCGCGTCTGGCACGGCTTCCAGGTCTCGCTCGAGGCCAACATGTACTTCTGGGGCGTCGTCCAGGGCATCGCCTCGCCCGCCCTCATGTCGCTCGTCTACCTGGTGCTGCCCATCATCTTCCGCCGCCTGTCGGGAAAGGCCGGCGACCAGACCAAGACGGGCCGCGAGCGCCACGTGCTGGCCAAGATGTACTGGTTCTTCGTCTTCAACAACCTCATCGTCTTCTCCTTCTTCAGCACCATCTGGGCCTTTGTCGCCAGCGTCGTCCAGAAGACGAGCCAGGGCGCCGACGCCTGGGACGCCATCCAGAAGGAGAACATTGCCGACGCCATCTTCATGGCCTTTTGCAACAACAGCCCCTTCTGGGTCACGTACCTGCTGCAGCGCCAGCTGGGCGCCGCCATCGACCTGGCCCAGATCTGGCCGCTGGTCCAGGCCTTCTTCCTCAAGAAGTTCTCGAGCCCGACGCCGCGCGAGCTGATCGAGCTGACGGCGCCGCCGCCCTTTGAATACGCCAGCTACTACACCTACTTCCTCTTCTACGCCACGGTGACGCTGTGCTTCGCCGGCATCCAGCCGCTGGTGCTGCTGGCGACGGCCGCCTACTTCTGCATCGACTCGTACCTCAAGAAGTACCTGATCCTGTACCGCTTCGTCACCAAGACCGAGTCGGGCGGGCTCTTCTGGCGCGCCCTCTTCAACCGCTTCGTGCTGGCGACGGTGCTGGCGGACCTGGTGGTGCTGCTGACGTGCTGGGTGCGCGGCGGCGGCGACCACTTCAAGTTCTACGCGGCGGCGCCGCTGCCGCTCGTCATGCTGGCCTTTAAGCTGTACTGCCGCGGGGCCTTTGACGACCGGATCCGCTACTACAGCACGAGCGGCGGCGCGCGGCGGCCCGAGGGCGACGCGGCGGCGGCGGCGGCCATGCCCAAGGAGGCGCGGCTGCGGACGGAGAAGCTGTCGAGCCGGTTCGGGCACCCGGCGCTGTACAAGGCGCTCATCACGCCCATGGTGCACCAGAAGGCGCAGAACCTGCTGCCGTCGGTCTACCGCGGGCGGCTGACGGACGGGCGCGAGGCGGCGTCGGGCGACCTGATGAGCGTCAGCGGCTACTCGGACACGTACGCGCTCGACGCCATGCAGGGCGGGCGGCCGGGCAAGAGCGCCGGCGGCCGGGTGCCCGGCATCGAGTACGTGTCCGAGTCGCACATGGATTTTGAGTTCTACAAGAACCGGGCCGAGTTTGCCGAGCAGCACGGCGGCGGGGAGCTCTACGGGAGGCCCGGCGACGCGATGCGGCCGGGGACGCCCGGCTCGGCCGATGACGCGAGCGACCGGTCGAGGCCGGCGACGCCGCTGTCGGGGCGGTCGACGCCCTTTTCGCCGGGGCTGCCGCCGCGGCGCGTCATGTCGAACCTGACGGACAGCACGGGCTACCAGGGCGGCGGCGGCGGCCGGCCGGGGGGGCCCGGGGGCTACGAGGCGCCGGGGCGGGGCCGCAGCCCGCTGTACGCGCAGGACAACAGCAGCTCGTCGGGGCTGGTGCGCAACGCGGCGGGGGTGGCGGTGAGCTCGCCGGGGTACGGGCCGGGGGTGCCGGGGTACGGGCCGGGGGTGCAGTCGCCGGGGCCGGGGCCGGGCCCGTCGGTAGGGGCGCTCGGCGGCGGGCCCCGGGGGTACAGCGGACTGGCGCAGAGCGACGAGGGGGACGGCCAGGATGCCGACGCGGCGCAGTACAGCTACTTCCGGGGGGGGAGCCGCCCGGTGCGGCCGCCGGGCGAGGGCTGGTAGGCGTTGTGGGCTTATGCATGTTGCGAGGCGTTGGGGCAGACTAGAAGGTGTAATAGAGGTGAATGTCTCGGTGCTTACTCCGTACAGGAATATCTACCATTAAATATTACGTCTGCTGACGCCCAACCACACACCACACACAACTCCATCAAAGCCCAAAGCGCCCCGTCTCGTCGAAGCGCGCCACCAGCGCCGCCAGGTCGGCGGCCAGGCCGTCGACCAGCTCGGCGGGCACGACGGCCTCCTGCCACGAGATGGCGGCCGTCAGCGGCCCGCCGGCGGCCGTGGCCACGTTGACGCCGAGCGCCGGCCCGGCGACCATGGGCCCGTTGGTGAAGAAGACGCGGGCGACGGACCAGGGCGCCTCCGGGTCCTGGCGCAGGACGCCGATGTTGCTCACCTCCCACGACTCGTCGCGCGGGCGGCCGTCCTTGTCCGCCCAGTAGGCGGCCCAGTCGCCGACGTACTTGATCAGGCCGGCCGGGTCGTCGGCGGGCAGACGGGCGAGACGGGCGGCGAGCTCGCAGCGGACGCGGCGGGCGGCGCGCCAGACGAGGGCGTCGACGTCGGCGGCCGGGTCGCGCAGGGCGGCGACGGCGTCGGGCGGGAAGACGTGCGTCAGGCCGGTGACGAGGCAGCGCAGCAGGGCCGGGTCGGCGGCGGGGCCGGCAAAGGGCCGCAGGCTGATGGGCGTGCTGGCGGCGAAGCGCGGCGCGGCGGCGGCGGGCAGGCGGCGCGCGAGCGAGGCGAGGACGAGGCCGTGGACGAGGGGCGTGAGCGAGGCGTCGCGCGCGCGGCAGGCGGCAACGAGGCGCGCCACGGCGGCGGCGGGCACGTCGACGGCGCGGGTGCGCGTGCGGTGCGCGAGGGCGAAGTCGACGGCGCGGCCGGGCCAGGGGACGCCGGGGCCGGGGCGCAGGGCGGCGGGCGCGAGCTGCTGCCAGAGGGCGCGCGCGACGTGCGGCAGGCTGTTGGTGAAGGGCACCGCCTCCTCCTGCGCCTCGGGCAGCCGGGGGGGCTCGGGGAAGGCCAGGAGGTAGGCCGGCGCCGAGGGGGGCAGGGGGTCGGGGCTGTTGAGGGCGGCGAGGAGCTGCTCGTGGAAGAGGCGGCCGCTGGTGCCGTCCATGAGGGCGTGGTGGAAGGCGAAGAGGACGTCGACGAAGGGCGGCGGCGGCGGCGAGTCGGCGGGCGCGACGACGGCGGGCGTGACGACGGCGAGGCGCCACGGCGCGCGCGTCTCGACGTCCGGCCAGAGCTGGTCATGGTGCCAGGCCTGGCGCTCGGCGAGGCGCGCCTCGTACGCGGCGGCGTCGGCGGCGGCGAGCGTCTCGAGGCCGACGTGGTCGCGCAGGTCGAGGGCGGCCAGATGGGCGAAGCGCGCCTGGCTGGAGTCCTGGGCGAGGATGCCGACGCGCAGCATCGGCTGGGCGGCCACGACGCGGGCGAGCGCGGGGTAGAGCGCGGCGGCGTCGAGGGGCCCAGCCGGGGAGCGGTAGCGGCAGGTGACGGCGACGCAGCGGTAGATGCCCAGGTGGTGACGCGACGAGGAGAAGAGCTCCCTGGGGGGGGGGTCAGCGGAGCGGAGCGGCGGCGCGGGACGACTTGCATGTGCGAGAGGCGGCGCAGGGCCGCAGGTTCGGGCTGGGAGGCCATTGAGGGAAGAGGACTGAGGGTAGGGGGGAGGAGGAGAGGCGGAGGAGAGGCAGAGGAGGAGGGTTGGTGGCTTGAGGCAGACGCCTGCGTGCAACCACGGCGCCCAGATCAACTCAATCCGTCGCCAACAGGCCAAGGAAAGTATACATACAGCAGGCCTTGCAGCCGTCTGTCCTCCCGACCCGCGACGGGGCCAATTGGCCCCGTCGCCAGCTCCTCAACCTGCTCAGCCAACAGCTCGAGGCTCCCGACGTCGGACGCCATCACGGTGATGAGTCAGCGGGCAAACCCCGGGCGAGTGGCAGCTGCGAGCAGCCGCGCCAGGAAGCACGACCCCTGCTGCCAGCCGCCCAACGACGGAGCGCGCCTCGTCAACAACCTCGATTGCGCAGCAGAGCAGCAGCCACGGAAAGCAACAGCTCTGAGCCCGAAGCTCCAAGCCCGAAGCGCGTCTTCACATCCGCCCGTCGCGTCGAGGCAGCTGGCGCGAGCTCTTCCAGCGTGCCTCCGCGCGGCGTGCATTCCTCCCGCCCCGGACAGCTCATGACGCGCCGCGCGCCAGCGACGACGGCGCCGTGATGACGAGCGCGGCCTGAAGCGTCACTGCAAACGCGGCCATGGAGCGCGGCGGCGAGGCGGAGCGCCGGACCCAGCTGGTGGTGACGCACGAGGGGCGGCGGCCGCTCTTCGCCAGCAGCAATGGCGAGGCGCTGCGCAGGACCAAGTCGGAGTCGCAGACGGCGCCGCCGCGCCGCAGGTACAGCAGCAGCAACAGCAGCGCCGGCCCGTCGCCCGCCGGCTCGCGCATCCCCCGGCCCAACAGCTCGGCCGCCGCGCACAGGCGCCGGCCCATGTCGCTGGCCGAGGCGTACAGGCTGGCCGAGGACGAGGAGATGCAGGCCGCTGCCGGGTCGCCGAGTCCGGCGCCGCGGCCGTGGAGGGCGCGGGCCGGACGCGAGGGGGCCGGCGCGTCGCCGGCAAGGACAGCGACTGCTGGGTCTGCGGAACCCCAACGGCCGTCCCCCGAGCGCTCCAACGGCGGCATCCCCGACCTGGTCCCCGGCATCGAGGACGTGCCGCTTCCGTCGGTCGAGGCAGCCGACCGCCCCCCGTGGCCGCAGAGGAGCGCCAGCAAGTCGCCGGAGAAGAGCTTCGCGTGGCAGGTTGACGACGACTTTACCGCCGGGGACCTGCAGGTCTCCGACAGTCCTAGGATCAAGGTGGGGAGCAACCAGCCGTTCGCGAGCCGCCCGTCGCTGGTCGGCGACAGAGCCTCGGTCAGATCGTCCGGGAACTCCAAGCTGGACGAGATTCGCGCGCGCCAGCTCAAGCCGGCGGGCGACGTCCTGGCGGAGAGGCGCAACACCAAGCTCGACGAGATCCGCGCGCGGGAAAAGGCCGCGGACCGCATGGCCATGCCCGGCCAGAGGCCCAAGAACACCAAGCTCGACGAGATACGGCAGCGCGAGGCCCAGGGGCTGTCGAGGCGCGCCTACGCCGCCGCCCGGCTGGAGGAGATACGCGAGCAGAACTCGCTGTCGCGGTCGCTGTCGCCCGAGGAGGCGCGGCCGCCGGGCCGGGAGCAGCAAGCGCGTGCGACGCCCGGGGGCGAGAGGATACCGGACACGCCCGTCACCGTCTTCAAGAAGCGCCACCCAGGCGCCGACGGCGGGGCGGAGTCTGGCGAGACTGCGGGCGACAAGGGCGCGACGAACGGCGCCGCCCCGGCAAACAAGCGCGACGCGTACGACGTGCTGCGGCGGCTGGCGCGGGCGACGAGCGCCAGCCCGGCCCCCGAGAAAGGGCAGCCGTCGCCTCGGGGCAAGGACACCAAGGCCGACGACAGACGGGCGGCGTCGAAAACGGCGGCGTCGAAAACAGGGGCGTCACAGGCATCGACAACTCCAGCGCCCGGAGACCCCCCCCGCAAGACGGCCGCGAGAGAGGGCGACGACGCGCGGCCCACGGTCGGCTTCGCGGGACTGCGGCGCGTGCCGTCGGTCGACTCTGCCAAGAGCAAGCGGTCGAGCGCGCACTCGGAGATGGACCCGACGGACCGCATCGAGGCCGAGATGAAGCTGTTCGCGCCGCACGAGAACCACTCGGAGCCGGGGTCGGTGCGGGCGCCGTCGCCGGGCTCGGACTCGGGCTCGGCGGCCGGGGCGACGCCCAAGCCGCGCAAGCACGAGTTCCCCAGCATGCCGACGCCGCGGGTGACGGGCGCGTACGTGGAGACGCCGGCGGCGGGCGTGGCGTGGCGCAGCCGGGACCAGGACACGGCCTCGGACCCGGGCACGAGCGACGGCCGGGGCGGCGACGCGGCGGCGCCGGCGGCTAGGAGACGGCGCGCCCGATCGCTGCCGCGGCGGCGGCTGCCGCTCAGAAACTCGGCCAAGCCGCCGTCGGTGCGCGACGACCTGCTCGAGCTGCAGCGCGTGCACAACATCGACGACTCGACCATGGACGACCTCGAGGAGCTGCTGACGGGGCGCCGGGCCGCGCCGCGCAGGCCCGGGCCCGCCGCCGAAGCCGAGGACGAGCCGGACGACAGGCTGTTTGACCGCATGAACCGGACGCTGCGGACGGGGCTGCTGGGGATCCGCAGCGCCAGGCAGGGCATCGCGCGGCTGGAGGACCAGGTCCGGGCCGAGGGCGACGCGAAGGCCACTGACGGCGACGGCAAAGACGGCGCCAAAGACGGCCACGGCCAGCTCTGCCAGGCCTGCCGGCGGGCGCCCGCGGCCGTCGCGTACGTGCACGTCCCCCTGCCGCGGCTGTTCTACACGGCGCCGCGCTTCCGGCTCAGCCTGCTCGGCGTGCTGGTGCTGGCGCTGTCGCTGTGGCTCGCGGCCGAGTCGGCCGTGTGCGCGCGCTCCTGCCGGCCGGCGGCGTGCGGCGCCCGCGGCTGCGTCTTCTCCTTCGACGACCCGACCTTCGGCACGGCGCTGCCCGTCAAGCTCGACGAGTGGGCCACGGGCGGCCGCGGCCGCCGGCTGGCGGCCTGGGCGGCCGACGAGGCGCGCGACCGCGCCGCCGACGCGCGCGACTGGGTGCGCGGCCGGGGCGCCGCGTCGCCGGAGCGCCGCCGCCGTCCTTCCGGCGCCGCGCCCGGGCCCGAGCCCGAGCCGCCGGCCGAGCACCGCGACAAGTGGGAAGCGTGGCGGCGGGCGCGGCGGGCGCGCGAGGCGCGGCAGATGGGCTACGGCGGCGAGGCCGTCTTGGGGGGGGACGAGCGGGCGTGAGTCTTGGGGGTGGTTGGCTGGGACTGATGGATACGGCTGCGTGCGCGGCGTTGAGGGACTGCCTGTTGCGAGACGCTGTATACGATGAACCGGATAATGCTTGCACCAACGCCCAACGCCGTCCCAGCCCTCGATGCCTCCCAGCCCGGCCTCAGTCCTCGATGCCGTCCCAGCTCTCGCCGTCGTCTCCGTCGTCGTCGGCGCCGGCCGCGGCCCACGGCAGCCGCGCATCGGCGTAGCTCTCGGCCGCGCGCTCGCGCACGCTCTTGACGGGACTGGCCCGCAGCGCCGCCACCAAGGCGCCCACGTCGGCGGCCAGCGCGGCGTCGCCGGGGGGCAGCTCATCGACCCAGACGTCGAGGACGTGCAGGCGCAGGCCCAGCGCGAGCGCCCCCTCCGCGAAGACGGTGTCGCGCAGCACCGGCGGCGCGCGCGCGTACGTCGCGCCCAGCAGGCGGCGCGCCAGCAGCAGGAACTTGTCCAGGCGCAGGGCGTCGACGGCGGGCCAGCGCGCCGACAGCACGGCCCAGGCGGCGCGCAGCCAGGGCGCGCGCGGGCGCGCGCGCAGCGCCGCGAGGCGCGCCGTCAGCGCGGCGGGGCGCTCTGCCATCCACAGCGCGTGGAAGAGACCCGTCCAGAGGCGCGCGGCGTCGGGCGGCGAGAGGGCGCGCGCGGCGAGCAAGGCCTCGAGCGTGGCGAGGGCGTGCTCGCGCTGGCGCGGGTCTGGGGGGGTTAGCGGGGGGCAGGGGAGCGGAGGGGGGGGGGGGGGTACCGCTGGAGGCGAGGTTTTTGAGAAAGGGCATGGGCGTGGCCATGGCTGCGGGTGAGGATGGGGAGATGGTGGTCGTGGTCGTGGTGGTGGTGAAGAAAAATCAAGGTGAGCTCGGTGAGTCGGTGAGTGTTGTGCTAGATGTCATTTGTACTTTGTATTTATCACGCAACCAACTCAAGCCGTGTTTTACCCCACAATCATTCCCGGCCCGACATCCGCCCGGCTGTACGTCCACGTCATAGCCTCAACACCATCACCACCATCACCACCACCCCTCACCACCCCCCGCGCCATGTCCTCCAAGCGCATCTCCAAGGAATTCGCCGACGCGTCGCAGGCGCCCCCGGCGGGCCTCTCGGTGCGCCTCGCGCCGCCCGCCGCGCTGCACACGTGGCACGTCGTCGCCGCGCCGCCGCCGCCGTCGCCCTTCCACCCGGGCCGCTTCGCCGTGCTGCTCGCCCTGCCGCCCGAGTACCCGTTCAAGCCGCCGGCGCTGCGCTTCGCGACGCCCATCTACCACCCCAACGTGGCCAACGACGACTCGGGCGCCGTCTGCCTGGCCTGCCTCAAGCCCGACGCGTGGAAGCCCGCGACCAAGCTGCGCGCCGTGCTGCAGGCCCTCGCCGACCTGCTCGCCGAGCCGCAGCCCGACGACCCGCTCGAGGACCGCATCGCCGACGAGTTCCGCAACCGCCGCGCCGCCTGGGAGGCCAACGTGCGCGCCCACGTCCAGCGCCACGCCATGGGCGAGCCCGTCTTCCCCGCGTCGTGAGGGGCCGGCCGTGTGTCTACGCCGCCGCGCGTCTTGCTCATTACCTCTATATATTCTTCTCTTTTCTCTCTCCTTTTATACACGTCCGTCTACGCTGCATACGTGTCCCGAGCTCTCCAACCATGTGTCTGCCGTCCCCGGGGACGTCGTGGCCGCAGCCGTCAGCGTCATATGTCAAGGAGAAGAAGGCCCTCGTCCGGCGCCGTGGTAGTCAAGGAAAACGGCAGCTGCCCGTGTCGTAAGTCGGCCCGCGGCCTCGCATCCCCCAACGCCGCGCGGTATTATGGAAAAAGAGACAAAAGAGCAAGGGGCAGACAGAGAAAGACCAAACATCACTCCGGGGCCCGCGGCCTCGACTGCTCCCGCCGCTTCCGGCCAAACAGCGTCCCCTTGCGCCGCACCGCCTCGGCCTCGGCCTCGTCGGCGGCGCCCTGCTGCTGCTGCTGCTGCTGCTGCTGCCGCGCCCGGTCGCGCCGCTCCTGCCGGCGCTCGTCGATGGCCTCCTGGCTCAGGTGGCCGAAGCCGTTGCGGCGCCTGAAGCACGTGTCGAGCAGGGCGTTGGCGTCGAGCATGCGCCGCGGCAGCGTCTGCACCACGCCAAACATCTCCATGGGGTCGGCCACGGCCTTGATCTCGGCCTCGCCGCGCTTGAAGATGGCCAGGGCGACGCGGAAGAGCGTCTTGGAGCCCTCGTAGAAGAAGACGTCCCAGACGCGCAGCGTCGTCTCCATGGGCAGGGTGCCGATGTAGCAGCTCATGAACCAGGCCGTCATGCACAGCGTGATGGGCGGCAGGCGGTCCGTCGACAGCCGCGGCTGGTCCCGCCGCCGCAGCATCATGGCCCGGCGCGGCGGCCTGGCGGCGCCCGGCTTGGCCGTGGCGGGCCGGAAGCCGGCGGTGCCCGTCTCGAGCTCGCCGCCGATCTTGTCCCAGACGGCGGGCATGGTGTCGCGCAGCTCCGTCATGAGCACGCCGAGGTCGACCTTGGAGCCCTCGAGGCTCGTCTCGTGCGTGCCGGGCAGGTAGATGATGGTGATGACGTTGAGCAGCCAGAAGCACTGCTCCTCCGTCTCGACGAACAGCAGCAGCAGGCCGGCGAGGAAGTTGAGGCTCTGGCAGTAGCCGATGCGCGGGTTGTAGACGGAGAAGGCGTGCAGGACGCGGCGCAGCGAGGCGATCATGGGCGGCTCGCCGTCGACGCCGGCGGGCCCGGGCGCGGTGCTGCGGCTGCGGCTGCTGGCGCGGCTGCTGCCCTCGCTCGGCGGCGACGAGCCCGGGCGCGGCGCCGCGTCGGGGGCCGTCGACGGCTGGAACTGGATGTTGTCGGGAAAGGTGCGGTGCAGGTCGCGCTCGATGGCCTCGGCGTCGACGGGCTTGGCCTCCTTGTGCAGCAGCTTCTCGTACAGGCCGGCGTGCTTGGCCAGGATGGCCGGGCCGCCGGCGTAGTAGAACCAGGCGGCGCCGCGCCAGTCGGGGGGGATGCCCTTGCGGACGAAGCGCTTCGTCTTGGCGTTGGGCGGCGGGAAGCGCATGGGGCGGTCCGTCATGAGGGCGCACTCCTTGAGGTAGGCCAGCCACTTCTTGCGGCGGCGCGCCAGGTACTGCGTGTAGTCCTTGTTCCAGGCGTCGTACTGGTCGCGCGTGACGTGCTGGCTCTGCTTCTTGAAGCCGTAGCGGTCGCGCGAGCCGGGGTCGTCGGTCTCGACGGCGGCGGCGCGCGCGGGGGGCGGGGGGGGCGCGGCGGCCGACGACCGGGGCGACACGGGCGAGGGCGGGCCGGAGACGGGGGGGGAGGCGACGGTGACGGTCCTGGGCCGCGGGCACTCGGCCAGCGACGGGTCCGAGTCGAGCGACTTGCCCGAGTCGCGCTTCTCGGGCGCGTCGACGTCGGCGGCGCCGGAGAGGGCGGGGACGGACGAGGTGAAGGCGGGGCTGGTGAAGATCATCCTGGACTTTCTGATCTCGGCGTCGAGGGCCGACTGGGCAGGCAGGGGCAGGTCGGCGTCGTGCCAGGTGGCGCGGTCCATGGCGGCGCGGTCCATGGCGGCGGCGGGGCGAGCGTAGGCAAAGGCGGCGTCGGCGGCGGCTGCAGCCGTTTCGTCTCGGGCGCCGTTGCGGCCGTTGCGGCCGTTGCAGACGTCGTCACCGTCACCGTCGCCGCCGTCGTCGTCGTCGTCGTCGGCAAAACCCTTCTCGTACATGCCCATGACGTCCTCGAGGCTCGGCTCGTCCGGGTTGTAGAGCGAGGCGACGGAGCTGTCCTTGGTCAGGACGCTACTGCGCTCTGTAACGGCGGTGCCGGGCGCCGTCGAGGCGGTCATCTGGGACCTGAAACTCGAGCGCAGCTCGTCGGCGGCGATCCAGGGCGGCGGGGCCCCACCGGCCAGGGCAGGGGCGGCGTCGGGGCGCGAGGCGGCGACGGGGAGCCTCGGGGCCCTCGCGGCACTCATGGGCGGCGCGGACGGGTCGGCAAAGTCGACGGCCGTGGGCGTCGAGGCCATGGGCGACAGCAAGCACCACGAGGCCGATGGCCGCCTGCTGGGACGCTGCCAGGGGGCGCGTGGCGTCCGGGGGCCAATCTCGCGCAGGGGGTCCGTGTGCAGGGTTGTGGCCCGGCGCGTCAAGGCCGGGGCCGGGCCGCGTTGTTCCGGCGCCACAGGCTGGCGGACGCTGAGCTTGCGGGGCCGGGAGAAGTTCTCGACGGGCGAGCGCGGCTCGGAGGGCGACTTGGCCGGGGGCGAAGTGGCCGTGGGCGACTTGACGGCCGGCGACTTGACGGCCGGCGACTTGACCGTCGGCGAAGTGACCGTCGGCGACGACTTGACCGTCGGCGTGCGCGACGGCGGGCCGCTCGGGGGCGCCGGCCAGGTCAGCAGCACGTCGGCCGCCGTCAGGGCCGAGCCCAGCGGCGGCCACTGGGGCTGCGGCGTCGGGCTGCGGCTGCGGAGGAAGGTCCCGTTGGCGAGCGAGTCCCAGCGCGGCGAGAGCGGCAGCGGCGAGAGCGGCAGCGGCGGGAGCTGGGGGACGCCGGGCGGCGCGTCGGCCGGGGGCGCGCCGAGGACCAGCGGCGCGTCGAGGACCAGCGGCGGCACGGCCGGGCGGATTCGGGGGGCGTAGACGGAGCACTGGCGGTTGCGGACGCTGGCGCTGCGGCGGCGGGCGGCGGCGCCGTCGTCGGGCAGCGGCACGGCCATGGCGGACATGGCGGGCCGGGGCGGCGCGCCGTCGAGGCCGGCCGGGCTGTCAGGGGGAGGAGACGGCGGCGGAGACGGGGGCTGTCGGCGCGGCTGCTGAGACGGGGAGGACGGAGCAGCGGGCCATTGCCCGGCAGGTCGAAGGATGCGGCCGGCGGCGGACGGATCGGACAGAACGAGGCGGCAGCGGCGAGGCTCGTCACGTCCAGGCTCGGGGGCAGCGCAGCGCTCACGGCCAGGATCGACGGCGGCCGCTCGCCAGAGGCTGCGAAGGCGAGCTTTTGTTGGTGGCGGATGCGAGGGAGGAGCAGCTGGCCGGCGCTGGCAGACGCCGAACCGGGGCCGCGAAAAACGTGATCCCTGCGGCGCGGCCAAGAGCTGCGCGGCGCGGGGGCATGGCGGCCAAAAGCAAGCTCGAGCCGCTATGGCGCGCGCCACGCAGGCACAGACGCAGAGGCGCTACGACGGCCGACACGGACTCGTCGCGACGATGCAGAGATTCAAGGACGGCGCCTGGCGTTGCGCCGCGCGTACCCGCCAGGCAGCGCGCGGTACCCGCCCGCCGCCGCCTGCGCGCGAGGTACCGCGTCCGGCGCGAGGGGTACGCGCGCCGGCAAACGCCAGACGTTGATCGACGTCGTTTCTCGAGCCTTTCCGTGTCCGCGGCTGCGCCCGGCGACAAACAAACAGCGGCGGCCAATCAGCGCGCGGGCGAGGGGCCCTGGTCGCGAGGCCATGGCGATGCCCTCGGTGTGAAGCCTCCCTTGCTGCGCTCGGCCTGTTTCGACCGTTGCTTTTCCGCGACCTCGCCCTCGCTCCAGATCCGATTAGCGAGCCCAATTTCTCTCCCTTGCTGTCTGTCTCTTGTCTGTCTCCCCGTCTTGCTCACCGGCCCGGAGCGCCACTCCATGCCTCGCTGTCTCAACCCGCCGTCAACATGCAAGCCATAACATACAAAGGCATAACATGCAAGCAAGCATCAACCAAAGCATCAATTAAGCATCAATTGCAAAAGCATAACCTGCAACAAGCCCGTGCGCTCCTCGCCGCAGTCTGCTGCCAGCCACGCCTGCTGGTGCGACGTAGCCGTCTCAGTCTCAACTATCGCACGGGGAACACTTCGACTTCCCTTCACGACAGCAGCATGGCCTCGCAGGGCAGAACTTGTCCTGCTGTCCGAACCATGTCTGTCCGAGGCATAGACGTCCAGGCCACATGTCGCCGTCACCCCGGCTCGACCGGTTCCGGCCCCGGCCGCCTCAACCGGTGCCTGATGACATCGCCGGCAGCATGGCCACCGTCGCCATCAGCACTCAGCTCGTCGTCCTCACCCACACCCGCAAGGCTGTGCTGGCCAGCTGCACCTGCACCTCAGCCACTCCAGCCCGCACCTGTATCGCCGGCCGGCCCTGCGCCCGGCATCGACGGCGCGCCGCCCGTCGGCATGCCGTCCCCGGCCGCGGCGCGCCCTCCGCTCCGTGCTCCTTGTCGGAGAACCATTGCACACATCACGTGACCGCCTCTCCGCAGCCATGACGAATCCAAGAGGGGCCGGCCGACGCCAAAACCCGGCGGCCAAGTACCGGTACCTGCGGCAGCGCCCGGCCCCCGTCGCCGACGTGCTCCGGACGTCCAGCCTCCGCCGCCGCCGCCCGTTTGCCGCCGCCGCCACAGACCGCGGCGCCAGGGTGAGCGTGTAAACAAAGGCCGCTGGGGCATGTAAACAACAAAGCAAGCTGACGAGGCATTCCACCCCGCCGCCGTGCACAGCGGCCCTCGCCGGGCCAAGGGTGGCGGCCTGGGCCCGGAGAACCACACATAGCGCGGTACGCCCCCCTCCGCCCCGGCACGACCGCCTGCCAGGTTCCCCCCTAACACTTACACCTGGGGGAATGCTGCTCTCCTGCGTCTGATGCGCACACGCCCCGGCTCGGCCGGCCACGGCACCCCCCCGCCGTTCCGTCTTCTGTACGGACCATGTACGGAGTACTTGGCGGCCGGCCGCGGCGGATTCCCCCAGCCACCCTTCCGTCTCGAGAGTTCCCAAGCCGGCTGGCCACGCCCTCTCGTCCGCCACTCCCTCCCTCCCCGCCGCCAGCCAGTCAGTCGCCGCCGTCTCCTGTGCCTCTTGAGGCTGACTGACGCGAAGAGCCCTCGATCCAGTCTAGCCCGCGCTGCCTGGCGGTACTTGGCCTCGTACCCCGAGCCGAGGAGGCTGTGGGAGCTCCCCCCAGACCCCCATCCCCTACCTTACCTCTGCTGCTCCCCTCCCTCCCTGCCTCTAGCTTGAGCTCTGCCGCCAGCTCTGCTTTTCCACTTTCTCTCCTCTCCCTCCCTCTCCCCCTTTCTCCCTCCCCTTTCCATATAAATACCTGCCTCCCACAGCCGCTCTGTAAGACAGCGTCGCCACCTGGTCCTGCCAATTGCCCCGGCTCCAGACTACGCAATGTCTTCGCGCAAGAGAAAGCAGGACGAGGAGGAGGAGGAGCTGGTGTCTCTCCCCGAGGACGACGACGGCGAGGAGGAGGAGGAGTAAGTCGCGCCCCCCGCCTGCTGCCAATTCGAGCGTCGACCGCCGCGCCTTGTCGATTGCGACGATGCGACGCCATCAATTGAATCACCCATCGACGCTGACGGACCGCCGTCAGGTATGTCTCCTCCGGAGAGGAGGAGGGCGCCGACGACGACGACGAAGAGGGTGATGAGGAAGGCGACGAGGGCGACGAGGGCGACGAAGAGGGCGACGAGGACGAGGAAGAGGCCGTCGCCGACAAGGGCGCCAAGGTGAAGAAGAACGGCGTCAAGGGTAGGTTCGCCGCGTGCCCCTGTGCCACCGGACGCTAACCCCTCGCAGCCGAGCAACCGCCCGCGAAGAAGCGCAAGACGGCCGAGGCGTCTGGCGAGCAGGTCCCCAACGGCGACGCCGCCGAGGACGAGGGCGCGCAAGAGCCGGAGGAGGAGGCGCCCGAGGAGGAGGAGGAAGAGGAGGAGCCGGAGGAGGCCGCCGCGCCGGCCCCGGCCAAGGAGGCCGTCAAGGCGGCCGAGGCGCCGGCTGCGGCCGAGGGCGGGGCCGAGCCCGAGACGGCGGCGGCCGGCGGCGAGGACGAGTAGAGGAGCGGCCGTCGTTGCTCCGGGGAGAGGCGCCTGCTCTGGGAGCGCCTGCCGAGACGGCGCGTTGGAGACGCGGGCTGCTGTACCTGGCTGCAGAGTACCTCTAGTCGCTGGTCCGAACACGACGGTGCGCGGGTCTTGTAGTGCGTGAGGGCGCACAGTCGACGCGTGAACCTGACGTCGCCTGGCCATGGGGTGAGGCCGGAGTGACCTAGGCAGCATGGCCTGGGCTGCAGTGACCAAGGAAGGAGTGACCTGGGCTGCAGTGACCTAGGCAGGAGTGACCAGGCTGGAGCGACGCACGAGGCAGCAGCGAGCGAGGCAAGACGAGGCAGCTCGGGCCGTGCCGCCTCCGCGACCACCACCTTAATTCGACGTCTCCCGGCCTCCGATGCCTCCGATGCCTCCGATGCCTCCGATGCCTCCGATGCCTCCGATGCCTCCGATGCAGCAACGTCACCCCTGCCCGAGGCCCGCATCGTGGCCTGCATACGCGAGGCAGCCGCCTGCCCTGACCGGGGTTGTTCGCTGCCTCACCGAGCTTGCTGCCTCCTCACCGAGCGCCCTCGTCTGGCCAGTGCCGCGCCGCTCCGAGTCTCGGAGTCTGGCAGAACGGGCGGGGTCTCGGCACCGACGGCTCACGCCCGCGCCGCCCGTCAGCCGCCGCCCGCACCGCTCCTCCTCCTCCATCGCCACCCGCAACCATGCCGCCGCTGGCCCCCGTCACCGACATCGACCACCTCGTGCTCACGTGCGCCAGCGTCGAGGCCACGACCGACTGGTACGCGCGCTACCTCGGCATGCGGCCCGCCGCCTTCACGTCGCCCGCCGACCCGCCGGGCGCGCGCCGCGCCGCCCTGCACTTCGGCGCGCGCAAGCTCAACCTGCACCAGCGCGGCCGCGAGCCCGAGCCGCGCGCCCGCGCCGCCCTGCCCGGCGCCGCCGACCTGTGCTTCCTGCTCGACCCGGCCGCCGACCTCGACGCCGTCGTCCGCGCCTTCCAGCGCGACGGCGTCGACGTGCTCGAGGGCGGCTGCGTCGTGCCGCGCACAGGCGCCAGGGGCCAGATGCGCAGCGTCTACGTGCGCGACCCGGACGGGAACCTGCTTGAGTGAGTGGCGCCCGTCTTGCGCGTCGCCTTCTGACCTGCGCCAGGCTGTCGCAGTACGTCGATGGGGAGTGAGTGCTGACACGGTCGGTTCGTGGCTATTCCGGGTGCTTTCTGTTGTAGTTGTCGATTCACATCCAAGGCTACTGATGTCTAATGTAATTGTCGATTCAAGCCCAAGCCTACTGATCTACAGCGGGGTGGTATGAAATAATTCTCTCGGCTTCCGAGATGCAGACAAGCAATCGGCATGCTCAACGCAACGACAGCTCTGCACAGACTTCACATGGTCGTCAAAGGTAAGACGCTGGCATTAACAAATAGCATTAAAAGGAATGTTCCTTACGCGCCCTTATCAGAGGAACTTTTGAATGGCCAACTCAATCTTTTGCCCTGAAACAGCGTTCCGTTCCTACCTCCAGTCCGCCGTTACGGAAAACTCTGGGTAAATGTGCCCGCAACGGTGGTCGAGAGGCCATTAGTTGTATCGGTGACCATGACGTTGCTGTACGACACAGCGAAGAGGACGGTGTTCTGCCCAGCGGGGCACGAGAAACTGCTCGAAGGAGGGACGGGCCCGATGGTCTCAACACCATCGATCCGGCCGTTCTTGCCGGAAGAGAGCGTGACCGTGTCGTCGAGGTGCTGGCTGAAATCTTGCTTGTTGGTGGCCTGGGGATGCTTTCCGCCTTTGTTAATGCACGCCCAGGTCGAGGTGGCATCAGCATCGACGCTGTAGTCTATGTTCAGGTTGTTCCCGAGGCCCGTCTCGGTCCACTGGACCTGGAGTGCCCCGCCGGCGATGATTGTCGCCGAGGATTTTAGGAAATGGGCGTTGGCAGCCGTCGCGGCTGAGATGCAGCCGAGAAGCTGAAGGGAAATGATGGTGCTGAGCATCCTCATCTTGAGAGTAGGCGACTGTTGACGGACAGCTGGCGTCTGGTGACAGTTTCCTCGTACGTGGACGGGTCCAGGGTTAATAGCGATATCTTGGGGTCGGAGGCAACCATTTATTCCATCTGGGCAGCACAAATATCCGGAGTCACGACATGCCGGCAAGCCACCCCATTCCAGAAAGGGGAGCCGCCACGGAGTACGGCCTCTCATATTCATTCGGATGTCGGCATCGTGGCGTTTGCGTGATGGATCAGTCCAGGTCGTGCTGGGTCGGCGACTGTTCCATCACCCAGCTGCCCGGCTCGGCCCCGGCGTAGACGGAGGCCTGGCAGTGCTGGCAGACCGACTGCGGGCTCCATCCAGACATGCGTCCTCCATTATGGAGCTATTTGTCTGACCCGGAGATTCACAGAATGGAACTACTAAGATATCATTTTGTCTGCACGTACGGTCCCAAAAGTCGGCCAAGGTGGCGGTGCTTCGTAGCGGCTCCTCACCAGTCCTAGCTTCTACCCCTACTAGGGTAGTTTGGGATTGGCGGCCTCGCCACTGCTGCTCCATTCCGGCGAGCCGAAGACCTGTCGGCAAATTCCGTCTATTAATAACTGATGTGTCTGGTGCTCCATGGTTGCGGCTTGTTGGCCTGTCAATTATGCTTACTGGAACTGCCTTCAACTTCCAAGCCGCGGCGCATCAGTCATCTCTCGCTTCGTCTGTCGAGTTTGCAGCCATTGATAGGTCTCGCAGGGTGTCATCCGCTCGGTCCAAGTCTTTGACTAATGGTCACCGAGGCTGCTTCTTTCCCCTTCGCTTTACTACCTGATGCTGCGTTGAGCATGTCAGTGACTAGACTCGCAGCACACACTCAGCTGCCTGTAGTTGTGCTCTAAATATCTGTCGGCGAAGGCGGCCGCCGTGCTATACATGGCAGCCACCCTCGGCTGGCCTAGGCCCGGCACTGCGGAGAAATGGGGCCGAAAAGACCCGCAATTCCGGCCCCGCTCGTCTCCGCCTCCGATGCCGCGTGGCCGCATCTGCTCTGGCGCGTGTGCTAGGGACTTTGGCATTCAAGGGTTACGCGGGCCATTTTATTACCCTATCTACGGCTCGAGGCCATATGGCCCGTTTCTCTACAAAACTGCTGTGCATTCTACAATTAACGCCTTCCCAATCGTCGAGCGCGCGGTCGCGCAGCCCGTCGAGGGTGAAGGTCTTGCCGGCAGCAGCAGCAGGGGCACGTCGACGGCGAGGCTCTGGTAGGAGCAGGAGCGGAACTCGGCGCCAATCATGCTGGCCATGGCGTACTCGGCCAGGGGTTTCCTGACGTCGACGGCCTCGTACTTGATGGACGAAGGCCTGGATGCCCTCGCGCAGCAGCAGGGCCTCGATCTCGGGCTTCCCGTGCAGGTAGCCGACCTCGGAGATGATGCCGAGGCCGAGCGCGCCGCGTGCTGGAGGCGCTGGACGGGGATGGACGCGTCAGGGTCGGCGAGGCTGACTGCCGCCTTGGCGATGCGGCTGCGCGAGGAAGAGCAGCCGAAGGCCTGGGTCGCGTGGCCGACGTGGAAGACGCGCAGGGGCTCGGGGCCGACGATGCGGCCGGCGCGGCAGAGGGCCATGACGTGGGCCAGCAGCTGCTGCCGGAGGGCGTGGAGGCGGTCGTCGTCGGCGAGGTAGAGAGGGCCGAGGTCCAAGTGCGTGGTGCATCTCGAGGCAGCCGGCCGTCGCCAGGGCCAGCTTGCCCAGCAGCGTCACGAGGCGTGCAGCTGGTCGCCGGTGAGCGAGTTGAGGCGCCCGTGTTGCTGGGGTGCTGGTACGCGCGGCTGCCAGATAGATGTTGCCATTCGGGCGAGGTGACGATATTACGAGTATTGCTATTTGCAAATGTTTAAGTGCACTGGAAAGCGCGAAGTAGACATAGAAAGCAAGCGGTAAAGCCTTCTAACAGGGAGGGGCAGTAAGAGCTGGAAAGATGCAGGAAGCGACAGTAAGCGACAGTAAGAACTGGAAAGATGCAGGAAGCGATAGTAAGAACTGGCAAGGGCTGGGTAGACGGAGGAAGAAAAACAAGGCTTTGATTGGTGCGGCTTCCGTTGCCATGGTGGCTGTGCATGCATGTTTTATTGGGTTGACTGTTGTGGAGAGGACCCGCTTGACAACAATAATAAATATCACGGTACAGCCCAGTTCCGGCAGACAACAGCTTCATCTTGTCCGCTCTAGCGCCTGTCCGCTCTAGCACTTTGTGAAGCCATGGCCGAGTCCCAAAGGCTGCGAGAGCTCGAGAGGCTCTTGCAGCAGGCAGAGGAGCGAGCCCAAGAAGCAGAGAGGGTGCGTCACGAGCATCAACAACGAGCCCAAGAAGCAGAGAGGGTGCGTCACGAGCATCAACAACGAGCCCAAGAAGCAGAGAGGGTGCGTCAAGAGCATCAACAACGAGCCGAGAGAGAGCGACAGCGAGCTGAGAGAGAGCGACAGCGAGCTGAGAAAGAGCGACAGCGAGCTGACGATGAGCGACAGCGAGCTGAGGAAGAGCGACAGCGAACCGAAGAAGCGAAGACGGCGCGTCGAGACGCAGAGGAGCAAATCCGACCCACGACGCTCGAGGAATACTTGATGACCTGCCACGTCTCCCTCTTTTCCAAATTCACCGTCGAGCCGGATAAGTCGCTCTGGTCAAAGGGCCCCATCACCAATCCGCGTCACAAATGGTGCCCTACAACCCTCGAGCCATGGTCCGACTTCATCGACCGACAGCGTCTCGTTTTTGGCTTGCTCTACGACACCTTTCCCGCAGACACACGAGCCTTTGAGAGCCGACACCTCCTCGCTGGTATAGGGAACAGACTCTCTGGCCGAACCATCGCCGACGAGAAAGGACTCGAGTTCTTTCTGCACACCACCGTCGAGGATCCAGTCCGAGCCGCCATGGACCAGCTCAAGCATGTCGACCACGTCAAGGATGCCTTCCGACTCGGCAACGGCGTCGTCTTCGAGAACCACGCGCACGTCATCAGCGACTTGTCCGAAGAGGTCGTCCAGAGCGAGATAGCAGCCGCACCGCCGTCGACGCCGGGTGACAGGCCCGACATCAACCAGCTACGCCCTGACCAGATCTGCGTCTACCGCTCAGACGAAGCGGGCTCGACAAGCCGCACAATGCTCTACATTTCAGAATACAAGCCACCCCACAAGCTGACGGCGGCGCACCTTCGTATCGGCCTACGGCCTCTAAATATCTACACCGACGTCGTCAACCGCAAGACGATTCCCACCAAGGATTACCCAGACGAGCAATTCAAGTACCACGCAGAGAGGCTCTCGGCCTCTGCAATCACGCAGACCTACCACTACATGGTCGAGGGCGGGCTCGAGTACGGTCTGTTGACGACGGGCGAAATGATCGTCTTTCTCAAGATTGATTGGGACGAGCCCGGCACGTTATTATACCACCTGGCCGAACCCAGCGCCGAGGTAGCGGCCCACCCGGCCTATTCCCATCTATGTACGGCCGTGGGCCAGTACCTGGCCTTTACTCTCATGACCCTCGGCTCCTCGGTGCATCGACAAGAGGAGCGCCGACGGGCTACTGCAAACCTCAAGACGTGGTTGGAGGATTTCGAGACGACGCTACGGTCGATTCCCAAGGACGAACGGCGCGCGCCCGACAGTTCACCTGGTTTCCAGCCGATGGATTATGCGGGCGTCGACCGATCGCCCTATCTCCTCCGGGGGAAGAGACGGAAGCCGACTCCGGATCCTGCCAGAGAGCAGGTCAACAGAGATGCGAGGGATCCGCCCGATGACGATTCAGCGCCGAACCACCCGGACACGCCCAGCCCGCCGGAGCGGCGGTCTCGTGGAGGGCAGGGAACTCGACGCAGTCAACGGATCCTAACGCAGCGTTCGCGCGGCGGCGGCGGCGGCGGCGGCCAAGGAAGCAGTCAACAAGAGTACTGCACCCAAAAGTGCCTCTTGGGCCTCGTCAGGGGCCGTATTGTCGACACAGCCTGTCCCAACGCTGCTCTTCACACAAGGCAAGACGCCCATCATGGGAAGAGGCTTGCCCGCGCGCGCCATGCTCTCGACCATGCCCAGTTCCTCGACCTCCTCTGGAAGCAGCTGCAGCAGTCATTGGACGACGGCATCACGCCGCTGCAGCAGGGAGGCGCGCGCGGAGTCATGTTCAAGGTGACGCTGCTCGCCTACGGTTACACCTTTGTCGCCAAGGGCACTGTCCGGGCATTTGTCAAGGATCTCGAGCACGAGGCGGCCGTCTACGAGCGTCTGCAGCCATGCCAGGGCGTGCACGTGCCCGTATTCCTCGGCGCCATTGACCTACGATCGATGGACAAGATCTACTATTTCGCCCACCGCGTCTACGTGATACACATGACGTTTTTGTCGTGGGCAGGGCATGGCATCCGTCCCGCAGACTTGGCGGATGCGGCGGAGAGGCAGCTCGAGGAAAAGGCTCTGCGGTCGCTACGCGCCATCCACGGAGCGGGAGTGGCCCACAGGGACGTACGGCTGCCGAACATGCTGCTAAATGCCGAGACCAGCGGCGTTATGATGATCGACTTTGAACGGGCCGCGCTGCTGGAGCCACCTCGACGTCCGTTGGCTCAGGTGGTGCCGAGCAAGCGAAATCGGACGCCGGCGTCAGGTCCCAGCAAGCCGGCGGAGAAGTCGAGCAAACGACGCCAAGTCAATGAGGAGTTTTCCGGAGAAATTGCTATAGTGGGCTTGATATTCGAGGGGCGTTATTTTTATTAGCCGCAATATGTGCGAGAGAGTTCCACTCCGCCACTATAGAGAGAGAAGGGGGGGGAGAGAGAGACAGAGAGAGACAGAGAGAGATAGAGAGAGACAGAGACAGAGAGAGACAGAGAGAGACAGAGACAGAGAGACAGAGAGAGACAGAGAGCGAGAGAGAGCGAATGTGCCACAGGCTCTCTGTTCGGGTTGACCTCCATGGCTCCGTACAAGAAGAATGCGTCGGAAGCTTTTCCTTCCTAGCAGTTTCTGGAAAAGTGGGACCACCGTGAAGGCCACAGACTGTGGTTGCGCCACTAAGCCGTGCACAACTCGACTTCTCTCTCAGAGACCTATAAAACACCCGCGAATTAAGGAATGACGAGGCCTCAATTCACGAGTTGAAAGGATGTCTCAGACGGCGTGGGAAGCATTATCTCGAGACCTATGTACCTACATATAGTAGTTGACCAGCTTGACTCGGTACCCTTGCACGGCCGGGCCGCGGGTGGCACACTAAGTGTTAGACGCCAAGAATTATGCTATAGTATGCACTTAAATCTTCAAAAGAGGCCCCAAGTAACAGATATTGCTGTTTAATAAATGTCGTCGTTGAGGCATAGCCGGGCGGGGCGTGCGTTCGCAGACTTTTGGCCACCAGTTTTACTTCACAGTCCACTTTGCCTTACACAGCCGGTTGCGGGCTCCCAATTGCGTTGCGAAGATGGATATAATTTAGCCAGTGAGCCCCCTATTGAATCGCAAAATTCTGAGGACCTAGTGGCCGCACGAGTCCCGTGCTGACCGTCCTCTCCGAACCTTAGCCGTCGGGATTAATCTAGCCGCCGATAGACCTCAACCAACGTTCCTCCACATTGATGCCTCAAAATTACAAGACGTCATCATGAGGCGAATTTATTGCACCTTGATTGCCCGCGGGAATAGACAAGGCCCAGTATGTTCGGCCCATTTCCCCAAAGCTTGGGTGCCTATTCGCTTCCCCTGTCTGTCCACCATCTGCCGCTCGCAGTCCAACATGTCGTCGGAAGACGACGTCCCCGGCTTCGAGTACGAAAGGATCGAGGATGTTGAGTGGCTGGAACGCTACCGACGTGGTGGATACCATCCCGTCCTCATCGGCGACGTCCTGCATGATCGGTATCGCGTCATTCACAAGTTGGGCCATGGGACGTTTGCTACTATCTGGCTCGCGCGTGATCAGCGAGAAGCCGCCTACGTTGCTGTCAAGGTTGGAACAGCCGAATCGCATAATCGCGAGGCTGGCAATCTACGGGCTATAGCAGACCACACGGCAGCTGGCGCTGGTCGGGGGTGCTCCATGATCTCCACTGTCCACGACGAATTCGAGATTCAGGGCCCCAATGGAAGGCATCGATGCCTGGTTACGGCTCCCGCGCGAAGCAGTGTGTCCGCAGCGAGATTCTGCAGTCTCTTCAAGCGCGATACGGCGCGTGCGTTGGCCGCCCAGTTGGTGTTGGCGGTTGCGTACACCCACGGCCGAGGCTTTGTCCATGGTGGTCAGTCCTGATCCAGGATCTCATCCGGTCCTTGGCCTTCTTATGTTACCACTGACGCTCCAAGCCCAGATATTCACCTTGGAAATGCTCTCATACGACTGCCATCCAACTTCGATCTGCTCTCCGTTGATCAGCTATACGAAACCTTCGGTGCGCCTTACATGGAGCCAGTTGTGCGCCTGGATGGAAAGCCTCTTCCATCTGGCGTCCCTTCCCATGGGGTCGTGCCTGTCTGGATGGGCAAGAAAGCGAATGAGATTGGCCTTGCAGAGGCCCGTCTCCTCCTGAGCGACTTCGGTGAATCCTTCTCTCCGTCCAGGGAGAAGCGCACTGGACACGAGTGCCACGCACCTCGCCCCGTCATGCCTCCCGAGGCGTATTTTGAGCCCGACGAAGCCCTCTCGTTTCCCTCCGATATATGGACCCTAGCCTGCGCTATATGGGCTCTCCTAACACCGAGGGCCCTCTTCGACGCCACGCTTGCCACAGCTCACGACATCGCCTTGCAGCAGGTGGATAAAGTTGGCCCTTTGCCCTTTGACTGGTGGGACCGGTGGGAAGAGCGTCACGAGTATTTTAATGAGGCAGGACGGCCGCGGGAGGGCCGACATATCTACGCCCCTCTGGCCCTCAGTTTCGAGACGGACGTACAAAAGTACCGGCGACGAGATGAGGTGGGCGAGTTCTGCCAGGATGAAACGGCGGCCATACTGGAAATGCTGCGCTCAATGCTGAAATTCAGACCCGAGGAACGGGCCACGGCTGAGCAAGTTCTAGAGTCGGACTGGATAGTGAAGTGGGCTCTGCCAGAATTTGAGAAGGTCCCGAATGGAAACTGAAGACGAGTTAGCAGGCTACCTTTGTTATCGCGATGGGTCAAGTCGGTGAACGCGAGCTGATTGTCCCAGGAACGGAGCCACGAATGTGATTCACTCGTCACTTTTGACAACATGAAGGAACCGCCATTGAGAAACAAGTTACCTTTTGTGTCGATGCACTTAAATGCTAAAGGCTATCTTCTTGGGAGCACGTCTATACAATGTCTGGAACGCCCTTGTACCAGGGGCCCCGGATTGCCCTATTAAACGCATGTATCAGATTTCAACTTGTTTTCTTTAATCCTTTAATAGATGGAGAATTTAAGAATATCTGATGCCTATATCATGTCAACTAGGGCAGCTTGTCGGCCCCCCTATCCCGCTGAAAGAGCCCCTGAGCAGTGCCCGAGAAGTGCCCGAGAAGGCCCGAGCAAAGCGGCGACATGTTGAGTGAGCGACTGGGGTTGGCGAGGGCAACGAAACACAAAAATTATTGATTATGGTTTGGGCGATACATGTACCTGAACGTGACTCAGGCCTCCAGTTGGGCCTCGTCGTCCCGCGAGGCTGCATGGGGCCGTGTGGTGAGAGAAAGAATTTAAGTGGGCTTCTGTTAACGAGAAGTCTGGTCTGACGGGCCTACAGGAGACTGTTGTAGCGATGGCCTCTTCTTTATTAACGCAGTCTGCCTGTTAGCCGCTCGCTGATTAACGGCACATAGACTATATATATCCAAGGGGCGAAGTTCGACGTTACTTCTAGGGTGGAGTAAGTCGTTATTCCTTCCTACGGACCGGAAATCGAGCAGAATCTAGTGTAGGCGGAGCGCTAATGCGGCGGGCGACTCTAGTGTGAGACTTGCCAAACAGAACCCGATTTCAAGCTTCATGTAAATATATTACCGCCGTGGGCGCCGCCGCTGAATGTTCGCGGTACTCTAAAGCGTTGAGAGCGAACAGGCCTCATTTTCTTGCGTGATTCGAAATCTTCCCCCATGGTCAGCCACTCATCAGGGGCACCCCGATGCCCGGAAGTCCAAGCAATAGGGATCACAGAGGAACCTCACCCTCAGGGGACCTCCTGCGCTCACGGCCACCCAGTCCTTAGAGGCAGCCCAATGCTCAGAATCCAATCAACCGGTCGGGTCACCTCAGGTGGAGTCTGGCCCTCAGGGGAATTCCTGTTATCAGGGGCCGTCCAATTCATGTTCTAAGGGAGAAGTCCAGTCCAGGCCACTCCTCAGAAGTACATGTAGCCGCAGTCTCCCGGATTCTCCCCAGCAACGGCTGCCTGAGAGGATGGCATCACCATTCTTTAATGCTGCTGGGTAAGAGGAGGGCACACTCCTCCTGCACGATGCGATGCCAAAGCGAATGGATATAAACCCTGTCCTGGACAGCCGGCCACCGTCGGGGCGGAAACGCCGCTTTCTGCGGCTTCAACTACCACACGACACGGCCTTTCCCCACAAAATGTGGACTTGTTACCATTTACGACTTGGCGGCTTTGCAACTTACATCAATCCTTTGGCACTAAATTTTTACTGGCCTGAAAATCGACACCGGAGGCTTCTACTGCTTGTATCTTCCTGACCCGCCAAAGTGCTCGGCTTGAACCGGTATCTTTGCAACGAGACTCAATATAGGTGGAACCGTGAGCGCCCCAGGGGCTAGGGATGGGCCACGGAGTGGCCCTAGTAATAGGAGAAAAGGAGATCAGGAAAGCCAACGTGTATATAAAGACAGTGAGGACCGGCAGACCATTTGATCAAGGCAGCAAGGACTCCACGCCAAAGTCTAACAAGTAGATAGTCTCATACTTAAGTAATTAGGTCGTTCTGCGCTAATTACTTGCATCAGCACTTTAACGGCACAAGAGGAATGCTATCTATCTCGTTGTCTGCAGACCCTAGACGTCTTCCGAGAGGGCGATTTTCTCTTTTTTTCTCCGTCCCAACTGCCAGACACTCTCCTCAATCAAGCTCCATTTCCGCTTTCGTTCCGTAATAAGGTCGATACCACGCCCACGCCCGCCACGCCCTTTCGAGCCGGCTGGGCCGGCAAGGAAAAGTCTAGTAATAACAGGGAGAGTGTGTCGGGAAGCTAACGCCCCCAACGGGTACGCCGCGGTAACGCTACAACTGCGCCGTCTCGCCGGCGCAGGCGGCCCGGAGTTTTCCGACCGGGGGCTATGGCATGATTTTTCGGCTAGGCTCTTGCTCCGCAACTCTCTTTCTTAACGGCAGGATAGGCCGGTCCTACCCGGAGCGACCCTGCTGTCATAGCGGGGTGGCTACGTCCTGGGTTTTACGTATTGGACGCAACGGGGGTTCGACTCCAGTTCTTGCGTCTTTTTGGTCGCGCACGCCCCGCAGCTAGGGGGCGCGAAAAGACGAAATAGCATACGCGTACCGCAGCTAAACTTCTAGGCGATACCACTACGTCACGCCCCTGCCCCATCAGTATTCCCCTTAACGAAACTATATAAACATGCCCCTATATCTAGGAGCTTAAGAACTTTCCTCCGAGATGCCTGCCGTTAGATTTGTAATAAATCGTCTGTCCTAAACTTTAGTAGAAAGGGCATAGTAGTCGGCATCGGGTTTACAGACGGGTAAGATACCACTCTTTATCGTTTAACCATCTCTATAGTGCGCCGGAGAGTAGAGGCGATATGGTAACGCGTGTAGCTGTAGTAGTAACGTGCACGGCCGTAGTAGTAACGAGTACAGTGGTAGTAGTGATATATACGTCCTAGTTGTAACGTGCACTAGAGTAAACTTAATCAGACGTCTTCCATTCTACCCAGTCAGCTAGTCGGTGACTTTATTCGTTTGCGTTTAAACAGCTTCCTTCCTCTTTTCCTCACTCTCTCTTTCGCTCTTTCTGATCTTCTCACAGTAGAGCGTACATATAAAGCTTGCTTACATGTAGAGTTCCGATATATTATATGAGTTATAGTATTAGGTGTTAGGATATACCTTTGCATGTTATTAGGTTTTACTTGCAAACTGTGTTTGTAAATAATGGGTCTATTTTCGTCTATTTTCTTATACTTGAAGGAGTGAAACGGCCCGCGGACTGTACGCGTGTAAGCTGGAAAGATATGTAGGGGCCCTACTCGGCGAAGGAGGAGAAGAAGAGAAAAAAACCAAGAAGGGAAAACGAATGAGCGATCGATTTGTACCATCTCGATCGAGAAAGGCTAAGAAAGGTTAAGAAAAGGATAAGGTCCGGTTATCCTAAGAGGCGGGAGAAGGAGCCTCTTTAGAGTCGCAGCGAGGCCAGGGTTTGACGAACAGTGCGGGCCACAGGGGCCCATCAAGGGACCCGAAGTCCCATCAGACTCGGAACCCCTAGAGTGCGGCCTCGCCGACGATGGCCGTGGATAGAGGTGCGTGTGCGCGGCTCGAAACGGCACAGGCAGAGGAGAGAGGAGCCAAGAGGTCTGCTCGGTGCGCGTGGCCGGGCCAAGTCGGCCGCACGGGCGTCGCTAGAGAAGCGGCAGGCAGCGGAACAGAACGGACGGGCCGGCAGGCTTGGCGTCAAGGCACCGATGACAGCCACGTGCTGCAGCAGCGGCAAAAGGGGAGTCCCGAGTCTGTTTGGCAGGGGGGACGTTGATCTCGCGGCGCCGAGTCGACGAGAGAAGGCGGGCGGACGTGTCTGGCAGCACAGGCGCCATCAACATGCGGCGGCCGTGGAACCAGGCGGCTTGTCTGGCAGCGAGGCTCATGCTGTCATCTGCCGCCGGCCGTCGCAAGACGGCGTCGGCCGACGGAGATGCGCGACGTGGGCCTTGGCTAGGGGCGAGCGTCGGCCCACGAGCGGTGCCGACGGCGCGTGCGGAATCTTCTCCTCTGTAGCGAAGCCAGAGATTAGGCTATATACAAATGTCTACCTAGAGTGATGCTCGAAATATAAAAAGGGGACAGTATCCTTCTTCAGACTCTCTCCTTTCATCAACGACTACATCAATATCATTCAAGCTTCATTACACCCAAGACCTGCCTACACAATGCAGACCAAGACTATTCTTTTCGCCTTCCTTAGCCTCACAGGAGTCGCGTCGGCGTCGCCCGTCGGGGAGGACGGTCCATCGTTGAATGGACTCTCGCAGACTGAACCGCAGGAGGCGTCGCCCGTCGGGGAGGACGGTCCATCGTTGAATGGACTCTCGCAGACTGAACCGCAGGAGGCGTCGCCCGTTGGGGATGACGATCCGTTGTTGAAGAATGGACTCTCGGAAACTGAACCGCAGGAGGCGTCGCCCGTTGGGGATGGCGGTCCGTCGAATGGAACCTCGGAAACTGGACCGCAGAAGGCATCGTCCGTCGGAGATGACGGTCCGTCGAATGGAACCTCGCATATTGAACCGCAGGATATCGTCAAGCGCACCGCTTTCGTCTCGGTGCGGAACAACACCCCGCGTCGTATCACGGGAGTCTCAGTCATCCATAAATATAGCGACAACTACAAGAACCAGCATCAATGGGGAAAAATTTCGGCTCATCAGCTCGCTGCGGAAAGCTTCAAGGTGGAATACCATACCGGCCCGTTTACTACCGGCAGAGACTGGTGGCTACTCGCCTTTTATAACGAGGACATGACGAAGCTCTATTATACCGACCCGGACAACCTCCGCTCATTCATCGACGCGATGGAGGGCCTCGCCCCAGGCGTTATTGAAGCTGTCTCTGGTGCTGGTGCCGGCTGGGCCACGAGCGCTGGCGGCCCAGCAGAATCTGTCGCAGCGGCGGCCGCAGCAGCAGCGGCTGCTAAGCTCACCACGGATGCTCTGTTCAACTCTGAAGGCACAGCAGGGTTCAAGCAGCATATCCTTAGGTCAGAGGATGCGAATCAGCTTACTGAGATTATCATCAATCCGGATTATACCGTGACATTTAGGTCGAAATCAGGCCATTCGAATACCAAGACCACCAGCAGACGGGCTCCGGGTCAGAAATAAGAGGACAGATATTTAACGTCAATGGCTAAGGGTAGCCTCTGAGGCACATGCTACGATGAATACATCGGACGGTAATGATTTATGTCTATTAGACTCGTCTTCTGTAGGTTGTACAAGACCATAGATCTCTACAATCTCTATCTACAATCTCTAGCGCGACAGAGCCCCAGGCAGACCAGGCAAGCTCTGCTCTGGAGGCCTGGATCAGAAGAATTGGTTTCCAATCAGACTGGCAATGTGATGCTGCGACCAAGGTCTGGTACATTCAGGCCGGCAAGACGCATCGTACAAACAGGATACCTTGTTAGACCTACGGCTGGATTTGTAATTCGTGGCACTTTCCCCCGAGCCCTCGTAGCATTAACCCAGGTCCCAGCGGCGCACGGCCTGAAATGAGATCTTGCCTCTTCAGTCTATTATGCTCAAACGCCCTATGCCAACGTGAGCCCTTGGCTAGTGTAAGTTAAAAAGCTGCCAAGCCGGGGGACTTTTGCTTTCCCCCTCCGGCACCCATATACCCCCTTCTTTATATTTTTCTTGGGGGGTCCTCCGGGGTTGCCTCTATGTGGCGGGCTCCCGCCTGCGACGCCGTGGAAGGCTCAACGCCCAGGGGCCCAGATTAGTCGGCGTTCCGACTAAATATAGTAATACTAAGTGTAATAGTAACGGCAACACATGTCGTATTGTTTTTTTTCGATGCTTACAATTTAAATTGTCCCTCTAGGGGCACCGAAGCCACGGCTCCGATAATAGTCAGGGTGTTAAGGAAGGAGACGGGAACTAGCGCAACGGACTAATTGCTAGTCGCAGCGCCGATTCCAACTAATTGCCAGTCGGCTTAGCGGACCCACGAGCTTATTTACCTCCTAGAGAACATTGAAGTAAAGCTATATGGCATACTTTTAGTGTCTGGTCTTATAGACACATAAAGCAGCTGCTTAATTAATCCACTGGTCCTACGGAGCTACATGTAATCTTATGCAGCCTGTTTAGTCGGTCCGGATACTGCCTGTAGTGATATACTATAAGTTAAGGCGTGGTCTGGTGAATTTTAACAACGTACAGCTGAGCTGAGTATCTGGCCACGCCCTTAACAAACAACAATTGTTAAGAAATAAAAGTGTCGGGGTTCCTGACTGCGTGGCAAAGACCTGTAACGCACTCAGAAGACAAACGCCGCGAGAGGGAGGAGGTAGGCGACGAGGCTGGGCGCGCTGGTGACGCCTAAGTTGACTTGCACCGCGGAGCCCGGCCCATTGCTGCTAGAAGCTCCGGCGTTGGTCGTGGTAGACGGGCGGGCGCTGGCCACCGACGTCGAGGACCCGGAAGAGCCCCCCGAGCCGCCGCTGGAACCTTCGCCGGAGCAGCCATCGGAAACGCCACGGCCGCTATGGCAGCCGCCGCCCGAGCCTCCAGGGCCGCCAGCACCGCTTTGAGAGCCGTCCTTACCGGGCTGGCCGCCATCGGAGCCGCCACCAGGACCGCTATGGCCGCCGCCGGAGCCGCCCTCGGAGCCGCCGCCGGAGCCGCCGCCGTGGCCGCCATCGGGGCTGCCACCGGGACCGCCATGGCCGCCGCCAGAGCCGCCGCCGGGACCGCCATGGCCGCCGCTAGAGCCGCCATCGGGGCTGCCACCGGGACCGCCATGGCCGCCGCTAGAGCCGCCGCTGGAGCCGCCCTCGGAGCCGCCGCCGGAGCCGGAGCTGGGGGCACCCGGCTGGCCATTTTCAGCCCTGCGGAAGCGAAGAGCTCTAAGAGCACCGCCGTTAGGAGAGAAACCAGCTGGGGCGCCGGGGTTACCCGAGGCACCGTCGTTACCGGAGCCGCCACTGGGACCGCCATGGCCGCCGCCGAAGCCACCGCCGGAGCCTCCCAGACCGCCAGCACCGCTTTTAGAGCCGTCCTTACCGGGCTGGCCGCCATCGGAGCCGCCACCGGGACCGCCATGGCTGCCGCCAGAGCCGCCGCTAGAGCCGACGCCGGAGCCGCCATGGCCGCCGCCGGAGCCGCTACCGGGACCGCCATGGCCGCCGCTAGAGGCGCCGCCCTCGTCGCCGCCGGAGCCGCCATGGCCGCCGCCGGAGCCGCTACCGGAGCCTCCCGGACCGCCAGCACCGCTTTTAGAGCCGTCCTTGCCGGGCTGGCTGCCCTCGGAGCCGCCACCATGGCCGCCATCGGAGCCGCCACCGGGCCCGCCATGGCCGCCGCCGGAGCCGCCGCCGGAGCCGCCATGGCCGCCGCCCTCGTTGTCGCACTCGCCGCCGCTATGGCTGCCGCCCTCGCCGCCGCTAGAGTCGCCATGGCCGCTGCCCTCGTCGCCGCCCTCGCCGCCATGGCCGCCGCCCTCGCCGCCGCCCTCGCCGCCGCCATGGCCGCCGCCCTCGCCGGCGCCATGGCCGCCGCCCTCGCCGGCGCCAGAGCCACCGTCAGAGCCACCGCTAGAGCCGCCGCCGGAGTCGCCATGGCCGCCGCCCTCGACGACGCACTCGCCTCCGCCCTCGCCGCCGCCGGGACCGTCATGGCCGCCGCCGGAGCCGCCGCCGGAGCCTCCCGGGCCGCTATTGGGGCCGCGACCGGGACCGCTAGCACCGTCGTTAGGGGAGGAACCAGCTGGGGCACCCGGGGCACCATCGTTAGGGGAGGACATGGAACCAGCACCGGGATTGCCCGGGGCGTCCTGCGGGGTTTCTCTTTCGCTGGTTTGCTCTTCGGGGACTGGAAGGCTAGAAATGCCGGTAGGGCTCCCGGCGGGCTGTCCATCTTGACCCCTGCCATTCTTCTTGCTACCAGAACCGCCCTTGGAATCATCCTCGCCGGGCTCGCCGGGCTGGCCGGCACTGGAACTACCCTGGCCACCGCATTTGACGCCCCCTTCGCCTCCTTGGCCGTCGAAGCAAGTCCCGGGGCCACTACGGCCTCCTGCACTGGAAGAATCAGCGCTGCTGAGGGGGGCCTTGGCTTGAGCGCTGTCCATCACACGGTTGGACTCCGTCTTAAGGTGGCTGTCGACAGAGACGGTAATGCCGCCACCACATCCACCGACCGCCATGTCTGCCTGGACCTGAGGGCAGTTTCGAGCGGCCAAGTTGTCGGCGGCCGCCAGGCCGACCATAGTGATGAGGAGAGCCGGAGCGATTGTCATTGTTCCGGCTTGAAGGCAAACCGGGGAAAAAACAAACGAGGGATGCCTGAGTTTCGCGAATTCAATTCTAGGCGGCAGACGAGGATGAGAAACCTCTCTTTATAGGTCCAGTCGGGGTGCAACACCCCACGTATTCCGTCACGTCGTGCCCGTTCTAGGCCTTGTCCTAATATCAATAAGAAAGGATATAGCGGCCTCCATCTTTCGTATTCATACTCTAACTTATAATGGAAAGTCCCGGACGGATGCCTGATATCGGAGCAGCAACGACCTGGACCTCTGTGTCCTTATTTAGTGACACTGACGACGCCAAGTGAGGCTCGCAGTGGCTGACGCAGTCCATGCTAGCCTGATTAAGCCAGAACAGGGTCCAAGCTATCTGTCAGTTCAATGCTCAGGTATCGTCGTCGAGTGGCTGGAGTCTTCGCATAAAGCGCTATCCCCAGTCCCCGCCCGATCCCGCGTTTCAGGAAGAGAGCGAGCAGTATAGATCAGACGACAATTTTGCACACAGCCCACTGCAGAGGCATGATGATGCTATGCTCTGCTATGCTAGAGGGAAGAGGGAGGCAGCTATACGAGGGCGTCTAACCTGCCCTGTGGGCTCGGCTGGACAATGCCTCCAGTCTGTGGCCTTGCAACAAGGGGGCACCTTGCCAGCCGCACCTTATTGCATAACGATATCCACACTTTACGCCTATAAGAGCGGCAAGATATTATGCTCCCTAAGGAGCACTAATTAGTTGCAGGCTATAATTAAAATCATGCCATATAACGTTTCTCACGCTAGAAAGAAAGACTACTTTAACGTAACTCTTTCTCTATTCAATTTATTGTCTTATGCAATCCTACTAGGGTATAGAGACCGGTCGGTCCGACTAACTTTACCCGGCACTGACCTTAGTCATTTGTATATAATACGAACAGAGTAGACACCTTCCCGCTTAAGTTCATCGTACCCTTCTGGCCTACCTACTTTAACGGGTCATACGGACCGCCCCAAGGACTGGGGATGGGGCTACGGAGTGGCACTAGTTATACGGGGAAAAGGAAGTTGAGGTGGCCAGCATGTATACCTACAAACTTGGAAGGCGGTCAGTCAGGACCGCCACATTATTGGCAGGCACCGACACCCCGACTTAGACAGAAGGGTAGGCGGCCTCGTCTTTATGCAATTAGAAGGTCCTATTCTACCCCTTACTTGTATCATCGCTTATAACGGCATGAGAAGAATGATTTAATTACTCTACATGTATCCTATTGTCTTCATGCTCTATTTTAATGTATCATCGGAGTAGCCGTCGGGCCGGTGGCGAGGCTGCCCCCAACCACAGTAGCGCTCCCGGAGGGCTGTCCATCTTGATCCTTAGCATTCTACCTGCTACCGGCATTCTAGGGCCAGATTCTGAGCCATTGGCGCCATTGCGACTCTTCAAGGACCGAAATTTTAGCCCTAGGCTCTCCCCAGCCGTCGCGGCTTCCGGCATCACCTCCGACGTTACCGGAGCCGCCCTGGCAGCCGCATTTAAATACCCTTTTGCCTAATTGGCCGCCACTGATGCAACTTCCAGAACCTCTAGCGTGCAGTATAGTTATTTAATATAACAATTCGGGCCTTATTTCGGACGCCTTACATGTATTGATGTGTCAGTAAAAGTTTGTCAATAGTCGTGTGACGATCGTCTTATACATTACACTTAGATAGAGTTACAACGTGGGGTGGTCAAGCTCCTCACCATCCATGGTCCCACCCGACCAGGCATAATGCAACTATCCATGGACTTCCAATCCCCTTCTGGATGAATACTCTCATCATCGTCCTCATCCATATCGACACCAATCCACTCATGGTGGTATATATCCCTCTCCGCAACAGGGAAGCCATTAGCCTCTCGCATCCATATGAATATATTTCGCGTGACGCCTTGAGAAAGATCCATATCTCGGTCCAACCGACAGTAGTTTACCTTGAATGTTTTGGGCAGATCCATCTGATTCGGAATCGTTGAGTCGCGAGTCACGATACGCACCTGCCCAGCTTCTTGAATCTCCCGTCGTCCGCCAATGCAGTTCCAGCTAATCTTGGAGTACCTGAGACCGTGCAGACCCGGGCAATCTGCATGGAGTCGAACATCCAGGTCCACATCCTTGACAGCCGTTGCGCCCAGCGGTGCATATGGGTAGATTGGAGGCTTATCCTTGAAGAGCCCCTGGGCAAGGTATTCTAACCTGCATTCGTCCGCACGAGTAATCCGGGTTGCGTTTTTGGGAAGTCGAGATACTGGCTCTTGGATGAATGACAGTAGAGTCCCAGTCCAGGCTGCTTCGTGGAGATCGATTCTGTTAAGGCCGAGCAGCCCGTGAGGATTCCGCAGGAAGACGGAATGAGCGCCAGTGATTATACCTCCCAGCCAAAGGAAACTTAGATGGGGGCTTCGATTGAAGAAGATGTTGGCAAGGATATGACAGTCTTGGACGATGTTGGACTGTAGAACTGCGATGGTGCCCTGTAGCCATGCTCCGCAAACGTTGCAAGGAATGCCGGGCTCATAAAAGAGACTGCCCAGAATGGCCCTCACGCCCCAAGCGTTGCAGCCCATGGTCAAAAGTTTATCCAGTTGGCCTAAATCGTATCCCCAGATTGGAATCTCTGACGGTTGCGTGTTCAGTTCTTTCTTAGGACACATCCGAGGGGCGGGAAGAGAGACCGTTCTGCGGTCAAGGTTCGCCAGAGGAAGGAGTAACGCCGCTGCGAGAGCTGCGCGACTTTGCTCGGCGACCGAATGAAGGGAGGAATATTCATCGATATACCGCACCGCGGCTTCGAAAGACGCGGGTGTGCGTGAGGGGGGGCTTGTCGTCCTGGACAGGCTGGAGAGAGAAAATCTCCGCTTCGATTCCGTTTTGATGGTCCAGGGCGAGAGGAGTCGATACCGCTTGTGGGGGATAGACGCTTTCCAGCCTTCTCCCGGCGCCAGAATCGCTGCCCACCATCGAGCGGCGTCATCGCTGACACCTCCCAGCTCCACGACCATGGATGTGGCGTCCTCTGGCGGACAAAGCTCGTCGCCAATCCATGCTGCTTGGCTGTTTGTATACTCGAGGGGGGCTGCACGAGGCACAATTGCGGCCCAACGCGCAGATAGTGCATACGCCCATGCAGGCACCAATATTGCAAGGTGATTTCCCTCCTTGCCGAACCACTTAGGAAGCCCGACGCTCGGGTCGTCGGTGACCAAGACAGAGGTGGGGATTCCAACCGTCATGTTCATCTGAAAGCGTTGCTCAAACGGGCCCATATCGCAAGGCCCCTCTGAGGGTACCCAGGTGGAGGTGGCGGTTAGGAGCCCGCCGTCGTCCAGCTCTATGCCAACGGGGACGGAGGGGTGCTGAGGGAAAATGCCATCAATCTGCAGACAGGATGATGGGAGTCTGCGATCTCGAGACGCCCGCTCCCATAGTCCAAACCAGGTCTTGTAACCTCTATCGTAGAAGGCTTTGTAGATGGCGTCACTTGGCCGAAGGACGTCGTCCATGTCGTAGAAGCATGAGGGTGACGAGATGCTCCGTGGCCTTTTGTTGTGAAGGGTAGCGACCCCTGTTATGGACTGGTACGATGAAACGCGCGTCGGTACCAGATTAGCCTGTGGGGGCTAGTTAAGACGGAACATGAATATACGAGCGTATTCCACTACACATATATCGGGAATGCGGTCAGTCAGCCTCAGGGATGGGCAGTCCAGGCATTCGTCACAATAATATACTTTTTTTGTCTGTTACTAGAGAATAGGATTGTGTCATAACGTACAAATACAGCACTCATAGCGCGTCAGCTCTCGGCGCCTGGGGCCTCTCTCCCATCTCGATGGAAAGGGTGCGGGCGTCGGCTTCGGCGTCGCCGCTCCACACGTCGACGCTGTACTCCTCGCTGGCCTTTTCCTGGGACTGGGGCGACACGGGCGTCTTGACGACCTTTGTGGTGCTCGTCTTGCAGATGCGCGAGGTGCTGGCCGAGTCGGCGGCGTTGGACTCTGGGTCGGCGACGCTGTGGCCGGTGCGCTGGCCGGTCCGCTCCGAGCCCGTCCTCCGCTGCGAGCCGATGCTGAAGTTGCGCGGCCACACGCGGGCGAGGATCAGGCGGACGGCGGGCAGGCAGGCGCAGATGATGCCGACCTGGACCTCGATGTTGGACCACCAGACGATGCCGAACTGGTCCCACGTGGGGTTGTCGGAGGAGGCAAAGCTGACGATGGAGTGCAGGCGGAGGATGGAGACGAGGGTGCCGCTTGGGGGGGTCAGCGTGAGCGAGGCAGGGGCTGCAAGGCGACTTACACGGCGCCGGCCATGAACATGAGGGACGCGCCCAGCTTCTTCTTCCAGGGCAGGTTGAGCTTCCGCAGCTGGCTCAGCGGAATGGCCAGCAGCCACAGGTCTGCGACGACGCCCAGGGCCGCGTTGGCCCAGGTCGAGGCGGTGATCTGGAGGCAGCGGCCGTCGGGCGGCGGGTCGTCGGTGTACTTGTCCCAGTTGTAGCGGATGGGCAAGCACTGGAAGACGATCTTGAGGATGAAGGCGAGCCCGCAGGCGACGTGGAAGGCAAACGTGGCCCACAGCAGGCGGCGGATGCGCGTGCCGGGGAAGATGTCGAGGTAGAAGAGGCAGAAGGTGAGGCGGACGAAGGTGATGACGGTCACGTAGAGGATCTCCATGATGAAGAAGAAGCGGGCAAACTGGCGCGGCTGGTCGGGCGCCAGCGTCCACACGTCCTTGCCGAGCCCGTGCATGTTGAGGCCGAAGATGAGGATGGCGATGCAGGGGATGCCGACGAGGGCCGACAGCACGATGAAGCAGTCGTCGGCGCCGAGCCGCCCGCGGATGCTGAAGAACTGCTTGAAGAGGAGGCGGAAGAAGACGCTGGCGGCGGTGACGCAGAGCAGCGCGATGGTCATGACGTTGAACTCGACGGAGCGGTCGTTGACGGGGAGGCCGCACGCCGTGGCCGTCAGGTTCCTGGCGGCTGCGCCGGTCAGCTCGGGCGACGGCTCGGCGGGCCCGGAGACGCACTGAGAGACTCGGAGAAGATGCACGATGCCACGATGCACTTGTTGCGGTCCGGCGCGACCTGGCCGCCGGCGCAGATGCACGCGAGGTCCGAGAGGGCGCAGACGCTCGTCACGCAGCCGACCTGGGGCAGTGAGCTTCCGTCTCCCGAGTCCTCCAGCAGCACGGGGCACTCACGGCGCACGCCGGCAGCCCGGCGAGGCCCGGCGCCGGCGCGTCTGCTCGCGCCAGCAGCCCGGAAGGCAGCTCCATCGGTCGGGAATCAGCGTCGCGGGCCGTCACGGGCGCGCATCACCGGCGGCAGCTCGACGCGCGCAGCGGCCGCGTCATATATCTCTCCAGAGCGCCGTCCGTGCGAGCGGCGTCGCCGGGAGCCGTCGGGGGCCAGCCGCTGACGGAACTAGCACCCGAGGCGGCGGCGCTCCCTGCCAGGCGGCGCGCCTCCGGGGCTCGGACGGACGGTCTGATCCCCGGCCGGCCTTTCCCGGAGCGGCCTAGGCCCCGGGGCGCTGGCTGTCGCTGTGCGTGCCGGCCGAGGCGTGCCGGCCGCCTGCGGCACCAGCCGGCGGTCCGGGCTGGAGACGGCATGACGGGGCTTGCCATTGTCGTGAAACACGGCGTTTTTGTTAATCTCCACGCCCGCAGAGCCACGAGCGACGTGGCGGTCGAGGGGGTCGCGAGGGCGCCGGAGCAGCAGCCGGGGCGCTGTCCGCTGGACCCGCGTGCCGCTGCGTCCGACGAGCGCCATGGCCGCGGCGTGACCTCACGGCAGAGCATCGAGAAGAGCAAGGCAAGCCGGACTCATGCGTAATGGCGCCCGGCGGGCCACGCCCAGGATCGACGGATCGCCGCGCGCCCCATCGCATAGCGGACCGACGGCGCCTAGCGGCAAGCCGGCGAGGATTAGACTCTGCGCTCGGCCGGCGGCGTGGCTGTGGACGAAACCGTCGGGCCACATCAAGACGCAGCCGCTCGCCACGCTGGAGATGCGGCACAAGGCCTTTGTGCGTTCGAGACCGGCCAGGCACCGGGGGCACCGGACGACTGCAGCCTCGCCGCCATGTGGCTGCGCCATCTCGTCCAGCCCCTGACTATGGTCTTGGCTGCGGTTGTCGCTAAGCCGAGTGAACAGCGTGAGTTTCAAGTTGCAGGTCGTATGAGCACCGGTCAGCTGCCTGCGCAGAGGGATCGTCGTCGCCACCGACGCCTTCGTCCGCATGCTGGCAGCGACTCGGCTGGCCTCGCGGCATTTCTGGGTATAAGACACGTAATTAATTCCCGCGAACAATGAGCGCCCCTCGGCGCCGGCCTCACGTTGGGCATCTGTAGGTGGCCTCGCGGCACGTCTCTCGGCACTGCTACGTGTGTTTCCTTTTCCTCGACGCGTAAATGCCGACTTTCGTCACGCTGGGTTTCGCAGTGAGCTGCGCACTTGTGATTCTAGATCAAACCGTGAGGAACGTGAGTCCACTACATAGGAGGGGGGGGTCTATTAACAGTCGTCACGTTCTGGGGACGAGAAGCGCTCATTGAGCTTGATGCCCGCGATTCTAAGAATACCACCCGCCTAAAAAACGACCCGTGGTCTGCTCGCGATTTCTACGTCCGGAGTCTTGTCCAAGCATTTTCGACGCAACACTGTTGCGAGACGATGACGCAATCAAGTGTCCATTTGTGAAGTGGCGCTTGACGACAATTCACGGAACATGCCCTGTACACGGAGCTGTGTCCTAAGCTACGCCTGTTGGGTGCTGGTGCTAATTATTCCGGTCAATATGCCTTGGTCGTCTTGGAATGCTACATTCACCTATTCCGAGTGCTACCGGGTTTAAGGTGGCCAAACTCTGGCCCTTACAATCCAGCTTGGTGGTAGTGGCCTCCTATTAGGTCTACTAGTCAAATGACGAGTTGCATCTCTGATCCTCTGTTGCCTCAAACCATCAATAAGTTTAGCAATACAGACAATCATCGATATCCAGATCGCCATTACCGCAAGGCACATTCCTCAGCGTGCTCTAGAGAAGCCTGCTTCGGAAGAGACATAGTTGTGGAAACTACCCCCCGAGGCCCGCGGCACTGCGCATAGCTCGCCTCCGCCGCTCTCCTCGATCTCGAAGCCCCCGTTGGTGACCTCGCCCTCGTCCGGTGCGCAGAGCACGAAGCCCTCGTCGGCCCGCTCCGCTTCCCGCTGGCCCAGCATCGCGCCCTTCCTGTGGTCGTCGTGCGCCGCCAGCCCGCCGCGCGACACGGCGATCCTCTGGACGCGGTACGCAAACACAAAGTCGCTGCTCCCGTCCCAGCTGACGCCCTCGCGCCGCCTCCTCTCGCGCCGCGCCTCGGGCCCCAGCGAGACGGGCGCGCCCCCGGCGACAGAGGCGTCCACCTCGACGCCGGCCGTCACCTTGCGCCCGGCGTCGGCGGCGCTGCTGGCGTTGGCGCCCGTCACGGCCTTGATGCCCGTCACGATGTACAAGACCCGCTTCTTCCTCGCCGTCAGCCGGGCGACCGGCGGCGCCTGGAGACACGCCTGGATGTATTCTTGGCTAGGGACGAACTCTCGCGTCTCCAGGCGTTTGAACGTGTACCTCGCGGCGGTGCTGCACCAGGAAGGGCATGTTAGCAGAGGCCGATCTTGGCCGAGGCCCGGGTGGCACATTGACCTCTTGTCCCACTCGTAGCCCAAATCCACTCCCAGGCCCAGAACGCCCAGGAACTTGGTCCACAGGCCCAGCCTGCCTGCCTTCAGGTCGTCGGTGGAGAAGTTATAGTCGGTCTGCCAGCTCACGGTCTGCTCCTCGGCGCCTGGCTCTGGCGGTGCGTCGAGCGTCTTTGGCGGCGGCGGCGGCGGCCCGCGGTGGACCGGCTGCTCGGGGGTCTGCAGATCCGTGATGACGTTGCCGAGCTGGAGAGTGCCCGAGTCGGGGTGGTTGTGCCATGTCGGCGCGAGAAAGTAGTAGCGCACGGGGTTGGACATGTTTGCTGGCTGGATGGAGGGAGCATACGCCCAACGGATCTCGGAATAGGGTTGGAGGTGTGAACGGGCGACGGGCGGGCGGAGCCAGGTTTGTGTTCTCGTCAGCAGCCAGCGGCTGGGAATCCCGGCATATCTAATGCTATTATAGTATCCAATGACCATGTGAGACATCGGGCTTGTTAGGGTTGTAGTGGTAAGCAAAGCTGCCGAGCCGGGGACTATTATATTTCATCATCGTTCCCCTCCGGGGGGCCCCTACGGCGGGCTCTCGCCTGCGGAGAGCTGCTGCGAATAGTAATACTACAATTATAATAGGTAATATCATGAATATTTATATTATTAAGATATGTATTAATTTTTATGGATTGACTGACTCTTAAGCCTTAGAAGATGAGGCATCCGCAGCGCCAACCACAAAACATCATCATCGGCACCGCCAGCAGTGTAACTATTGCCCCGTGAGCCAAGCATCCCCCACATATCGCGCGCAATGTTCTCGTATCGGGCTGTGAATCCCGCCCTGCCCTGCGCCAGGTCGCAGGCAAGGCACAGCCACCTATAAGTCTCCCGCACCGTAACCCGGCCAAGATGCTCTCGCTCGGCCGGCCTGAGCATCCGCCGCTCGAGGACATCGAGGAAGCTCCCCAACAGGGTCTCCGGTGAGCACCTGGCATCTTGCCGCAGCCGCTCGATCCACCCGACCACGTCATTGTGAAGCTGGTTGCTTTCCTCGTCGCACATCTCAGGCGTCTTCCTGCGGAACTCTTGCACTTCGCCCCAGCCGAGGAGTATCCAGATGATGAACTCGAGGAGTGTGCAGCCCAGGGACCAGGTGTCCTGGAGCGTCGGGTCTATCGACCGGATAGGCTCCAAGCCGCGAGCAGTCTCCCTCATCTCCAGCGGCCCCGAGGCTCGGTAACGGAATCTCGTCTCCGGGGCAAAGTATCTGACGTCTCTGTCGGCGGTCGTCGACCGGTTGAACCGGTTGCCGAACCCCGAGTCGCCAACGACGAGGGTGCCCAGCTCGCCGGAGCCTCCCTCTGCACCTTGGTCCGCGCCGGCGAACCAGAGGATGTTGCGCGGGTTCACATTCTCATGGGCGAGCTGGAGCGAGCCTCCCTCGTGCAGGCTCGCCAGCGCCCCGCAGATTTCCCGCGTCTGTGAGAAGAACCAGCGAACAGACGCCTCCGAGTTGGGCCTCTCCTGGTCGTGCCGCCTCCAGAAGTCCTCTAGGTTTCCTCGGGCCCGCGGGAATATGATGGCGTGGACGTCGTCCTTGATGTACGCGGCGATGGCCTTGATCAGATGCTTGTTCTCCTTGCAGCGCATTGCATATATCACGTCGTTCTCGGCGAAGAAGCTAGCTTCGGCCGATTTGTCAATGACCTTGACTGCAACTTTGCAGGGGTCCCCGGGTAGCTTGGACAGGCCATATTATCAGCAAGCAACGTCAAAGGGAGGGGAGGGGGCTAGACATACTCTAGGGGAGACCAGCATGTGTGCATGATGGATCTCTGCCTCGTAGACCCTGCTGAAGGGACCCCGCCTCGAATTGCCGTTCCAGGCGATGAAGGGCAGCGGGCATTGCGGGTCGACGTTGTACTCGTACCGGTTGTTGTGGAAGACGGGCGCTTGAAATCGCCATGAGGTGGACAGGCGCACGTCCATCAGTAATTCGCTGTCGCCCCTGCGGGAAAAGGCACGCCAGTCGAAGAACTTGTCGAAGACTTCCTCGAGGGCCGAGGGGGAGGGAGGACGGGAGATTTCTTGCCCGTGCCTGGCCGGGTCGTCATCCGTCAGCCCCCGCCGCTGGTAAGCCACAATGTCCTTCGAGAAGTGCCCGGCCCTCAAGGAGGAGGGAGGACGGGGGTTTTCTTGCCCGTGCCTGGCCGGATCATAAGTCAGACCCCGCCGCTGGTAAGCCGTGATGTCCGTCGGGAAGTGCCCGGCCCTCAAGGGGGAGGGAGGACGGTGGGTTTCTTGCCCGTGCCTGGCCGGATCATCATCCGTCAGACCCCGCCGCTGGTAAGCCGTGATGTCCTCCGGGCGGCCGAGCTGCACTAGGCCGGCAAAGAGGCGCAGTGCCGATTCGAAGATGAATCTGCGGCACTCTGGTATGTCGGATTCGGCGACTTTTGCCGCTCGCAACAAAGCCGTTATATTGTTGTAACTAAATGCTGATTCAATGACGTCCATGGGCACAAACTTCTTCTTGTCTGGTAGGGACGCCACGGCGCCCCGTCGAAGCGCTTGTTCGATACCGGCCGTCGTCAGGACTCTCCTGGTCGCATGGTCCTGGAAATTTTGGAGGATCTGGTCGTCCTCGATGGCCCCGTACGGAGCGACCGTGTCGATGACGCAGCCCCATTGCACCTCTCTGACGCCCGAGAAATGGCCCGAGAGGGCCAGACCGAGCCAGTCGTCCGTCTCAAGGAAGAGGCCTGGGTCCCCGTGTGTCCGGAGATGAGACAAACGCAGAGTAGAAGGAATGTTTTGGCCACACTCGGGACAGTCGAAATCACGACGCGGACGAATCTCGTCAAGCGGCTTCTCTTCCTCGTCGGCCTGCGATGCAGCGTCCAAGGGATGGCGAAAGTCCGGCTGCGGCTGGATCCCGATCTGCGCCGCCACCGGGAGGTGAGGATTGCTGCCGCAGAAGAGCGCTATGTATTCCTGCAGTCCGCCCCATGGAGAAAAGACGCCGGCACCACGGTCTCCGGGTTCTCCGCGATTATTTGTAATGGCTCTGGGGTCCCCGAATGCCTTCTCGTCGACGCCTGCACCATCAAGATCCAAGCGTTGGCCCTGGCCAAGCAGGTCCCGAACCGTGCTCCGGTCTGCCGCCATGGTGCTGTCGTCCGACCCCACCGACTGCGACGAGTTGCTGTTGTACTCTTCCTCCTCGACGAAAGGGAGAGACTTCAGAGCGAGGAAGCGCAGGTGGCCGACGATGTGGTCCTCGAGCGTCCCAGCCAGCGGGCTGTCTTCCTTTAACCCACACAGGGGACACGACTCGAACAGGGGTCCCATTAGCCTCGCATTTCTCTCCGCGACCGCGGGCAGCTGTGCGTCGGAAAAGGTGTTCCTGTGTTGTTCCCTCATGTGGCCCTCGTAGTCCTCCTTGCGACCAAAGACCAGAGGCTCGTGCGACTTGGCGTGGCAGTTCCAGCGCAGGGCGTGCTGCCTCATGTGCTGCAGCCAGTCCTCGCTGTGGCTGTACAGCTCCTCTGGGTTTACACAGTCCTGGAAGAGGCACACGTACGGGTCGAGGTCGTTCTTGAGGTGTTCCCTGAGCACATGTGTAAGCTTGCGCTCGGCAACTTGGTGCTAGATTTCTGGGTGAATGGCTTGAACTCACCTCCAATTTCTCTCCTCCTTCATCTTGGTGCTTGACAGCGCCTCGAGACAGTATGGGCAGAAGACCTCGGTTTCAATGGTGTTACAAGCTCTGCGATCAGCTTCAATTGAGGAAAGCAGCTGCCGTTTGAGCTCTTCCACCCGAGTACGGAGGGCCTCGAGCTCGGTGGGCTCGAGAGGTGCTTGATCACCCTGCCGCGCGTACACGGGATAGTTGGGCAACCTCGCCAACTGGTCTTGGAAGGTAGCTCGACGCCGGGCCTTGAGCTGCCGGAAATGGTCGAGAATCGCGGCCCGGGGGGGCGGGGGGAAGACAAGAAGGTCGTGCTTACTCAAGTCAACAGTCTTTGCGCTGGAAACGACCGACGGGGTCGAGGGATTGCGGAGCCTCTGAGGGTCGAGGGTTGTGGTTGTATTGGCCCGAGACTCGACACGGCTCTGTTCGGACGCAGGAACTGCCGGGCGATGCTGTGGTGCCTCCTGCGGCGCCAGAAGCGGCACGACGATGACTGACCGCGGCGAAGGTGATGGGGCTTGAACCGCGGGCTCTGGAGCGGCCGCCGTGGTACGCGGCAGATACCTCGCCCTTCTGGATCTGCGATACAGCATGCGCTTGCGCCTCAGCACCATGGTGGAAGCAAGGCGTTTGCGGAGGTGCTCGGTGGCGCCGGGAAACCGATCGGACAGGTTCTGGAGAAAGACGGACTTCAAGACGGGCTCGATGTTGTTGCCCTCTTCGTCCTTGATCTCAAACATGGTGGCCGCCTTGGAGTTTTGAGAGTCCTTACCCGCCTTCCTGATTGTGTTAGAGAGCTGGTGCAGCAGAGTGATGTCGTCGGCGGCGCTTTGCAGAGCCTCATCGAGCCTTGCTGCCAAAGCATCGGTATCCTGCTGCTCTTGTTCGGGCTCGGGAGATGGCCACGCCGTAATGACGGACAAGCCTGCGCCACAGTCAGACCTTGTGTCACGATCCGTGTGGTTGATGAGCCTACACCTGGCGAGACTTGCATTCAGCGCCTCCAAGAGGCCCCTGACAAGGCGATGGACGTCGTCGACATGGCGCAGCCGATGATCCATGGACGCACGGCCAGGCGCGAAGACTCCGATGTTTGCAGTCCACAGCGAGAAGCGGCCCAGCTGGTTCTGGACAAGGGCGCGCTCCTTGGGTCTCAGGGCGACGAGCGAGAGCATGCAGCCGTCGAAGGAGGACTGGCAGGCCCGCGCCGCCATGGCGATGGTCTGGCTGCCCGGGGTCGTCATGTCAAGGCATCTGAGACTGAGAAGAGGACAGCAGCTCTGTCGATGCCGGATAATGGTAAGCCAGCCTCGACGCGGCTGCTGCCTCAGGCACCAGTGCAGCAGCTGAACGACAGTAGCAACCGAGCTGATCTGGATGCCTCGTGAGTCTCCGGCCGAACATATCGTCCGCAACAACTCTGCCGTGGCCGCCGTCGCCCCGAGACCAGGTGCTGGACCTCGAGCCGCTATGGCTGGCCCATCGGCCTGCGGCGCCTAGACCATTCCGACCCCTGGCCGGTCCGACCCCTGGCCGGCCCGTCCCCGGCATCAGCGTCGGCCGGAAGCAAGGGCCCGGCCCGCAGCATGGGGCTCTCGGAGGCGCCCGGCGCTCTGCGCAACCTCGACCTCCTCGCCTCCGTCCTCCGCATCCTCTCCAAATGCAGCGCGGCCTTGGACGACCGCGAAACCCAATATTCTTGCACCCGCTTTCAGCTGAGGTGCCTGCTCGTCGCCGAGGAGCTGGAGCGTGTCAAGGACGCCATCAGCCCCGACGCTGAGGACGTGCTTCACCTCCTCGACGAGCTCGAAAGCTTCGTCAGACCCGCTGCTGCTGACGACTCGCCGACGCTGCTGTCGGTGCCTGGAAGCCCAGCAAAGCTCTTGGCGCTCCATGGCCAATGGCTCCGCGTCCAGGAGCAATCCTCGTCGCGGAGACAGAAGTGGTTGGCAGCCTGCCTCGACTACACCTCCAGGGCGCGCAACATCCGCGCCGGTGACGCCCTCCAGCGATTGTACAACGACTGTCAGGAGCTCCATCCAGAGTCTCCATCGATACCCGTGAACGAGCTTGCTTCAGTCAGACCCGAGCCCCCCGATGGCGTCACCAAGGCTGCCGGCTTGGTATTCCAGTCTCTGCTGCAGGCCACGGCGTGCCCCTGCCATCCGGGCTATGAGTACGACGCGAGACTCCGAATCGCGACACATCGCCGTCCCCATCAGTCCATTGCAACATTCCTCTTCGACCTTTTCTTAACCCCCGACCAGAGTTGGCAGGAGGCACAGGTATGTGTGACGGCGGTGCGGCCCGTCGTGGCTTTTCACCTCAACGACCAGCGGCCGGACGCCACCGGAGAAGGCAACGGGAATCTAGCCTTGAAAGAGGTGAAGCAGCTATGCAAGCCCATAACCTCCATCAGGAAGTGGAGCCGGCGCTCGTATCGCCTCAACTTCGCCGTCGAGCAGGGAAAGCTCTGGAGCAGGCGCCCGGAGAGGCAGCCGTTCCCGACCGAGTTCTGGGGCGACCCCGTCTCCCTCGAGGACTTCATCTCGACGAGGACGACACCCTTTACCGACATGACCAAGCGCATAGTCGCCGTTCTCCTCGCTTACGCCGTGCTCCATCTCCAAGGCACCCGATGGATTCAGTCCAACTGGGGGCCTTCTCGGGTTATCTTTCACTCCATCTCGTCGACCGTCCCCATCAAACCATACATCCAGGTGTCTCTAGCCGACCAGTGCCGCCATCAGGCAGCCGACACTGCGGACGGGTCTGACGATGAAGACGACTTTTTCGGAGACGACGGCCTCGACCAGCACCCGCTCCCCTGCCTCGTCATGCTGGCCATCATGCTGATGCAGGTCTATCTCGGGCGCACGTACCGCTCCTTCACCGAAGAGTTCGACGCTGGAGACGCGGAAGCGTTGGGCAACAATGATCGTTACGCCTTGGCTGCCCAGGTCTTTGACAGATACTCCAAAGTGATATCATTCTCGGAGAAGTATTGGTCGGCTATTAATAAGTGCCTCGATCCTTACATCCAGGAGAACGACAAGGGGGAGCTGATGGACGGATTTGAGCTCAGCAAGGTCATCTACGATGACATCATCGGTCCCCTCGAAGACGAGCTGGCACAGGGAAGATTCTTCGCCGACAACCTCGTATCCAATCTGGACGCCAAGGCGGCCAACTTGGACCTGGCAAACTGGGGCCAGGAGATAGAGCTTCAAGCTTGGCAAAACCCGTGCACTAACGTACAAAAGCCTCCGACATCCGGGGGGCGCTCTCAGACGTCTGCGCTCCACGGGCAGCACTCATCGCCAGGCCAGATTCAGCCCGCGCAAGCTAGCGGCGGCAGATACTCAAAGGCCGGGCTTCGGAGGGCAGCAACAAACTCCGTGTCGTCTCTCTTGTGTCGCAAAGCCCAGGCATCGGCCCAGCTCTTTGATGACAAATGCCGGCAGGAAGACATGTCTCAAAGCTCGTGAGTTCCCCTATTTCGTCGCGTTCGCGGAATTGCTAAGCAAGGATGCAATCCAGACGGGACGCTTACTTGTCCTGGAAACAAGAGGTTCTTCGCGTCTACGACGAATTCCTCGCCGACGACGGAAGGCATGAGGCAAGCAAAGTTGCCATCTTGGACACGGGTTTGGACCTGAGCCATCCAGACTTCAAGTTTGACGCCGAACGGCGGCAGCGCATCCGCGACCACCGGAACTTTACCGAATCAGCGAGCAGCCAGGGCGCAGACAACGTTCGGGACGTGAGCGGCCATGGGACTCACACCGCCGGCTTGTTGCTCGACTTCTCGCCCAACGCTGCAATCTACGTCGCCAAGATCGCCGAGCACGATCCCTCCGCAGGCCGCTTCGTCGCTCAGGTCAGTTACCGCTGCCCTGGATGATAAGTGCCCGTCGCCCAACGCTGACCTTTGGCCCAGGCCATCCGGCACGCCGTGGACGCATGGGAGGTGGACATCATCTCCATGTCGTTCGGCTTCACGACGCGCGAGAGCGACGAGTACGACCTCATCGAGCGGGCCGTCGACTACGCGCACAGCAGGGGCGTGCTGCTCTTCGCCGCCGCGTCCAACAGCGGCGCCAACCAGCGGCGCACCTTTCCCGCGCGGCACGACCACGTCGTCTGCGTCCACTCGACGGCCGCCGACGGCGTGCCCTCGCGCTTCAACCCGCCGCCCGACTGGCCTGACAACTTCGCCACCCTGGGCGAGGCCGTCGAGTCGTCCTGGCCGACTCACCTGTGCCACCGCGACGTCAACGAGTGCTGCCTGGCCTGGAAGTCGGGCACCTCCTTTGCGACGCCCATCGCCGTCGGCATCGCCGCCTTCCTGATCCAGTACGCGGGCGAGAACCTCGACCCGTCGCACGTGCGGCTGCTGAAGAAGCCGGGAGGCATGCGGGCCGTCCTCAAGGCGATATCGCTCCCGTGCCGCGGCTACGACTACCTGGCGCCCAGACTCCACCCCGACAATTTTTTTGGCAAGGGCAAGGAGTCCGTCAAACATCGCATAGCAGACTCGCTCAGGGCCAGCTAGCACAGGTAGACACTGAGCCAGGCTCGTCGCGGTTAATTATAGCAGTCCCTAGTGACTGTAGTGTCTCCTATCTTGTGATATATCGGAGCCGTTTTGTAGACACCCGACTCAATATAAGAGATAACGCCATAATATAATATAGATCTGGCTCAAAAAATACAGGTAGTCTTCGAATTTGCAGTGCGCGTGATTTCTAGGGTATTGTTGGGTATACCATCGATTGCCCGGGAGTGGTGTCATGCTTCAAACATCAGGACAGCCCGTAATGGATAAAATCCTCTCTATTGGGTTTTTTAAATACGAAAGTGAAGTCTGAAGAAGAGAAAATACAGGAAGCATGCCTCAGGCTCGAGTAGCCTGGGCTCCGCACGTGACCCTTCAAAGTTTAAAGCCTAGGTTTTACTCCCAAACACAAAGTGCTTGCTAGTCCTTCTTCACCCAACGCCACTCATTGGCAGCCAGCTCCCCTGACGCAATCTCGGTCCTATGCTGGTCCTTCTTGCGAATGACCCAGTCATCCCTCGTCGAAAACTTGAGGGCCTCGACCACTCTAGGCGAGCCAGCACAGTGTCCCCTGAATGTGATGCCTGGTGACGATTAGTCCAAGTGCTTTGCTCCTAGCATACAGTGTCTTAGACGGGAACAACGTACCGTCATACACCCACCAGTCTGAGTCCGAATCCTGGGTATGCCCGCCAGTCTTGCTGTAGACCTTGATGGCACGGAACCCCGGCGCTGGGATGACCTTGGATCCGAAGACATCTTCTAGGTTGACTTGAGTTGTCTTATCGAGGCCATTCTCGGGCTCCCTGGCGAGAGTGACGCATTTGGGGCGGCCGTCAAAGCAGAGCTCGACGTCGTCCCACGTGCCCTGGAAGAGGCCGTCGCCTAGCTTTAACTCGACCTCAAGAGCCTTAAAGTGAGAGCAGGCGTCCGGCCGCCCCGGGGGCTGCACCGCCAGCGTCTCCGTGTCCTTATCCTCGGTTTGCCAGTGCCAGTCTTGGAGGTTTATTTCGCCTGTATATGATTCGGTCGTCGCCCAACGCTCTATCCATTTATATAGTTCCTTAAACTTTGTAATTTGGGCCACTCGGCTTGAGCCGGCGCATGTTCCGACCAAAGTGATACCTTAACGTAGTCGATGCCGATATATTAGCATTAAGGGTTTCATTTTCACGAACTTCTTGACCTTTTAACGTTATATATTTTGCGGGGATACGAGTACGGGTGAGTTACCTTTGAGCTTCCACCAGTCTGGGTTATCTCCGTTCTTGTCTACGCTGAGAGAAAGCGTGAATTTCTTAATGTCGGAGACGCGAATCTGCTTATCGGTTGCCCCAAAGCCCTTCTGAGGGTCAATATCTACCTCGTCTACCTCATTTCTGGAGGGACTCTGGGCAAGTAGCGTATCTTCCTTGCCGAAGTTGATATTGATATTGTCCCAGGTTCCGGCGACAATGGCACCAGCCGTGACAAGACGGATATGAAGGCGCTTAAAGTGACTGCAGGCATTCGGATCCTCGCCCGTCGTGACAGCTTCCAAGCCAAAGGGCCTCTCAATCTGCGGGCTGCATTTCTCCTTGGAGTTTGCGTCGCAGAAACCTTGCTCGACCGTCTCGTTGGACGGCTCTTCCTCGGCGCCATTATAGGCCAAGAGATTAACCGTGTTCTTTTTCTGGTTGACAATAGCATCCTTGGTTCCAAGCTGCTTGATGCGGTCACACAGCGCCTTGGTGCCACTGAGGTTCTCCTTGACCGCCAGACAAGCTGCGATGCCGACGACATGGGGCACGGCCTGCGAAGTGCCGCTCATATATGCCTCTATGTTTTGACCGCCGGTGGCGACGTTGGTGGCGGCCGACAGGACTTGCTCTCCGGGGGCGAAGATGTCGACGCGTTTGCCATAGTTGCTGGCAAGCCCCCTCGACGGATCCGAGTAGAGTTTGTCCTCGCTGTTGGTGCCGCCGACGACGCACACGGCAGCCCCACTGGCCGGTGACCGCTTGCTGGCAGCGATGTTTCCGTTGCCGGCTGACACGGCCAGGAAGACGTCTTTGTTTACAAGTCTGGAAGCCGCGTCGTTTAGCATCTGAGACGGCTCTATGCTGATGGACAAGTTGATGACAACGCCCTTGACACATTTTCCCTGCTTCCTTATCTGGGCCTGATGCTTGGCGACGTAGTCGAGGCCCTTTACGAGGCCGTCTACCTTGCCTTGGTTTTTCTTGTCGAGCACCTTGACCCCGTAGATTTTGGTCTTCTTGGCCACACCATACGTTTTGCCGCCGATTATGCCCGCAATATGTGTCCCATGGCCAAAATCGTCCTGGTTTTCTCTCGGGATGAAGGAAATGAGTTGTTTCGCGCGGCCGCCAAACTCCTACAACGCTCTTAGCTCGGCACACGACTACAGGTACACATGTGCTTGAGATGATGCCAATGGGCGTTGACGTGGACAAAGGGTAGTTACCGTGTGTGTTTCATCGAGACCGCTGTCAATGACGTAGGTACAGGTTCCCTCGCCGGCTGTCTTGTCGTAGATGTAACTTGTGGGGCCTCGCTGTCTATGGGAGATGCGCGCGAGGTTCCAAGGGGCGTTCTTTTGCGTGGTAAGTTGAAGTTTACCGCTTGCTTCACCCCGTACGATCTGATTCGGCTCAACGTATTCGACCTGGAGGTGGTCAAAATAACTTCAGAGACCCTAAGCATCCGCCGAGTTTGTGCAGAAGCTCTTACATCCTGGTGATTTCGGACGTAGTCAAGCTCGGTCTGGTTCAAGTCCTTGGAGAAACCGTGAAAGACCTCATCAAAGACGTGGGAGGAATTCCCGCTTAGATTATCCAAGACCTGGTGCACGATGGACTCGTGGGTCCCGTCTTTGAACTTGACCATGTATTCGCTGCTCAAGGTAACATTGTCATCGTGCTCGGGCGTCAGGAGAAGCTCAGCGCGCCCGGCCAACGGGGCCGAAGCGCCAGCCGCGAGAGGCAGGATTGCGAGGAGGGCAGACAGATGCATTGTGCTGGGATGGGAAGTACAAAGAGCGGTATATGCATTATATACTGATACTTCACGGATGTAGGATTCAAGAGACTCTATCTAACGATACAATCCAGTTACGGAGTAGTCTGTACTGCATTAATAGGGGGTAAAAGTAAAAATAGCCCCTATGAATTATACTTACTTTTATACGTTTATGCGTTCCTCCCTTAATTAAGAGAACTATGCCCTATCTACTCATGTACATTAAAAAAAGAAAATTATTATTATATGATACGCTAGGGACACCTTAAGGGTATCTAGGCTTTCTATGATATAGCGGGCTAGAAAAGCCCAGAGAGCCTAGGGGAAAACCTACGTAGCATAGTGTCTAAAGGTCCGGCAACGGACAGGGACCGGGGCGGGAGCTGGCCCCTCCTAGGCGGGAGGGGGTCCCTTAGTTGTCCAGTGAGTCATTTGACCGAGCCGGGCGCCCGTTGCCGGGATTTGATCTTAGCGTAAGATGTAAGGCTTGCTGCTCCTTGCTATCTCTTTCTGCGCTTTTCTAGATGTCTTTAACACCTCTCCTCTTGTTTGCTAGGGTGTCGTCACCCATCTCTTTCGCAATCTGAGCTTCAATGCGTTTATCCTCTACGCTCTAATATAAGTACGTTATTATCTCCGTCTATTCTCTTAACCCTGTTATAGTAATATAGCGCATTATATTTTAATATTTTCTTAATAAAAATGTAGACTTTTAAAATAATTAAAGTATTATTATTAAAATAAACTTAATAAGAAATTAGCTAAAAGGAAAGATTCGCGTTTATTATATATTTTAATATATATACTAGTACGTATATAGTTATATTTACCGATACTCGTATCTTAAAACGCGGCATGGCAATTACTACTTACTAAAGGTCAGTTGCGTAGTGTAACGGCTTGCTATAATAGGATGGCAGCGCTGGGGATTAGTCTGCCGAGGCGAGCGCAGAAGGCTCTAGAATATAGAAGAACAGTGGCCGTTAGTATAAGACCAGTTTAAGACTAACGGCCACCTAGGTTCAGATAGTTAATTTGGCGTGTTTAGCACTTATAGGATTGTGCCCTGCACCGATTGCGTTATAAAGAAGTAAGTAAGGATAGAGCCTGTCTTAGCGATAAGGGGTAGAGTAAATATAAACTTAAACTAATACTATAGCATACTATATATTTTAAACGAGTAGTATTAAGCGATATCGGCCGTGGCGCGTGTAATATAATGCAGACCTCTCTATCTAGAGTAAACTATATCTGCCTAAGCCTCTATGCTTATAGATAGGGGGGTTGAATTATTAAATCTTAATCTAATGCTATTATATACAAGTAATAGGGTTTAGATAGAATTCAGGGTTTTCTATATCTAACGCATAACATTATGCACCGCTAGCTGCTACTCTATAGACATTTAAATTACTAAAGGCCTTATTATTTATACTTCTATATATAATCTTATCCGTCTTACTTAGGACTACTTAGCTATAAAAGAACTAGTTTCGCTACTATCGTTACCCATTTTCTCTCTACCTCCTTTTGCTAAAGTTGATCCATTATCTACGTGCATAAAGTCATCATGCTTCCAATTTCGCTAGCTGCCGTCGCTGGCCTGTTGGCAATGCCGACTACGACGGCCGTTTTCCTCGAAACCAGACAAGAGCCTGCCGCTCCCTGTGGCATACCAGACGCCACCGTCCAAGAGCTAGCTGCAGAATAGGCGAAGTTCGCTGCTGCCAAAGAACAGGGCCTTTTTCGCCGAGCCACTAACGCGCCATTCAATGTCGACCTCTATGCGCACGTCGTTGTCAGCACCCAAAGAATAGCAAACGTCATAACAGTAAGTCGTCAATGAAGTTTTGCTTCATAGACTCCAGCAAGCTATATAGTTTGCCTAACGCTCCTGACTATATAGGACGATAGAATCAACAACCAGGTGGACGTGCTCAACCAAAAATTCAAGCAAGCCGGCGTCTCCTTTACCGTCAAGGGAATCGACCGGACGGTAAACCCTAAGTGGGCAGTGGACCCCAAACTTCTGGAAATGAGGCGGCAGCTCCGTAAGGGCGGTAACGACTACAAGGCCCTCAACATATACATTGTGGATAAGATGACCTTCAAGAACGACAAGGGGAATGAAACAGTCGCAGACGGACTGGGCACGCCCCCTATCGAGCATCCGAGTGAATCTCAGCGCATCTATGATGGCTGCACCATAACGTATGAATAGATGGTTGGCTTCCGCGGCAGCCTGGGAAAGCTGGCGGTCCACGAGACTGGCCACTGGCTTGGCCTTGATCACACCTTTGGCGAGACGTGCGCGTCAGACAGCGACGGCATTGAAGATACTCCCATTTCGCTGGACAACAAAACAGAGAACTGTCAGCCTATCGACTCTTGCCCGGCCAAGCCTGGCATGGATCTTATCGACAACCACATGTCCTACCATGATGAGTATGCTTTTCTTCTTATTGCTATATACGAGGAGGGTTTTTGCAGCTAACGTGAAGGAACAGAAAATGTCGAAAAAGTTTCACGCAAGGCCAGATCGATTTTATACACTTTAGCTGGATAACGAAGCGTCTGGCAGCATCGCCAGAGCCTGCACCCAAAGACTCTAGCAAGTCAGCCGATCAACCACCACTACTATCACCGCCCAAGAACAACACTGCTCAAGCAGAGGCAGACCCCCAGGACCAGGAGAGGCGCAAAGAGCGGCTCTGCCGAGACTATAGGGGAGATAAAGAGGCCTGCGAGGCCGCACTGCGGCAGTGCATCGCACAGCTTCCAAATCCGAAACCCGTGGATATCTGGACCCCTTTTAGGGATTGTATGGACTCGCTAGCCTCTAAACGTCTATGAGAGGTTAGCGACGGCTAACACTCCTAAAAAAAGGATATAAGGCTAAGGCCGCTAGATATAGTTAAGATCAACGTAACACCTCTTTGCTTAGCTAACGCCCCATGCCTCTACTAATGTAAACCCACGACACGGTTTATCCCTTAGGAAACACCCGTTTCGTCACACGTTAAGTACCCGACTCTTGTTCAGTGGCACGCCGCGTCGCGTAGAGCAATATCTCATCGCTGTCAATATGGCACTCCGCGAAGGATCTAGGAGAAACTATCAAGCCCAAAAATCCTGGACCCTTCGATAGATCAAAAGGAACCCTTAAAGGATTTCTCACCCAGCTCAAGGCTTACTACCTGTATCGGTTCTACACCAACGAGTTGCAAAGATATTTCACGCAGGAATTTGCCTTACGGGGACAGCACGCGACTAGCTTAAACCAATCATGCAGGATTACCTCGACAATAACGAAGCCAATCGGGATAACGACATAAAGAAAAATCTTTAATGCCATTCGATAAATTTAAGAACGCCATTACTCAGGTTTTCGGAAGTTGTGCGAGGCTATGGTGATTGACGGCATCGCCCCGTACCAGCCGAGCGTCGGAACCATTGCATCTCCTGCCCTCGACTTCAAACAGCCATCAAGAGTTGCTTTGCTCTCTCATGCACTTGAGGACGAATACGTCCGGGAGATGAAGAACAACCTCGAGGCTCAGGATATTGCCGTCGACACAGTTGCCTTCGGCCAGCCTCTGCCAAGCCAGGATATCATCAGCCTACTTGACCTCCAGGAGTCGACGGTTCATGAACTCACTGAGACGTCGTTCAAGAGTTGCAGTCACTTCCCAGGTCGCCTGTGAAGACCCAAGAACTGCCATGACCCTGGGTCTCGCAAGGACGGCTCGGAGTGAACTCTCGGCAAAGCTCTTCACCGTGGAAATAGACAACAAGACCGCCTATTTTGCTGCAGCCAGCGCCCTCTCTGGCAATCCTCTTCAGGGTGCAGAGTCCTGAGCTGAACGCGGAGTCCATGGACCCAGACTAAGAATATGCCGTCGTCGATGGCCAGATCCTGGTTCCGAGAATGCACTGGCAGACAATGTCGGATGCGTTCGCGCAAACAGATGACAGCGGCAACCCTCTTACGACAAAGTACCTCACGGTTAAGACGCCTGGCCTGCTTCACTCCATTGGATGGCGCGAGGCCAGGCGCGAAGCACTCGGGCATGGCCAGATACTCGTGCAGACAAAAGCTGTTGGCCTCAACTTTAAAGCAGGTGCCCTGAACATGTGACATCAACCGTGATAGAACTAACGATTCCGCAGGACGTCCTCATCGCCCTCGGCGTTCTGGACAATAGCGCCCGAGAGATCCGCCTGGAGGCTGTGGCGTCGTCACTGAGGTCGGCCCGGGAGTCGACAAGCTGGCAGTCGGAGATCGCGTCATGTACATGTCTAGCGGTTGCTTCACTAGACACATCACCATGTCGCAGACCCTGTGCGCCAAGATTGACGACGCCCTGACCTTTGAGCAAGGCGCTGCTCTGCCCTGCATCTACGTGACGGCGATCATGGCGCTCAGGTGGTGGACAAGGCCAACCTGCAACCAGGCCTGACAGGTTCGTTTTCCTGGCGAAAGAGCCGATAGGCAGTGGCCTCGAACAATGCTAACATGGCTTGGGCCTGGCATCGCCACCTGGATGGTCGAGAATGGCGCGCGACATGTCATCTTCCTGCCGCGGTCTGCACAGGTCAGACAGGAGGAGCATCAAGGCTTCATGGACGAGCTGTCTTCTCAAGGGTGCAAGGTCCAATTTGTGGCCGGAAGCGTGAGCAACATGGCCGACGTGGAAAGGGCCGTCAAGGCTGCTTCAAAGCCCAATGCTGGCGTCATGAACCTATCCATGGTCTTAAGGGATTTCGCTGGCAGAGATGACCCTTGCCGACTGGACCGCAGCTGCGGCGCCCAAGGTCCATGGAACGTGGAACCTGCACAACGCCATCACGTCCGAGCTGGACCTTTTCATCCTTTGCTCCTCTTACAGCAGCATTGTCGGCCAGTGGGGACAGGCTAACTACGCTGCCGCGAACGCCTTCCTCGATGCGTTTGAGCAGTTCCGTCACCACAAGGGTCTGACGGCCTCTGTCATTGACATTGGTGTCATGGGAGAGGTGGGTTTCGTCTCCAAGAACAAGAACACTATGGATCTCTTCCAAACGTCTGGCATGCGTATCCTCGGGCAAGGAGCAGCATCTCCTCAACGCGACCAACCTAGCAATGCAGAGGTCGAGGCCAGCTCAGACGCGGACACCTGACGGAGCATACAGAAGCCCCGGCCAGATCTTGCTTGGTCTCCTAACCGCCGTGCCCGTTGCCGCTCCCAGTAGCCGCGTCATCTGGAAGAACGGTGTCCGCATGAGCATCTATCGCAGCATCAATGGCGAGGCGGAGACGTCAGCCAAGGCCACTACGGGTCAGGACAACATCAGCACCCTCTTGGACTCTGCTGCCTCGGACCCGTCCATCTTGCAGGAAGAAGGCACCACGACAGCCATCGCGACGGCCATTGCGTCTGCGCTGGCCAATTTAACCAAGGAGGAGGGCAGTATCAAGGTCGAGCACTCGCCGGAAGTTGCTGGCCTCGACTCGCTGGTCGCCATGGAGCGCAATTGGATTCGGCAAAGGTTTAGCGAGCGTTATGGCCATTGTGCAGAGCCCGTCGCTTCTGAGCTTAGGAGACCATATGAGTTGCTCTAGCTAAGATGATGTGCTGATATAGACTGGATTGAAACTACTAAGGTACCTTTTGCAGCCGCGTGTTGGGACCTGCATACTAGGTATTGGAGACAATACGTGGCCGCAATGAGACCACTGAAATCCAGTTGGGGCCAGCTAGCACCAGGTAGACACTGAGTCAGGCTCGGCGAGGTTAATTTCAATGCATGTATGTCTTAGCGGTTCCTCAGATGCCCTACTAAGTATACGAGTAGACGCCACTTAGTTTGAATAAATAGTCTCTGCATTTGCATAACAATATGGGGAAACCTAGTAGGAAAAACCCATATCGAGACCCTAAGATACTGGTCTATAACCAGCAGACTACATGTACCGTTCGCAGATTCAGGTTATATACCCAAGACAGCTTCGAAGGTCCAGTTCACAAAGCCTCCTCCTATTTGTCGCAGTAGTCGCTCTCTCCTGGATTGGCTTCCGCGCACCTTACACATGTCTCAACGTAGGCAATTGAATAGTCGCCGGTACACTCAAACAGAGAATCCGCTCTGTTGTGTGGGGTTGGCTCGACACCAGCATCGCGGAGAGCCTTAACAATGTCGGGCTCCCATTTTCCTGGGGTTCGTTAATAGTGTAGTGGAGACGGACGTAGACGCATACGAACCCATCTTCCTAAGAGTACGCCCACAGTATTGCAGGGGGACATGACATTTGCTTCCGAGAGCAATAGAGGCAGTTGCCACAATGAGGAAAGAAATCAACTTCATGATGACTGGAACCTGAAGGATAATGGAATTGTTGCCACATTAAAGGTTTTGCCACGATACGGACGCCCTTTATATAGTACTGTCCGGCACACATCGGAACACTTCTTTTCCAGCTGTTATGAGAAATCCGAGACTTGGAGCATTGAGACAAGCAGAATGGCCACACATGCAGTCACACGCCCATCAGTCGGCGCTATGCCCGAAGCAAGGAAGGAGTGCGCTCGACTGTCTAACTACCTCGGTGACGGCGCCTCCAGTTTGGTTCTTCCTACGTGTCCTTCCTACGTGTCCTGTCTCATCTTGTCGGACACATTTTGACATCTCTCGGTCTCACCTGCGGTCTCGCAGAAACTCTTTCTGTGAGCCACCATTACGATAAGTCGGATAGTGGCATTCAGTAGGGCTGTATAACCAGTATAGACTTCTGAGTGCGGCTGTGCGGCTATTCCAATTATGGCCAGTCTCTTACTCATTCCATTATCAATAGACTGTCATTTATATGAACAACATATAGACATGGGCAGTCGTGCCGATTCCGTGTCTTAGTTATTACTACACTGAGAGGGACGAGCATGAATCAGACCGTTCACGTGAGAACGCCGATCTTTCGGATCTTCGTCGATGGTTTAATGTCAGTAGAGATCGTCAGTGCCGATGACTGACACCGTCTGATCGGAATATCACGTCAGCTTATCTCTGCCGAGACGGGTGTCTCGCCTCGACAGCTGCGATGAGGCCAATATCACAGCGTGTAGGAGCAATCATGGATCACTTCGGCGCTAGTGGTGTTGCTGGAGGGCAACTATGCCCCAGGTAAACAAGCGCAAGTGTCAGCCAATGTTATATCTACCGAATAGCGGCTGTACACTCGGAGTGTAGATAATTTTCATAATCGATTCTATAGAGACCATTCCGCGGAACACATCTCGCACTTAAGGTCGTGATTACACCTCATGTCTCTACCAGAATCGCATTCCGATAGATGGAAACATTAGCCGTAGTCTACTGAGTGAAGGCATGACGCTGACCATATGGACATATACGATCTGCGACCGACGGCATATGACGTCGCTACCTTATATATCTCCCAGGGGTCCTGTTTGCCTGGCTAAGACGTAATTTTTATTCAGCCAGGCGCGTGTTGGAACCTGCATATTTGAGACAATACGTGGCCGCTACGAGGCCACTCAAATCCAGCTATTATCCCCCCAGCTCTGTGCATCAAAGCTACCGGGGTTTCGTCCGTCTTTCGGCGCCCAACAAGACCAGGCCGCCGCAAATACCTCACCAAAAGGCATTGCATTGCCAACTTTGCTGGCTTCTCACATCTACAGCGCACAGCATCTTTACTCTGACTTGATAAAGAACCACAACACTACAATTCCATATCCGCTACCTACATCCTGCCATTTCTTGTTCACCCCCTTCTCTTCTAATCTGCATCTAAAGAGCACTTGCCGCACGGTATACCCATCATGCAGCCATTGGGTACGTTTTTCGTTGCGTGCATGATGGCACCGCTTGTCCGCGGCACACATCTCCCTTCTCCCCATAATTCTGGTCGGGAACAAATCGTTATAGAGAACCGGGGACCAACTCAGGACCTCCGCTCCAGAAGAATCCTCACCAACATACTCGGGACTGGCGCCGAGCACCCGGAAATCAGAATCCTTGATCTCAACGGAACGGCGACATGGAGTTGGAACGTTGTGCGAGATGTGACAACGGAGCTGCCCGGATGGTTGCACGATTGTCTGTCCCGGAAGACGACAATAACCGATGTGAAACAGTCGGAAGACGGTAGTCTCATCGGTGCCTTGTATGGCGACGCGGCTATTGTCATCAAACATTCTCCGGGAGACGCCCGGAATGACAAGCAAGTCATCTGGGGTGTTTGCACGGGTGAGCTGCTGGAGCATTCGCATGCCCTCGAATTTCTACCAGACCATCTCTTGGCAGTGGCTACTAGTGGTCAGAGCCAAGCTGACGGCATCGCCGTCTACAATATGAGTCTGGGACTCGGCCGCCAGCCAACACCCGTTCAGAATATCTCAAAGATACCAGACGTCCATGCACTAGTTTGGGAAGAAAATACGAAGACTCTGTGGACAGCCGGGACCAACTCCTCTATCGATGGTCACGATCCTGCGTCTGGACTTATTAACGGGTATCTCTACCGATCGCACCCGCAAGCCGGCGGACCTATACAGGATAGGCCAGTATATCAATGGCACATGCCAAACCCTTCCAGAACATACACCGAGTGGCGCGGTATTGATCCATATCAACATGAGTGGTCCGCGCCGCACGATCTGGTTCTTGTGCCCGGCCAGCGCATTCTCCTCATTCCGACAGACCTCGACCTCTACGCTCTGGACATGTCGACTGGGAGCACTGTCTCCGGTCGAATGGTAGTGGATACATACTTGGCAGGATTTGCTCCTGTTGGTGTTCGCCGCGGCAGGAGTGAGAAAGGCTTGATAGAGGAGCTTCCATATTCGGACATCAAGAGCATCAGTTTCGGTGGGGATGACACTACGGTGCATGTACAGGCAAAGTGGAAGGATTTCTTTGCGGATTCAATTCATGTGCTCCGTCAGGGAGTCGGGCATGAGGTTCATTTGCAAGGTAGTTTCTATCGGGCGCGGTGGTTCAAGTCAAGATAACATCACGTCATACCGTTAAGCGCAAGTGTCTTCGTCAACCAGATGCTGCGGCATACGGTCAGCTTTCATAGAGCGAGAATACTGGAATGAGATCTTCCTACATGTAAGCTAGGCAGACGGCCCTCTACCTATACCTAAAGAGGGCGCCGAGAGATGACGTATTTCCCGTCGAGGCCGCTCCTAGCTATCCATCGCTGACTACACTCGGAACAGACTCTCGTCCGTTACATTCTGCCTTTGCAGATCGAATTGAATGAGGCGCGAAAGGCACCGAGGTCAACGAACCAGCCGAGGTCCCCTGGATCCCACCAAACACCATATGCCCGCAGTATCAAGCCTCGTTGATGGAAAGCCCTGGCGCCAGCCGGGAGAGAAAATCATCAGGTACAAGCGGCACACAAAAGTCAAGTTCTTGCCCTCGCTCCGCTCAAAGGACGCAAGATGCTCCAGCCTAAGACTCCTGAACTATTTCTCAATTCCGGGTCTATGATCCCGCGGTGTTGCAGTCCGTCTCGAGTCGTTCCGTCCCTTGAGTTTAGAGTTCTCATCTAAGACTATTTGACGGGAGTCTCGTTAGGCCGCAGCCATGGACTAGGTCGCTGTCGGTGATGATTCGTGAGAATATAGCCGCTCGAGGTCATCACGAGCCCCCGAGGCCGCCAGGCTCGGCGGCGGCGGCGCGAGCACGGCGCTCTTCGGAGACGCGGTAGTATCCTAACGTCTCCCAAGCTCCGTCTTCATATCAGAGATGCCTCAACGCTCCGGTTAAACGTAACTTGAAGTCGAATTTATAATAGAAACCGCTTAACAAGGCAATTTTCTTATTATACATACCATCAATCCTTTCTTAAATTATGTACCTAAATGAGTGACTATAGTATTTCTATGTATAGCGAGTGTGCTTCCCTTAAAACTTGAACCGGATTCTCGTAGTTGTCGGTAGTTTCCCTGATCTCATACCTTTCAGCACCTTAAGCGCCTGATTTCGGGTTGGAATGCGGATAAAGCATTCTATTGACCTGTGTAGCGTCCTCGAGCTCGAGCATCTTCTCCAGGAGAAAGACGGCAGACCTAGCGCACCCAACAGCCAGCGTCCATCCCGATCCTCCATGACCGTAGTTGTGAACGATTGGTATGGCAGCGCCGTTTGTTTCGTCCACTCTCACTTTGACCATTTTCTTGGTGAAAGGCCTTAGGCCCTGGGCCATAGGATACCACGGGATTGTCATGGAGTCGCTGAGGGCCGGAAGAAAAGAGCGAGCTCTCTTCCACATGGCTTGGACTTCCGGAGAATTCTCGACGAGATTCAACTGATCGTTGTGGGGCTGAACGATTGAGCCCACAATCAGCGTCTCGTCGTTCCGAGGTACGATGAAGACGGCCTTGGAGTCTTGCTGGGGAGGCACCATGTAGGCTTCGTTCAGAGCTCCGAATGTATCCGTGTTTTCGTTGCTAATGCGCTTGATAGCACCGCGGACTGGGTAGACGTCGGGATCCGGCACAATTTCTTTGGCCCCCAGGCCAGTAGCGTTGACTATGGCCACAACGTTGTATTCATCCCTCAGCGTCTGGGAAAGTGCGACAAGAGACCGAAATTCCGGGATCGGACTCTTGGGGTCGATTTTTAATTCTCGGGTTTCGAAGTCGGCGCCCTTGTTCCCGACTATCGTCATCAAGAATACCATGGCCTTGTCGGTGTTGATAATGGGCGCGTCGTGAGAATACCCGGAATTGATCTTGCGCTGCCACTCATCGCCAATGTTGAGTTCCTTCAAAGTAGCCGGGACGTTGCCTTTTTCAATGCGCTTAAAGTTCATATTGGGTTTAACACTCTCTTTGATTTTTTGCATTTTGACGTAGTGCAAGTCTTCTTTGTCCTCCTTCTTGTTGTCCCACGGGAAATCACGGAAGAAGAATTGGTGGAGTTTTGTGATTGATATGCCAAACTGAGTCCTGAGCCTTCCATTCTGCATGTCGTTAAGGCGGCTGTAGAACTCGTAGCTTTCACGAGACCATTCCTGATAGTGGTCAAGATTCGCCCAGCCGTTTTTTTCGTGATTGTTCTCATTTTTCTCAATATCGGCCGACCCGTAGCTGGCCGGCGGGAACTCCCAGAGCGCCCCGGCAATCTGCGACGTCAGGCGTGAGTGCTGGAAGTCCTTGGTCCACGCCCAGTCTTTGGCAATGATGGTGACATGATGGCCTTTGTCGAGCAAGATCCAAGCTGTCATCAAGCCACTAACGCCGCCTCCGATGACGAGGACGCGCTTGGAGGCTTTCGGATCACTCTCGACCTTCGTTGAATCAACCGAGAGCGTGACCGACGGGTGGCAGTCAGCCGGGTTACCTGCACTTAGCGTGATCTTATGTTCCGACATGTTGACTGTGAGTGTGGAGCAGAGAACGTGCTGTGATATATAGACAGATGATTGAAAAGTAAGACGAGGCGTGGCTGTCCGATGCAAGAAAATCCCGTGGAGCTATTCCACTATTTATCTGTTTCTGTTGCGAATGTCCAAAGGTTGCGTCCTCCCCATCCAGCTTGACCGTCATAAGAAGCTAGCAAAATCAATGTTATTTCTCATTTGTCCTTCTTATTTGAGTCCCTGCCGTAGAGCCGGCTGAGCCACCCGACCTGTTCAGCTGCCCACCCGACGCGTTTTTCAGCTACTCACCCGGCAGGTTCTTTCAGCCTATTTTGCGAATCCGGTAATTATTGTCCCGCATTACATCAAAGGTGCAGACCGCTCTTGCCGCAGATGGCCTTGACTCGCGCGTGGCCAGTTGCCTCATCTTCCGTCCCGCTACGGAGCTGTATTTTCAGGCTACTGAACAGGGTTCGTGAGTCATGATTCTCCTAGTGCTGCTGCCTCTTGGCCGGCCTTCTGATACGGCTCTTAATGGGAATGATGTAACCCATCTGGATGTTTACGCCAGTCCTGCCACACTATGATATCCCGCCGGCCAGAACATATTTCCCGGAGATCATGACCAACTGCCAGGGCCTTTGATGAGCTACTGGAGCTTCCAAGTCTTGTTATGAAGGTTGTGAGGTTTACACCCTACGCGGTAAAGAACAGAGACGGCCGAGGTCGTCCCGGGCAGACTGTGGACTCAGTCTAGAACGGGATGTCATTTATTACAACGATACTGTTGTTTAATCCCGCGTTTGAAGCCCCGGTCTGGTGTTCGACATCTCCGGTAGATGGGCCAGCTCAGAATGGCGCATCCGAGGCTTCGCCCTTTAATGGCGGTGCAGTGCGTCTCTGGGCTACTACCCATATCGGGGATACTACCCGTTTCTGAACAACGACCTCCTCTTCTCCGTCCCTGTCTTCCAGTCCAGCCTCGGCCTGGCTCACAGCGCAGTTCCGCCACCGGCCGGTGAACCAGAGGGCGTGCGTCATGTGGCAGCGCTTGGCATTTGCCGGCGTCATATGGCAGCGCTTGGCATTTGCCACCTTGTCCAGGAGGATCTCGCCAATCTGCACGGACATATAGATCCCGTGTGATGGCTCCTGAGGCTTCGGAGGCCGCCGATCTGCGGGCTGCCTCATGTCTTGACAGGGCGGCCGGATTTGCTCGAGCCTCGACCAGGAGCCAAGGCCTCGATCTCAATTAATCCTGCATGTACAATCTGTATGTACGGTAGCCAGGAGCCGCTTGCCATTGACCTTGTTTCCATGTAATCCCGTCTGACGTGAGACAGCCAGGGAAGATACGCTGCAGTGTTCTCGAACAAATACATATATACAGCATCAGGCGGCAATCCTGATTCATCGCGGGGGCTCAGTGTCGCTCCGTGTGCTTCTATACCTGCGAGTGCCAAAATGGCGCAAATGTTCTAGCGGTAACTCCTCATGCCACGCCGGTGAGGATGGCGTGTGAAGAACGGTGACGAGTCGATCTGAACGCTGACAATGAATTAAATCGATAGGCTCTTGCTGCTCTCCAGGCGGATAACCGGATGAATACAAGCCACGCCGCGTTCTGCAGAGAACTCGCGTTGTCGTCATGGTTTCCTTTTGCCTTGTCTCGTCGAACTGTGCTGCTCCGAGGACGCAAGGGGGGACCGCAGCGGAGCTCATGGAGCAGACGAGCGCCATGTCCTGTCGAGCATCGTTGCTGTCGTGAAGGAACATGACAAGAACCCCGGGATGATATGTAACGCCACGACCGATGTTCAAAGGGGTATCATGGCCCCATGGCCTGGCCTGGCCCCCCGAAACGGGACCCGCGACTACAGCTTGGACTCTGGGCCAGGGCGGTGGTGCTGGCGCTCCTCGGCAAGCACCAGGGCCACGTTACGGCGCACAGCGGCGGCCAGGGCATGGGCCTCGTCCTCGTCGAGCTCCTCGCGGCGGCCGCGGCCAAACATGGTGAAGCTCTCGCGCAGGCGGCCGCTGGCGCGTATGTCCGGGCGGGGAATGAGGTGGAAGTGCATGTGGGGGACGACCTGGGCGGCGGCGGCGCCGTTGTTCTGGACCACGTTCCAGTCGGCGACGCCGGTGGCGCGGGCCAGGGCGGCCGACAGCAGGCGGACGAAGAGGCCGAGCTCGCGCGCCTCGGCGGGCGACGCGTCCGTCAGCTTGGGGCGGTGCGCGCGCGGGCACAGCAGCAGGTGGCCGGGCGACAGCGGCATGATGTCGAGGAAGGCGACGAGGGCGGGCGTGGCGAGCACGACGAACGAGGCGGGCGAGGTGCGGTCGCTCGGCAGCGAGGCCGGGGGGGCTGACGGGTCGAAGGGCTCGTGGGCGGCGGCGATGGCGCAGAAGGGGCAGTCGGGGGGGGAGGAGGAGCTGGAGGCGGAGGAGCTGGAGCCGCCGGAGCCGCTGGAGCCGCTGCCGGGCGGCGACGACGGGTCAAACATGGCCGCGACGCGGGCCCAGCTGGCTGTCCAGGCTGGGCTTGCAGGGCGCGAGGGCGTGACTGCGCATCGAGGGGGGGTGAAGCGAGCGATGTCAGGAGACGAGGTGAGGTGTGGTGAGACTGAGCCGAGGTGCAGTCGAGGTCTGCTTACTCACCGGCCGAGATTGATCCGCGGACAGCAGCTACCCGGCACGGAGAATGCCCTCGTGTCCAGGGGCAACGGTTGAAACAGCCCTACGACCCCGGATTCGCATCAAGGTCACCGGACACGAGACACGGCGGAGGTTGCCGTTGCTATTTTGGCGAATTCCCCAGACTCAACACCGTCGGCGCCTGATGGTGCGACAGGTCTCTGCTTAGGTCCAACGACGTTGCAGCTGACAGGGAGTCCAGGCATGCAGACTCGGCAGGACTCGCCCTCAGCGGCTCGATCCGTGCGCCCCGGCATCCAGGCTGCAGGACGTCATGCCGCGGCGCAGCCCGGCGCGCCTGAAATCACTCACGCCTCCCTGCCTCGCGCCCGCGACCGCCTGAACCCGCCATCGACCAGCGCCATGTCGTCCACGCCCCCCGAGCCCAGCGGCCTGCGCGCGCTGCGGCACGTCTACACGGCCAACGACGCCGCCAGCCGGCAGGCCGTCTTCACCAAGCTGCGGGCCGGCGCGCCGACGGCCTACGACGGCGGCCGGCTGGCCGTCGACGACGTCTACGCCGCGTCGACGACGGCGCGGCGGCCCGGCGACGCGCCCGACGACGTCGACACGCTGGCGTCGGGCGCGCGCCCCGGCGGCACCGTCTGCCGCGTCGTCGACCTGGCGCCGCGGCACGCCTGCGCCATGCGCCGCGCGCGCAACCTCGACTACGCCGTCGTCGTCGACGGCTGCGTCGTCGTCGCCCTCGACTCGGGCGACGAGGCGACGCTCGGCCGCGGCGACGTGGCCGTCCAGCGCGCCTCCGGCCACGTCTGGCGCAACCCGAGCGACTCGGAGTGGGCGAGGCTCGTCTTTGTCCTGCACGACTGCCACGGCGGCGGCGCGAGGGCCTGAGGGCGGCGCCGGGCGACGCGGCCCGGCCCGGGGAGCGGAGCGGCGGCGCGAGGGTCGTGCGGCGAGAGCGCCTGCTGCCCGGGCCAAGGACGGCTGCGGGGGAGCCGTGCCAGCCTCCGCCGGGGCCGTGTAAAATCTCTCGCAAGCTCAGCTGCGCGGCAGTGCCTCTCCCGTCGACGTGACGACGCCTCGGTGATGACAAATGCCCCGCGACGCTTAAGCTCGTCAGTGCCGGGCGCATTAGTCACCGCCCCGCCAACCAGCCTTGGCCGACGTCGGCCAGGCGTAGACTCGTCGACGCCGTCTCATGCGAAAATCTCCTCTCGCTCCCCCTTTCCCAGCCTCACCGGCCGACGGACCACCGACGATGCCCGTCCCCGCCGCCCCGCCCGCCGCCGGGCGCACGCTGCTGCTGGCGCCGCCGTCGGCGGCCGCGCACGAGGACGCGCTGCGCGCCGCCTTCGCCGCGCACGACCGCGCCGCCACCGACCTGCAGATGCTCGACCGCGTGTCGGCCGGCCTCGCGACGCTGCCGCCCGCCGCCTACGCCTCGGTGCTCGTGCTGACGGGCGCCGACGGCGCGCGCCGCGACGAGGCCCGCCGCCTGCTCGGCCGCCGCGTCTACGCCCGCCTCGTGCCCGCCATGCGCCCCGGCGCGCGCCTCGCCTTCCAGCACGGCCGCCCGTCCGCCGACGAGGCGCGCGAGCCCATCCTCGCCGGCCTCGCCGACCGCGGCGCCGCCTTCGAGCGCCTCGCCGACGACGCCGACGCGGCGGTGCCGCTGCGCCTGCCGCGCCGCGCCGACGACGCCGCCGCCCCGCCGCCCGTCAGGCTCGACGTCGCCGACCTCGACGACGACGCCGACGGCGACGACGAGCTGATCGACGAAGACGCCCTGCTCACCGAGGCCGATCTCCAGCGGCGGCCCGCCCCGCGTGCGCCATCCCCGCCCCCGCCGTCCGGAGCCAAGCGCTGACCCCCGCAGCGGCCGACTGCGAGCCCAAGAAGCGCCGCCGCCCGTGCAAGGACTGCACCTGCGGCCTCGCCGCCAAGCTCGAGGCCGACGACAAGGCGCGCCGCGCGCAGGCCGACGCCGGCCTCGCGGCGCTCAAGCTCGACGCCAACGACCTCAACGAGCTCGACTTCACCGTGCGCGGCAAGACGGGCTCGTGCAACAACTGCTCGCTCGGCGACGCCTTCCGCTGCTCCACGTGCCCGTACATCGGCCTGCCGCCCTTCAAGCCGGGCGACGAGGTGCGCATCCTGGGCGACCTGGTGCAGCTGTAGTTTGCGAGCATGCGGACGGCGTTGGGTGCTTGGGATGGGCTGGGCAACGAATGCATGACTGTTTCTCCATGGGCTTCGTTTCTTGATACTGCTGCCGGGTCTTTTGATACTAGGTACTGCCGCTTCGACAACTATATACATATATCATATTGCAGGTATATCCGTACTCCGTGCTCCGTCCCCCGTCAGTCGCCACTCACCGCCCAATTCTGCCGTCTCAATCCCCACCGCCCCATGCCCGTCTTTTCCCTCCTCACCACCAGCCTCGTCCTCACCATCATCATGCCGCGCGAAGAGTACCAAGTGCCCGCCTCCACCGGCGCCAGCACCGCCGCCGCCGGCGCCGCGCCCGCCGCCCGCGCCGTCATGACGTACCTGTGCGGCGACTGCGGCGGCAGCGTCACGCTCACCAAGGACGCCCTCGTCGCGTGCCCGCACTGCGCCGGCCGCGTGCTCTACAAGGAGCGCACGAAGCGGTGCGTTCATCGGTTGGCTTCTGTGCGCGGCCGCTGACGGCGTGCAGCATGGTCCAGTTCGAGGCGCGCTGACGGACGCGACGCGCCGGCGACCCCGGCGACGACCGAGATGCGGCGAACAGTTTCACGGGCGCGTCGGCGGTGTTGGGAGTCGGCTGGCTCGGGACTTGCACGGGGCCAGGGACCGGGCATCTGATTACGTCTTGATATTCGAGTCTTGGCTGCCTGGGCATCGCCACGAGGCACAATAGCCATTCCGCGTTAATCCTCAACTCCAACTGCATCCGAGCCGTCCCGTGTTCCGTGTCATACAAGCAAACTGCGTCGCCCCGCAACTCCCGCTACCGTTGCGTGTGCAGGTACTTTGCAAAACTAGCATCCGCCAGGATCGAGTCGTTGTCCCCCATTGCGGCCTTGTACCGCGCCTGCAGGCCCTCCTTTTTGCCCTCGGCTTCGTCTTCTTCGTCGTCATCGTCGTCATCGCCGCTCGCGACATCCGCTTCGTCCTCGGTCGCTGCCGCCTGCCCCATGGACATGCCCTGCATCAACTTGTCGAGCTCCTTCTCGCGCGACTGCTTGGCGGCATCGTCGCGCTCGGCCCGCCGGCGCTGCAGCTCCGGGTAGTAGTCGCGCATAAACTCGTGCCGCTTGTCGTCGACGGCGCGGAAGAAGTCGTCGACGCCGGTGCCGAGGCGCGAGCTGACGGCCACCATGCTGAGGTGCGAGTAGAACTCGTCGAGCATGAGGCTCATCGAGTTGAGCAGGCTGCCCATGTAGCCGCTGCCGCCGTGGCTGCCGCCCTCGACGCCGCCGAGCGCGTCGGCCTCGTCGTCGCGCTGCAGGGCGGCCTGGAAGGCGTCGAAGTCGGTCATCCACTCGCGCGCAAACGACGCGTCCTTGACGTCGGTCTTGTTGAAGACGAGGATCATGGGCAGCTTGGTCTTGTAGAGGATGGAGCAGGCGTAGAGCATGTTGGACATGAAGGTCGACGTCGACGCCGTGCGCGGCGTGTCGATGATGTAGGCGACGACGGTGGGGAACGACGACGCCAGCGACTCGAGCAGGATGGTGCCCGAGGCCGACCAGACAAACACCTCGATCTGGCCGGGCGTGTCGACGAGGATGCGGTCGACGGGCTGCCGCTCCGGCTTGTCGGCGTCGGGCCGCGCGCGCTTCTCAAGCAGCCCGACGATCTGGTCCACCTTTGTGGCGAACAGGTTGAGCGACGTCAGGATGCCGCCGTTGGGGCCGAGGTTGTACTGGCGCATCACCTCGTCGTAGTTGACCGAGTCGCGGATGTCCATGTTGGGCTCGAACGGCACCGACAGCACGGCGGGGTCGAGGTTGATGACGTAGGGGGGGGTGTGCTTGGCGTGCAGATGGGCGTTGATGCGCTGCATAAATGTCGTCTTGCCGGAGCCTGGAGACGCGTCAGTCGGGCGAGGTCGACGTCGAGAGGGCTCGTCGGTGGCGCTCACCAGCCATGCCGACGCAGACAATGGCCACGGGCGGCGAGGCTGGCGCGTCGCCCGCCGAGGACGCAGGCGCGTCGCCCGCCGAGGACGCAGGCGCGTCGCCCGCCGAGGACGCCATGGCGGGTGTCGTAGCTGTGCGTTGTAGTTGCGTGTCGTAGCTGTTGTGTCGTAGCTGTTGTGTCGTAGGCGATCAAGGCTGGTTGACAGAAGAGGTCATGGAGGGGCAGAATTGGGAGTCGGATTTTCAGCGCTCCGGCCTCCGACTTCACTCGGCTGCTCAGCAAGGCTCCCCTTCCAGCATGCATCCTCCAATCCATCGCAAATGACCTGGAATTCCTCCCTACCTACTCGGTACATCTCCCTACTCGGTACAGCGTCCGTCACAGCTCCCGTCAACAGCTCCCGTCGACAGCTCCCGTCAACAGGCTGCGGCCAGCACCACGCCCTCCGTCCAGACCTCCGTCCGGACCTCCGTCACACTCCCTTCACACCCCCCTCACACTCCCTTCACCCGTCACACTCACCCGTCGGTCCCGCTGCTCCGAAAGGTCGCGCACAGCGCCGCGTAGTGGTGCGTCAGGTCCAGCACCTCCTGCGGCAGGCTCGTCGCCTGGATGATGCTGCGCACCTTGACGGCGCCCTCGTCCTCGATCAGCGTGCGTATCGTCCGCAGCAGCTCCGGGCTGAACTCGCTGTACCACCGGTACTGCCACGTCACCAGCCGAATCACCGACGCCACCGTCTCGCGCGTGCTCTTGGCCCGCTCCAGCATCCGCAGCACCCCGGCCAGCGCCTTGGGGCTGAAGCGCAGCGACAGGCACGCCCGGTACGCCTCGACCGCCTCGTCCTCGTGCTGCAGCCGCTCCGCCAGCGCCCCCAGTATCTCCCATTCCTCGGCCGACTTCTTGTACTGCATCTGCTGCGCCCGGTACTGCGCCATCTGCGTCCGCCAGATGGTGTAGACGCGCAGGTCCTCGTACAGCACCATGAACAGGCTGTCCAGCCACCGCTCGCAGAGCCGCTTCGTGTTGAGCTTGGACAGGTGCTCGTCCTTGGACGCCGCCTGCTCCCTCGTCAGCGCCGCCTGCTCCTTCGTCAGCGCTGCCCTTGGCGCCGCCCCTTGCCCCGGCCTTACCTTATCCGAGTCGGCCCTGACCTCGCGCGGGTCGATTGTGTTTGACGGCTTCTCCACGCCGTTGCTGCTCCCGTTGGCCCCGTTGGCCGCCGGCGCCTCGGCCCGTCTCTGCCGCGAATCCACGCTCTCCTCGGATTCGTCGTCGCCGTCGCCGCCGCCATCACCGTCGCCGTCGTCGTCACCGTCTTCTCTTTCTTCCTCCTCCTTGTCTCCGTTGGCCGTCGGGTCCGGCGTGCCTCGCAGGCCATCTACGCTCGCCGTCCGCTTCGGCGGCGCGGCCGGCGTCGCCCCCTGCTTCTCCGACCTGTACTCCTCCTCCATGACAAAGACGCTGCTGCGGATCCGCAACAGCTGGTCCCAGCCAATCTTGGCCGCCATCTCGGTCAGGATGGCGTAGGCCTTCTTGAAGGTGCCGCGGTACGAGGCCGCCTTGAGGCCCAGGAGGCTGGGGTCCACCTGCTCCGAGAAGCGCGACTCGGGCTCGCTGTCAATCTCGTCGAGGCGCGTGTCGGCCAGTATCGGCAGGTTCACGTCGCGCGGCTCCGGCATCAGCGGCGTGTCCTTGTCCTGGTACGTGAACATGGGGCACGAGTTGAGCGTCGTCAGCGCGTGCTCCCAGTCCTCCATGGCCACGTAGACGTGCGCCAGCCGCGCCCACGTCCCGAACTCGCTGGGCGCCGCGACGGTGCTGCGGTCGGCGCACCCGAGCGCCATCCTGAGCCGCTCCTCCTTGAGCTCCGCCGTCGACGCGCTCTGCGCCTTGTTGAGCAGAAACTCGGCCTGCGTGTCCAGCATGACGTAGTCCATGGGCGTCTTCTGCAGCGAGTGGTAGAGCGTCCTGACGCCCGCCACCTCCTCGTTGCCCATGAACTGCACCTTGGCCAGCAGCGACGACACCTCGACGCTCTGGGTGCGGAGCTTCTCGAAGAGGTTGATGCCGGACGCGTAGCGGCCCGTCGTCTCCAGGTACTTTAGCAGCCCCGTCGTCAGGTGGTTGGACACGTTGGTCGGCACCTGGACGACCGAGTCGGACCCCAGTTGCCATCCTGAGCGCCCTGGTTAGCAGCGTCCCGAGACGGGCGTCGGAGCAGGGGCATGCCTCGGAAGAAGAGCTGCTCGGCCGCGTTCAGGAACCGGTGCTCCGTTTCCGTGTTGGTGACGGGGTTGAACCGGCGGACGCCGACAATCTTGCGAATGTTGTCGCCGCTGCCGTCGTCGGCGTACGAGTAGGCCCTCAGGACGCTGCACAGGTACGTCTCGAGCCAGAGCTCGTCCGACGCCTTGCGCTTCTCGCCACGCTCGTCGATGCAGTAGCAGTCGACGGTGCCGGGGATGGACACGTGCACGCGCATGTCGAGCCTCGAGAATGCGTTGTAGCAGCTGCCGCGGGTCAGCGACGCGCCGGAGCTGCCGGAATCCGCATTGGGCACGCACCAGTAGACGCCCTCGACGATCTTGGAGATGGCATTGGGCCCGTTGTCCTTGTAGGTCAGGGTGTTGATGTACGCGGCGAGGCTCGCCGAAGACGAGGCGTCAACGCCCGTGACATGATGGTAGACGCCCGTCTGGGCCCGGCAGACTGTGAGCTTGGGCGCATGCGCGGGCGGGATTCGCATACCTGCTTGACCGAGTTCCGCACGCTTTGCTTGAGCAGATGGACGAGGTCGGGGGGCCCCAGCTCGCGCAGGGAGACGAGCGAGTCGGTTCGGGCGTCAATCGACTCGTCGAGGACCTCTTCCGTCAGGCTGGCCACGGTTAGCGGCAGCGCCCAGCGAGGTCGGCCCGCAGGCTGGCTTACTCGGGCACCGCTGGCGCGACCATGGCGACGAGGAGGCTCTCCGGGGGAGCCACGAGACGGCGACAGGGGCGCTGCCGGGACAAGCGGGGGCGCGGAGCGGCCTACGCAGGAGCTGGGCGTCGAAAGTCTTGTGCGAGGGAGCTCAGGGTCGGGCCTAAGGGGCTGCGTCGAGCCTAGGGAGCTGGTCGAGCGCGCGATGGAATGCAGGGAGCAAGGCTCGAGATGTGGCGCTCAGCTGTGTGGCTCTGCAGGGTCCAGCCTCGCCCCTGCTGCCACGTGCCATGTGGCGCAGGGCGAGGCTGGGATGCGGCGCCACAGATGGCGAGGCTGGGGACCCGTCACTTGCACTTGTCGCCGTGTTTCTTGTTTCTCGTTTGCCTCGACACATCAACATCGTTCCACCATCATTCGGGCGCAAGATGCCCAGACCTTGTCCGGCGCCACGGCGGCTCGTGTGACCGACTCCAGGCCAGCACACCTGCCGCGACCATGGTAGCATCCCCGGGCAGCCCCCGCGGCCCCCGCCTGCAGCTGACGGCGACGCAGCCGGCCTTCCAGGCCATCAACCTCGAGCCCGAGGAGAACGTCGACGAGCAGGTCGACACGTCCAAGGAGCTTCATGTGCGTTGCGCGCGCCAGCCCCGCAGGCGCGACGCCGGCTGATGTGCGTGGCAGGTCGACGAGGCGCTCAAGCGGTTCCAGACTGCCCTGAAGCTCCACGCCCAGGGACCGCGGGCGCGCGAGGCGGCCGGCGCCGCCTACGGGGAGCTGTTCGAGTCGGAAATCTTCGGCTACCGCGAGGCCACAACCGACTACGAGCGCGCCGAGCGACAGGCCGACGGCCGGCCCGAGCTTTCGGGCCTCGAGTCCTTCTCGGCGGGGCTGGACATCGACGCCGGCGGGGCCGACGGCGCCGCGGCGAGCCTGTCGCAGGCGCTCTATCTCTCGTACAAGAATTTCGGCCAGTTTCACGTGGACAAGCTCAAGGACGCCGCCGGCTCGGACCCGCAATGGCGCGCCAGGGCGCGGATTCGCTACCATGACGAGGCCAAGATGGTGCTCGACAACTGGACGGCCGCTCTCGACCAGGACCCCTCGGACCCGGAGCTCTGGCGCAAGGCGGCTCGCGTCGCCGGCGCCATCAACAGCGGCAGGATCAAGCGGTACTGCCTCGAGGCTGCCGTCGAGCTCGACGACGACCCCGCCGTCATGGAGGTTGAGCCGCCGTCCATCTCCGAGGGCCTCGCCGGCGAGCAGCTCAAGGACCACCTGCGCGTCCTCGGCGACGAGCTGTCCCTCTCGCACCCCATCATGGCGCCGTGGCTCAACAAGGACATGTCGGCTCTGATGAAGCGCCACCTGGACCCTCTGCCCTTCCTGCCCGACCCAAGCGCGACCCTGACCCCGCCCCCCGAGCCCGCAGCGGATGCTCCTATAAAGGGAGACTCCCAGGGCGTCGACGATGAGTCTTCCGGGGAAGCAATCACGTCGTGGGCGAGCCTCGGGCTCGAGCTCATAAGGTGCAAGCACGATAACAGCGGCTGCCTGCGAGCCTGCCGGCGGGTCTTGAAAGCGGCCCAACAAGACACGGCCATGGAGGTGCAAGAAAATGGCGAAGAAAAGTTCACCGACGGCGCCGAGACGACTGCCGGCCCCGAGCCCAAGGGCGACGACGCCGAGCCCGACTCCAAGGCGCAGCCCGAAGCAAAGGAGCAGCCGTGCGACGCGGCTGACGATGCGCCCAAGGCTTCTGAGCAGGCGCAGAAAGAGCGCGAGGCGCCCATGTCGACTAGGAAACGATCGCAGTCGGTCGCCGGCCTACCCGACGGCGCCGACGAGGACAACGCGGCGGAGAAGAGGAGCAAGAGGGTGCGCAGGAGGACGGATGCCAAGGACGCGGAAGAGACGGCGGACGCAAGCACGCTCATGGCCAACCAGATGCAGCCCTACCAGGACGCCGACCTGAACCTCTTCCGCATCACCAGGAACATACTGGAAAGCCTGGGCGTGGAAGACCGGGACACGCTGGACTGCCTGCAAGAGCTGCTCGACTCGTGCACGAGCGAGGACCGGGCGTCCAAGCTGACTCGGCTGGGCGCCAAGGACCTGCGGAGCGTCATGACGGCCTTCAACGAAGACACGGCCATGGTGCTGCTGAACAAGAAGGAGCCGGCGACGCTGGGGCTCTCGTCGTTCCTCGAGCACGCCAAGTCTGGATCGCAGGACAGGCCGCAGCTGCCGGCTTTCGACGAGACGTCGGGGCTCCGGGGCTTCGCAGAGCGCATGTGCGAGCGCGGCGGCTGGGTGACGAGCGACGACATGGCGTTTGAGTGGGTGCGGGCCATCAGCCAGAGCTACGCCGACTTCCAGTGGACGGACATGATGAAGGTCGCCGTGGTGCAGATGCTGCACCGCACCGACGCCGTCCTGTACGAGCGCATCACGGGCGCGCTGGAGCTGCTGGCCGAGAGGCCGCAGAGCCCCGGGGACCTGGAGACGATGATACCGATGCTGCTGGAGCTGCACATCGACATATACGAGCGCATCACCAACCCGAGCAGCGCCGTCGACTACGCGACGCGGATGGAGACCAAGTACCGGCTCGGCCGGTGGCTGGACGTGGCCTCGACGTATGTGCGCCTCGTGGACCGGCCGCACAGCGACGCGCTCTGCGTGCGGTTCCTCTGGGCGGCCGCCATGGCGTCGTCGCTGGCCGACCAGCCGGTCCGGGAGCACATCCTCCTCCTGTGGACGTCGCTGCGGGACCTGCTGTCGGCCGAGGGCGTCGAGCAGATGGACCTCCCCAACAACGTGGTGATGCCGACAATATCGCCGGCGGCGGCCGACGGCGAGATCTCGAAGCTGACGACGATGGACTTTTTCCTCGGCCTCTTCCAGGAGGAGATGGACGACGCGGTGCACGTCATCGAGACGCTGGAGCCCGTGCTCAACCCGTCGTCGGTGCTCGTGACGGCCGAGGGCGGCGGCTCGTCGCCGGAGGCGCGGCGCAGGCAGCCCATCTCCGAGTGCGCGAGCCAGGGCATGCGCGACCTGTGGAAGTTCCTGGCGAGCAGCAGCACCGAGCTGCGGCTCTTCCTGTGGTCGCGGCTGGGGGACGCGTACGCGGCCATCGAGTACCCGACGAAGCGCTTCTCGTGCCTGCTCAAGAGCATCGAGATGATCGTGGCCGACGTCGAGGGCGAGGCGTACGCCAAGACGGCCGACGAGCCGCGGCGGCTGCTGCTGATGAGGACGATGAAGTCGCTCGACGAGCTGCTCATCCAGGCGCTGACCATCGGGCTCAACGACGGCGACGCCTTCGACGTCATCGACGAGGAGCACATGCGGTCGAGCGCCGGGGCGCTGGCCAAGCTCAGCTGCCTGCTGCACGTGGCAGCGCTCGTGGAGGACGAGGCGCGGACGGGCGCGACGAGGGCGGCGAGCGGCAGCGGCAGCGGCAGCGGCGGCAGCAGCAGCAGCAGCAGCAGCAGCACGTCTGCGGCGCTGGCCAACAAGCTGCGCGAGATGCAGGTGCGCACCTGGTCGCTGCAGTACACGCTGTTCAAGGCGGGCCTCGCGCAGCAGGAGAGCGTGCTGGCGATGGAGAAGGACCTGGGCGACTACCTGGCGGCGGTGCACCGGGCCGTCGGGCTGCGGCGCTTCTGCAAGGCGTCCAACAAGATCTTCCTCAAGATGATGCGCATGGAGCTGCTGCGGTGGAGCAACGTGGAGAACTGGGAGGACCACCTGGGCCAGGTGCTCTACGACCTCCACGGGCTGAAGCTGGGCGCGGGCGTCTGGGAGGTCCAGGAGCACGGCTGCCCGGCCGACCGGCTGGAGCGGCGGCAGGCGATGCAGCTGGTGGACAAGGTCATGGTGCTGGCGAGGCGCATGGCCGTCAAGGACCTGCTCAAGTCGGACCTCAAGACGACCATCGAGCACATGCAGCAGGCCGTCGGGCAGACCAAGTCGACGCCGCAGATGATCCACAACCTGCGCAACTTCACGGAGCTGCTGAAGAAGCCCGTCCACCCGCTGCGGCTGTACCAGGCCTTCTGCGGCGCCGTGGCCGTGGACGCGGTCGGCGTCGGCGTGCCGGAGGCGGCGCTGGCCCGGCACGGCTGGTTCTTCCTGCACGGCATGATGGCCCTGACCAAGTTCAAGGGCGTCGACCTGAACCGGCGGCAGACGCCGGGGGCGACGGACGACCTGCGCATCGGCGCGACCTTCCTGCGGCTGCAGCTGCAGTTCACGGCCGACGACTGGCAGGCCTGGTTCCGGCTGGGCGAGTGCTTCGACTACGAGCTGGACGAGGCGGTGCTGTGGACGGCGGACAAGATGAACAAGGACCGCGGCGAGCTGGTGCGCTTCCAGCGCAGCGCCATCCACTGCTACACGCTGGCCCTGTCGCACTCGCGCCACGGCGACGAGGCCACGGCCGCGGCCGGCGACGGGGCCGGCGGCGACGGGGCCGACGGCGACGCGCTGCACGACCTCTACCACAAGTTCGGCCTGCGGCTGTACTCGTCGAGCCGCGAGCCCTTCGCCATGGAGCCCTTCGAGCACGCCGACCAGGAGCGCTTCTTCATCGAGAGCATGGGCTCGAGCACCTTCCGGCGCATCCTGCACGACCAGATGTCGGCCTACAAGGTGTGCAAGTACGCGGCGCGGCTGTTCCGCATGGCCATGGCGCGCCGCCCGGGCAACTGGAAGAACGCGTACATGCTGGCCAAGTGCTACTGGAAGATGTACCAGACGCCGGCCGCCGGGCTGGACGCGACGGACCGCCGGGCGCCCGTGACGGCGGCGCTGGTGCTGCGGGCGCTGCGCAAGGCCGTCGAGGTGGCGACGCACGCGCGCAAGCCGCGCAGCAGCGAGCCCGTCCTCGAGCCGCACTACAAGCTGGTGTCGATCCTGCACAAGCTGGTCTCGCGCGGCGACATGGCGGCGGCCGACGCGGCGGCCGTGCTGTCGGAGCAGCCGCTGGGCGTCGCCGTCGACCCGCACGCGCACTACGCCTCCTTTTCCGAGCCCGAGGACTGGGAGGAGTACATCATCAGCAACCTGGCGAGGCTGCGCGAGCGCGACAAGTCCAACTGGCAGCACCGCATCGTGATGCGGCACGCGCGCATCCTCTTTGACGGCGCCAGGGGGGGGGGAGCGCAGGGAGGCGAGGGCGACGACGACGGGACCGTCAACGGCGACGGCGACGGCAACGGCGACGACGGCGGCAGCGGCAGCGGCCTCGTCGAGGCCAAGGCCGCCTTCGCCATCCTCAAGGAGAACATGTTCACCAAGACCATGGTCATGAACGTCTGGAAGTGCGACGCCGAGCGCCCCGGCCGCCACCACGTCTTCACCGAGCAGTACGTGCGCTTCATGACGCGCCTGCTCGTCATCATGGCCGACCGCGCCAACCTCGAGCTGCTGCTGCGCCGCCTGCGCAAGAAGGGCGCCGACTTCTACCACTTCGCCGACCTGTGGCAGTCGTGCTGCCTCGCCTACCTGCGCCTGCTGCGCGCCGCCCACGCCATCGGGCCCGCCTCCGACGACGCCTTCAAGGCCCTGTCGACCGAGGCCTTTGAGATCATGGGCGAGCGCATCGCCGACTGGGCCGCCGCCGGCGACGGGCCGCCCGTCGCCGCCCTGAGCTGCATGCGGGACGCCGTCGAGCTGAAGAAGCTCAACGCCAACCTGATGAAGGCGGCGCCCATCGACGACCTCGTCCACGACTGCTACGCCGCCATCTACGTCGCCGTCGCCGACCAGCTGCCGGGCCTGGCCCCGAGCCGCGTCATCGCCGAGCGCAACCACGCCCGCGAGGTGGCCGCCGAGCTCGAGGCCGCCGCCGCCGCCGAGGCCCGCGCCGCCGCCTCGTCGCTCAGCAGCATCCTCAACCCGGACGCCGCCCCGCCCGGCGCGTCGACGCCGCTCGACGCCGAGCGCTCCGAGGCGGCCCCGCGCGCCCGCCGCGCCGTCCGCCGCGCCGACGTGCTGCGCAAGGCCGAGCAGGCCGTGCTGCGCGCCGTCGAGGCCCCCAAGGCCGCCGCAGCCGCCGCAGCCGCCGCCGCCGCCGCCGCTGCCGCCGCCGCCGCCAAGGGCCGCGTCGGCAGCGCCTCGAGCAAGCGCGGCGGCAGCCAGACGCCCGCCGGCGACGACACCGCCACCACCGCCACCACCGACGACGACGCGCCCGGCGCCCAGGTCCGCCGCGAGGCCGGCGCCGACGCCGCCAAGGACGCCGCCGCCGCCGCCGCCAAGGACGACACCGAGCCCGGCAGCATCCACGACTCGGCCGACGACGAGAGCGACCTCAGCGACGTGCCCGAGGGCTACGACGAGGACATCCCCCCGGGGCTCATGTTCCCCAACCTCGGCCGCCCGGCGCCCAGCGAGAGCGGCGACGACGCCGACTCGGAGAGCGAGGGCGCCGACGCGGCCGACGCGCCGCCCGGCGAGCCCGAGGTCGGCGACAGCGACGCCGACGACGACGACGACACCGACATGGCCGACGCCGGCGACGGCTGCGACGTGGCCGAGGATGCGGCGGGGGGTGCGTAGGGGGTGCGTAGGGGGTGCTTGGAGCAGGCAGGCAGGTAGACTGTAATACATACGCTACACGTTCATACATGGGTATCGAGACGTCAAAGCCAACCGCCATCTACCCTTCGTCCTTGTCCATGTCGTCCCGCCGCCTCTTGCCGTCGCCCTTGCGCCGCCCCCTCTTCGCCTGGGCCTCGGCGAGCGCCCTCATTTCGACGCGGGCGTGGCGCTGGGCCTCGTCGACGCGCGGCTGCAGGGCCATGACGGCGTCCTTGTCGGCCGGGTAGGCGTCGAGCTTGCGGCCCATGGCGGCCTCGATGCGCTGGTAGAGCTCGACGTCGTACTGGGTGACGAGGCTGAGGGCGACGCCGGCCTTGCCGGCGCGGGCGGTGCGGCCGACGCGGTGGATGTACGTCTTGGAGTCCTGCGGCAGGTCGTAGTTGAGCACCACGTCGACCTTGGGGATGTCGAGGCCGCGGGCGGCCACGTCGGTGGCGACGAGGACGTTGCGGGCGCCGGCGCGGAACTTGTTGAGGGCGCCGAGGCGGGCCGACTGCGACAGCTGGCCGTGCAGGGGCACGGCGCCGAAGCCGAGGGTGCGCAGCAGGACGGCGAGGCGCTGGGCGTCGGCGACGGTGCGCGTGAAGACGATGGTCGACTGGCCGGCGAAGTCGTGGGCGAGGAAGACGAGGTAGGTGTCCTTGCGCGCCTGGGGGATGAAGAGGTAGTGCTGCAGCAGGGTGGCGACGGTCTGGTACTTGGTGGCGCTGACGCTGACGCGCACGGGGTCGCGCAGGCTGGCGCGCTGCAGGCTCTCGACCTTGGAGCTCATGGTGGCGGAGAAGAGCAGGGTGCGGCGGTCGCGGGGGAGGAAGCGCAGCAGCTTGTCGATGCAGGGGCCGAAGTCGAGGTCGAGCAGGCGGTCGGCCTCGTCGAGGACGAGGAAGCGCAGGGCGCGCAGGGAGAAGCCCTTTGTCTTCTCGAGGTGGTCGACGAGGCGGCCGGGCGTGGCGACGACGACGTGGGGCCGCTTGCCGAGGGCGATGGCCTGGGGCACCATGTCGAGGCCGCCGACGACGACGGCGCAGCGCAGGGCGAGGGGCGCGCCGAGGGCGTCGAAGGCGGCGCCGATCTGGGCGGCGAGCTCGCGCGTCGGGGCGAGGACGAGGCCGAAGAGGGGCTGGGGGCGGGCGAGGAGGGCCTGGAGCATGGGGAGGGCGAAGGCGGCCGTCTTGCCGGAGCCCGTCTCGGCGAGGCCGATGACGTCGCGGCCGGCGAGGGCGACGGGGATGGCCTGGGCCTGGATGGGCGTGGGGTGCTTGTAGTCGAGGGCGGCGCAGGCGTCGCAGAGGGCGTCGACGACGCCGAGGTCCTTGAAGGACTGGGGGGGGGGGTCGTCGGCGGGGGGGCCGTCGAGGGTGGCGGACTCGGTGGACTGGTCGGAGGGGGCGGAGGGGGCGGAGGGCGCGGGGGGCGCGGGGGGTGCGGAGGGTGCGACCTTGCGCCGCTTGACGTCGCCCATGGTGATGGTGGTGATGGTGGTGAAGGTGGTGAAGTGAGAGGTGGTGATGGAGAGGTGAGGTTGAAAAAAAGAAGTGGGGCGGCTTATCTTATCGGGCCACGTGCCGTATCTTATCGGCTCCAAACTTTTACATCACAGGCTTCACTTCCAGCTTCACAGCTTCACTTCCAGCCTCACTCCACAGCTACACTTCCACGCTCACTTCACAGCTTCACTCCACCTCATCTCAGCATGGCCCGCAGACGCTCCAAGAAGCGCACCCACGCCGGCGCCAACAACCCCGCGCCCCCCCCCGCCGCCTCGGCCGCCGACCCCAAGAGCATGGTGATCCGCGTCGGCGCCGGCGAGGTCGGCGCCAGCATCAGCCAGCTCGCCGCCGACGTGCGGCGCGTCATGGAGCCCGGCACGGCCAGCCGCCTCCGCGAGCGCCGCGCCAACCGCCTTCGCGACTACGCCGTCATGTGCGCGCCCCTCGGCGTCACGCACCTGCTGCTCTTCTCGCGCTCCGCCTCGGGCAACACCAACCTGCGCCTCGCCGCCGCGCCGCGCGGCCCGACGCTGCACTTCCGCGTCGACCGCTACTCGCTCTGCAAGGACGTCCAGCGCGTCCAGCGCCACCCCCGCGGCGGCGGCTCCGAGTTCCTCGCGCCCCCGCTGGTGAGCATGTCCCGCCCCGTCTCGACGGCAGCCCTGACACGCGCCAGCTCGTCATGGACAGCCTGTCGCGCCCCGACGCCGACGCCAGGTCCCGCGCGCCGCGCCATCTCGAGGCCCTCGCCACGACGGCCTTTCGCTCGCTCTTCCCGCCCATCAACCCGCAGACGACGCCGCTCAAGACGGTGCGCAGGGTGGTGCTCGTCAGCCGCGAGCCGGCCGACGCCGACGACGGCGCCTTCGTCGTCAACTTCCGCCACTACGCCATCACGACGCGGTCCGCCGGCGTGTCGCGGCCGCTGCGCAGGATCAAGGCGGCGGAGAAGCTCGTGACGGCGACGACGAGCCGCCAGGGTCGCATGCCCAACCTGGGCAAGCTGCAGGACATCGCCGACTACATGACGGGCGGCGACAACGGCGAGGGCTACGCGACGGACGCGACGAGCGGCAGCGACATGGACACGGACGCCGAGGTGGAGGTGCTCGAGGCGGCGCCGCGCAAGGTGCTCTCGGCCAAGGCGCGACAAGCCGGCGACGCCGAGCCGGAGCCTGAGGACAAGGTGGAGCGGCGGGGCGTCAAGCTGGTGGAGCTGGGGCCGCGGATGCGCCTGCGGCTGACCAAGGTCGAGGAGGGCCTCTGCTCGGGCCGGGTCCTGTGGCACGAGTACGTGCACAAGAGCCGCGACGAGATGCGCGAGCTGGAGAAGCGCTGGGAGAAGCGGCGGCAGGAGAAGGAGGCGCGCCGCAGGGAGCAACGGGCCAACGTGGAGAAGAAGGCGGCCAAGAAGAGGGGCGGCGGCGAGGACAAGGGCGAGGGCGAGGACGAGGACGAGTACCCGAGCGACATGGACGTGGACGACTTTGACAGCGAGGGCCTCGAGGGCGACGCCGAGCAGCAGGTGAACGAGCGGATGGAGGAGAGGGGCGAGTGGGAGGAGGAGGAGGCGGAGATTGGGGTTAACTGAGTCATTTTGTCCTTGTTCAGGGTAATCCTGCGTCACATTGGCGTCTGGCGGGCGGTGTTGTCGGAGTTGAAGGCCGGAGTTGAAAGATTGAGCAACTACATGGCAACGGCATCTTGCCATCTTGGTCCTGCTTGGATTGTCGTGGCTGGATTACCGTGGCGCACAATCTTGTCGTTGGTCCAGCCGACCCTCCAGGCAGGTTAGGAGCCCTCGCCAGCCTGTCATACGCTATGCATCATCATCGTGATGCTGCAGCCAGCCATGACCGCTGCCCGGCGCATAATTACTGAGCTGGGAAAGTGGGGCCCTGGCTGGCCCAATAGCAATCCCTCCTCGCGGCAAGGATGCGGCCTTCGGAGCCGGAGCCAACGTCATGCAAACGGCGCCGGTGGCGGGAAAATAAATTTCCCGCCACCGTTGTCGACCCCACGGTGGTTGGGTGACGACGGACCAAGGACGCTTCCCCGGGCGATCAATGCGCAACGGTCTCGACGACACAGGCGGGGCCGTTTAGTGCCGCGGTACCGTGGTTCGGCGCCTTTAGTGCAGCGTAGTGCCGTCCGCATCAACGACCAGCCGCCTCGGCGCAGGCCGCCGTGAAGAGCCGGCCCGGAGCCGAGCTGTGCAGCCACGCTCCAGCCCGTCAGCCGGCCGTCTGCCCGGGAAGGGCGCGCCTTGAGTGGCGGGCAGACGCCGCTAGCCGCGGCCCGGGGATCGCCCGTCTGTGGAGCCGCCGGCCCGGAGCCGCCAGTCGTCGGAGCCGCGCCGTCAGCTCGCAGAGCCGCGGCAGACAGGCCCGTCCTGGGCCACGGCGTATATACGGCGGCACAAGGTTAAGCTCCCATACAGGGGCCTGAGTGAATCAGGTGGGTGTCAGGGCTCGTCGCGCGACGCCCTACGCATGGCTTGAAGGTTAAACACGAGACCTAGCCCTATCCCTGCTCCACTTGGCCCTGACTCCGGGATCCCTGGCGTCGGGCTCCCTGACAACCGCCAGATCGACGGGCGCTCATCCGATCCCCACAAACGCCCGTTGGTGGCTGGCGACTCGCGATATGCTCGAGACTGACGTGGCTGACAACGCTCGCATAACGCCCAGGGGACGAGGGGCTGCGCTAGACTCCCGCGTTGGAGGAAGCAACTTGTTTCCACGCTCTTCTCATCAATGTTTCCTTGGTAGGAATCTGCGGGTAACCGGCATGCGCTGGTGACCAGCCACTAGAGTATTGAGCAGCTCAGAGTGCCCGCCTTCAGCTATCGCGGTTTGCTTCCATGTATATATAGGGCCGACACGACTCACTCAACCACATCATCTTACACAACTTGCTCAAGTATTAAACATTACACCTTAAACCGAGTGACTGCCCAAGTCCCTCTCTTCGCGAATCACCTCATTCACTGCTACCAACCCACCAGACTCAGCTGCCGCCATGCTCTCACGAAGCGGCATCCTAACAGCCCTCTTGCTCCCGTCTGTCGTCGCTTTGCCCGGCTTCGGCTGGAGCCACAAGCTCGGCTTCGGCTGGGGCCACAAGCTCGGCTACGGCCAGGACGACAAGCCAGGCTACGGCCAGGGCGACCAGCCAGACTATGGCCAGGGCGACCAGCCAGGCTACGGCCAGGACGACCAGCCCGAGTCGTGCGCCTGCGAGCAGACTGACGTGCAGACTGACGTCTGCGCGGGCAACACCGCCACAACGCGCTCGCAATGGTGTAACTATTCCATCGACACCGACTACACCGCCGGGGCGCCCGAAACCGGCGTCACCAGGGAGTACTGGCTCGACATCACCGACGTCCAGATCGCCCCCGACGGCGTCTCCCGGCCCGCAATCGGTACGTCACCCTGCTTTTAGATGAGAAAGCTGTTCTCTCCAGCCCTAGTCCATGGCGCTAACGTCTCTTAGTTGTCAACGGGACCATCCCCGGCCCGACGCTGTTTGCCGACTGGGGCGACACCGTCGTCGTCCACGTCACCAACTCCCTCAACGTCTCCCGCAACGGCACCAGCACCCACTTCCACGGCATCCGCCAGCTCTTCACCAACCAGAACGACGGCGTCACGTCCATCACCGAGTGCCCGTCGGCGGTTGGCGAGACCAAGACGTACACCTGGAGGGCGACCCAGTACGGCTCCACCTGGTACCACTCTCACTTCGCCCTCCAGGCCTGGGAGGGCGTCTTTGGCGGCATCGTCATCAACGGCCCTGCCACGGCCAACTACGACGAGGACCTCGGCGTCGTCTTCCTCAACGACTGGGACCACCAGACCGTCGACCAGCTCTACCACACCGCCGAGACTCAGGGCCCGCCTTTTCTCATCACCGGCCTCATCAACGGCACCAACGTCTTCAACCAAGGCGGCCAGCGATTCAACGTTGCTTTCAAAGCCGGCACTTCCTACCGCATGCGGCTGATCAATGCCGCCATCGACTCCCACTTCAAGTTCATGGTTGACCACCACACCATGACCGTCATCGCCGCCGACCTCGTCCCCATCAAGCCCTACACGACCAACGTCCTCAACATCGGCATAGGGCAGCGCTACGACGTCATCATCTCGGCCGACCAGGCTGCCGTGGCCCAAGACTTCTGGCTGCGCGCCATCCCCCAGGTGTCCTGCTCCAACAACAACAACACGGACAACATCCGCGGCGTCGTCCACTACGGCGACAAGCCCTCGACGCCGTCGACGACGGCTTTCAACTTCACCGACGAGTGCGTCGACGAGACGCAGCTTTCGCCCCATGTCGCCAAGAACCTGTCCCCCGAAGCCATCACCACGTCCTCGTTTGTCAACCTCACCCAGATCAACGGCCTCTTCAAGTGGACCCTCAACAGCACCACCATGGTCGTCAACTGGGGCAACCCAACCCTGGGCAAGATCCTGAGGGGAACCACCGACTTTGAGGCCTCCAACGCCGTCATCCAGTTGCCCGAAGCCGACAAGCTCTTCTCCATGGTCATCGAGACGCAGCTGCCCATTCCGCACCCCATCCACCTGCACGGCCACGACTTCTTCGTCCTCGCGCAGGGCACCGGCAACTTCTCGTCCGCCACGCCGCTGACGTGGAACAACCCGCCGCGCCGCGACACGGCCATGCTCCCGGAAAACGGCTTTCTCGTCATAGCCTTCGAGACGGACAACCCCGGCGCGTGGCTGATGCACTGCCATATCGGATGGCACACCAGCGAGGGCTTTGCCCTGCAGTTCGTCGAGCGCTACGACGAGATTGCCGCCCTTACCGACGGCGATGCTCTGCAGAGGGAGTGCAGCGCCTGGTCGAATTTCCAGCAGCAATTCGCCATTGCACAAGAGGACTCTGGAGTGTAGGAGCTACTTCCACACGCAGCTCTTATACGGTTGCTCAAGTCTTGTTTTGGATCTTTATGCGGCTGTACAACTCAGGTCTTGTTTGCTCCGTCATGCTCTTTCTTTTTTCTGCTTTGTCATCGTTTGCCTTTTTCTCTCTACGGTTTATATCCAGGTTTCTTTTTGCGAGGGAGTTGGGGAAACTGTATATCTAACGCGCCACGTCTCATGCCCTACGACTGTTACGGCCTCATTGCAATAATGTTCTTTAGGTATTAGCTCAATGATTATAGTAGTCCAATGATTATAATTACCGTCCAAAGATTATCCAAGATTGTCCTCCAGCAAGGGCATCTTTGCGATCATGTTCTCGATACAGCACATATCGTAATGGTGGCGCAGGGCATTCCGATCCACCATGGCTGGCAGCTGGACGACGCGGCCGTGGTAGTCGCAGACGATATCGTAGGGTACGAAGGCGCGGATCCGCAGTGTGTCGGGGTGGATGGAGAAAAGCCGGGCGTCGAAAAGTTCCATGGTGAAGGTGGCTCAGAAGGAGAATACTACTCTCTGGGGACCAGGTGTGTTGCCAGGCCATCTGCGGGAACTGTACGCCACATCGCTATCGTGGCCGACACCGCCCGGGAGAGGGTACAGGTGGTAGTGTCGCTGGGGGACAATATGGCATACCTGCACAGCCGGGCCAACAGGAGGGTTAATGCACCACGATTCGAATGAAGCCGAGCTAGACTACATACGAAAAGCTGCGAGGAATGCTCCGCCTTTATCACAATCTGCGGCGGCATGCACGCTCCCCAGCAGGCGGGCATCATGGACGGCAAAAACGCAACGGCGCCCCGTTTTCTGCTCGACTTTCTGCGGCAGACGGCCACAAAGACGACGTGGCTGGACAAGCGCTGGGTGCGAGACGGCAAGCTGTGGACCAGCGGCACGCTCTTGAACGGGCTCGACCTCATGTCTGCCTTTATCCAGCAGACGTGGCCGAGCGGCGAAGGGACGCTCGTTGATCGGATGAAGAAGATTAGCGCGTGGCCGAGCCGAGACGTGGATTACAAGGATGTGTCTTGGACCGATGTCTGAGGAGGTGAGTGCTTGTCTCGAGATGATAGTCCGTCTCGGTCAGCACAGAGCGCTCATGGTGACCCAACGAAGAGGGCACGAGCCGAACAAGGCGATCTGAGCCGTCTTGACAAGGCCCACGAAGGGCTAAAGCCATCGGACAGTGACGATTCATCTCTGGCTGGGCAAGATATTGGATCGTCTCCAGATCGTGGCCGCCAACGCAAGCGGCGTCGCATCTTTCGAGACATGCGTGAAGGTCACACCGGGGGAGATGGCAACACGAGCAGCGGGCATTGGAGGCCCGTCTTTGACGGTTGTATCACGGAATTCAACAGCCAGCAGTTTCTAGCTGATGTGAACTGGGAGCTGCACAAGCTCGCCTCCTAAGATGGAATGTCAGAGACAGCAATTCTAATATTATTCCCCTCTTCAATGCTTTGACTAGTTGATCTCCTTCATTTCTCTCCGGATTGCAAGGCAAAACTTCTGACATAAAGGGTGTCCTGCAATGGGCTTGGGGGCCAGCTGGAGGCCGTGCCTGCGCCTGACAATGAGGCCAACCAAATAACCTGGAACGATAACGCCCCTGTGTTGCTTATTTCTACTAGGCCACGGGGAGCAGCGCAGCCGAAAGCCACAGAGCTACGATCGCGAGCCATGCAAAGCATATTCGGCAGCCAATACGTCAACGAAGTCTGCTAAGGATCTGTTCTACGAGCCTTTCATCCCTTTATGCTGCCTAGGTACTTGTACTTATGCGGCTGCTTGTAGTCTCTTTTCTTCAGCTGGTGTTTTCCTTTACTGCTTGCTGATTGTGCTCAACGGTGGCAGTCGCCTTGTTGCTCGGCCTCGGGAGTAGGGGAGAGCACGGGAGATAACGGGACGCGGGAAGGCTGCTGCCCGCCGTATGTGACGCCCAGTGCCTCGCATAAGGCCCATGACAGCTCTATTGTCGTCTCAAAGGTCTCTTTCCTTTTGTGTTTGGGCTGTTCTTCTTCCTCTCTTGTTCCTTTTTCTCTTCGTCTTGCCTGGCATTCCCATCAAATAGCTCGCCGCCGTGCTTTTACTTCTTTACTCGTTAAGTATAAACGGACATGAAGTCGACCGTATTTGCATACATTTTTATATACCCGACAGCTAGCGACTATTCCTATTCATCCAGCTACTAGTCCTGTTAAAAAATGGCAGTGGCTTCCCCAAGCATTTATGGCTAAAATACAACTTATATAACGTCTTATATTTTCCCTTATTTATTCAGGTCAGTGTCGAGACAAGTTTAATAAAGACCTTGGCTTACCTTCGGCTTATGGTTCCACTCATCGCAACATGCTTTAAGATCTTTCCTGCCAGCGGATTTACAATTACGAGCCTGTTGATATATTAAAATGTAGCCCTATGATAATAGCGTAGAGAACCTACTTGTGTACAACCCTTTAAGAAATTGGTTAGCGATCTTATTAGCTGCTCTTTGAAGGGCATACTTACAGCATCCTGCCAACCGTTAAGTTCACAAAGTCTGCGATCAAGCCCCGTACAGCTCTTTCTATTAGGATCGTTGCAATCCAGGCTTCGGAAGATGGGAAATTCCTTCCTCTTTAGAGGATATGTTGGTGCGCAGGCTCTCATATAGCCTCTATAAAAAGTACCATACTATTGCCAAATTAGGAGCTGTACTTAGGGTTACCATCGGCCTTGACTTTATATCCTGGCGCCAACTTACTCCGAATGGGATGCTTTCCCGGCTGTCGCAACATACTTTAATGTCTGTTCTGCCGGCACATGCTTCTGCCTACTCCGATATTAGGCTCGAAGCGGAAGCTAAAATTCCGGGACACCTACTTGGTCGCAGCCCTATCACAATCATGTTAGTTGCTTACAACGAGGACGAAGGCCTGTTATAAAAGGTTCTTCCCCGCCTGGGAGCATGTGGGCGATCTATAGGGGGACTACAAGGAAGAAACCTTTGACACTAATTTATAGCAACTTACATCTAGCTCCCATTGGCGAAGGGTCTGTACAGATTTAGTTGTTACACCCTCAAACTGGCGTTCCCTTAGCAAGGTGCAATTAATGCTGCGAAGTTTAGGATTATTGTCGTCGGGCGGCTCTGGAGGGCCACATTGCTTTATATAATCCTGGTAGTCTTGAGTACCCTACCCTAGAATTAGTATCTTTTGTCGATCTTTACGACATATCTCCGATTCTAGTCACTTACTTTGCGTGGCAGACACGTCCAATCATCAGTCTTCTGCACAACCATCGGCCTTGACTTCGCGAGCTCCTCCGTTGCCGCTAGTTGAGCGACGCCAACTGCTAGAAACAAGAGTCTGGCGAATAAGTCGATGCGTAAATGCATGATTCCGACCTGGGGCATTCATTCAACGGCTTCGAATCTTTCATCTAAAGAAGTATGGATCTAAGGTGATTAAATAGTTTATGTAGAGAGAAATTTAGAATTCCTGTGGCGAAGTTAAATAGTTATATAGTCCTCCGATTACTTCCACACGCTAATAATTCTAAACAGGATATAAGAGGTATGGGCTATAGCTATAAGAAGATTATATAGTTACGCTAAGTATGGGGCAAGAGGGAGCCCGAATATGCAGAGAAGGCCGACCGGCATCGGATTTAGTTACATATAATTTCGCTATATGCGTGGACACGAGTCAGAACGACTAATTCACACAGGCCATCTTGGGAAGGACAACTAGTAGTCCATGGGCTGCAAATGGATTCTGTAAGTGAGTAGCTACGGAGAACCTCCCCTAGAAAGAGCTAGAGGCTATATTAAGGACTAGGGGGTCGCCCTATAGTAGTAATATAAGGGGTCTATCGTAAGACCCCCTTATTATAGGCTACTATAAAGGGTATGACTAGGTCTAGCTAATGCTTATGATATACCTATACCTATAAGTAGGATTAACAGCCCCCACGGCTATTAAGGGTAGTGTGCATAAGTTATATGTACTGAGGTCTCTAGCTGATCAATTTCTCCCGTATTATAGATATAGATAAGGTGGACTGCGATTTGCGGTGTTCGTCGGAGGCCGCGACAAGTTTCTTAATCGATTCCGAACATCCTTGTTCTTTTACTGTCTTGTCGGCGCTGTGGAGATAGCGCTTTTTTCCGCCCCCTATAATTACTTACTATTCTCCCTTTTTCTCTATCCTTAGCGTGATGGAAATGGTACCTTTCTAATGTTCCCTATATTTGCTCCCAGACGACGCCACCCTTATATAGGGTGTAAAATGGGTTACCTATAGGCTTAATAATTTTCGTACGTATTACCTGTAGGTAGGTATAAAATAAAGACTATATGTACTACTTTAGTGACATACCTACTTTTACCCTAATATAGGGATCCGTAGGCTATTAATTTTATACCCTACCTACGGGTAGCGAGTACGAAAGGTTACTAAATTTTAAACTTATAGGTACCCATTTTATACCCTACCCTGTGCCCTTAGTCCAAGTTCTTCTTATCGCAGACTCTATAACTGTCGAATTATGATAACCTATAGAGAATTAGAGTTCATTACTATGTCCATTTTAAACTCAGTTTCAATATAAACGGGCAGTCGGATTATCAGCCATGTATATCGGTTGATTCTTAACGTAAAGAATCCTTGTACGGGTATCGAAAGTGGCCCGCATTGCGCCATTATGTGAGAGACCTGATTTCCAAGGCCTCAACTTACATTCTATATAAGTGTTTAATGACGCTGGACCGTTTGTGGACCTTTGGATTCTTTACGCGGGCACCGCTCCGATTTCAATTTTCACTCCTTCGGCCAGCATCTCAGTTAAGGCTGGGAAAGATGCGCGGGTGCTGGAAATCCCGAGCTGTACTCTCGGCTGCATTCTGCCTACTTCTCTGTCCCCAGCCCAGCAATGCCTGTCTTCTTAGCTTTCACAAACGTCAAATGGATAGGTTGCCGCTCCCGCCGCCGCCGCCAGCCATCCAAATAAATGGTATCCCTTGGCATGGGTCTCTGGATTCAGGAATTGGTGACGACGATCTCCTCGATGATATTGAAGATGGTGAACTGCTGGATGGGATTATGGAAGATGACGTCTTTCTGGAAGGGGCTGCTGACGAGGCAGGCGCTGAAGTGGCGGAAGAAGAGGCTGTCGTTGAAGCAGTCGTCGAGGACGAAGCCGCTGCGGCAGAAATTGGTGACTTGGATCTTATGGATGAGCTTGCAGACGAGGCAATTGTGGTGGATAATGCCATAGAGATGGTAATGGACGAGGTAGTGGAAAATATCCTAGTGAGAATGCTGGAAGCGATTGAGCTACTCTGAGGCTGTTTTCGACGGAAGACTAAAAGAAAAATTCGCTCTCTAATTCCCTCTCCAGGATATAGGAGAATAGAGCAAACGACCAAGACTTAGTAAGATATAAGATCTGTACTATATTATAAGCGTGCTATGAGCAGGCATTACAGATGTCAGGGAGGCAAGCTTGGCCGCATTTTTCCTCATCCTTCATGCATGTTTCAGTTGCGATGTGATCTGATGAGAAGACGGACCCAATCGTGGTCATGTTATCGCTTAAAAGTCGCCGAGCAAGGGAGTCAAGTGGCATTGTCGACTATGACTTATCTGCACCTAGAGGTACAGTACCCAATACAGAAGCGATAAAGGTTCACCTAAATAGTGAGAAAACAAGGCCGGCAAGTAAGCCCAAGAGGAATAAGTGACAGTGATAGAGGCGCTATAATTTAGCGGTCGAAGAATCATACGGAAGTGCCCTACAGATGTATCCTTGTCGTTAATAGCTGTAAACAATTTCTCATGGACCTCCATACGACCTAACGAAGCGATCTCTTGCCAATTGTTTACCCGTTCTACGGTACAATGCCTGCTGCCGGTTCAAGGTCGTTTCTCAGCGAATGCGACGCTGACAGAGGTGCCATCAACGCACCCCCAAGCAGCTTACATGTATATGGTCATCAGCGCTCCAGCTCGGTGAACTTGATGGTCAATGAGACGTTGTGAGTAGGAGTGAGTCATTTATCGGGTCCTCGAGGAGAGATGTTTAGACGTTTCAGTTTCAGTTGCCATGATATGCATATGTATGTCAGCAAGCTGTCTTCACGTAACTCGTAGGCCGGCTTTATGAATGAGGCATTTGTTGGCCCTTGGACATGACTTGTCATGAGTACGAATGATGTTTCAGACGACTAGATTTGCCGTGTCTGTGAAAGAGGGCCACTACCTGCTGCCCTTATTCGCTACGCCACTAACCGGTCTTACTATTTACAAATTGTCAGTTACAACAACGAATGAGGCTAGTGTTAGGAAGCCTCTTGCCTATTCGCCGAGGCGGCTTCCTTTAAGCCCAGGTCATGGTCAGACCGGATACACGGCACCCTGATGCCGCCCTTGGCCCGCTCCTCGAGCAGCTTCCTGTTGTTCTCGACCTTGGCCTCGGCCTCCCTCCGCTCCTCGTCCGTCAGCACGAGCGGCAGCGGCAGCAGGCTGCTGTCCGGGTGGAACCACTGCTCGCGCGGGGCCGTCCGCCCGTCGACGCCGCGGTATATGACCTCGTTCTGCGGGTCGAACGGCATGCGGTCCAGCATGGCCTTGATGAGGCGCGGCGGCAGGCCCACGGCGTCGACGACGCGGCGGTCGGCCGTCAGGGAGCGCAGGACGCCGTCCGTGCCGAGGGCCGTGATGCCGTTCAAGGTAAGATATGTCCTGCTTGCTTGATGTCTCTGAGGATAAGGCTCAGCTCGAGCTGGTCGCCGCCCAGCTCGGCGTTGGATCCGAGAGAGGAGGTCTCATCCACCGTGGATCGTTGGAGTGCGGGCTCGGTCTGCGGTTCCATTTGCCGTTGCGGAACTGGAGGACGACGGCCTTAGCGATGTCTGTCACGCTAGAGTTTGATGATGAGACAGAGAGGGAGTATTTAGAGAACAGAGCACGTACTTTACATAGAGGCCTGGTAAGTCATTGAAGAACGACGGCCTGGGTCGAGGATTAGATAGATGCCTTTGCTAAGAGCTACATAAGCTAAGAGTCGTAAACAGGAGGCTCTCATATCGGGCAAGCGGGCCGGAGGCCCAAGAACTGGCCGCACGTGAGCGGGCTCTGGATGACAGGGGGTCGTACAGGGTTCGTACCCGTGGGCGGCCGTGGAGGATGTTGGGTCGTGAGGGCAGTGCCCACGGGCGACCCCTTGCTCCCTGTCGCGCGCGGGGTGCATTCAGTCATCCCCATCCAAGTTGTCGTATGTACGGAGTACAGCAGAGTCCCAACGATTCTATCTTCCGCTCCCTCGCGTTGGCTTTTCACGGTCGCAGCGCGGCTGCTGCAGCAAGAAGCAGCGCCCGGCACAGACTCGACACGAGCTTGGCTTCCTGCTGCGGCCCGACCAGGTGATGGGCAGGATCCAGAGCGGGCGATTTCCCCGTCTTGCCGTGCGGAGCTTTTGTGACCGATGCCATCTCGAGTCCTTCTCACCTTGAGCGTCATTCGTTGTTGGTGTAGCTGATTATGGAACGTTGACGACGCGGCCCCAGACGGTCAAGTAACCCGATGTTCCCAGAGACCCGTCTTGACGACGCCAGTCTCTTTCGGGGGCTTCGACAGGGGAGACGGTGGTTCCATGGTACCCTGAGCCTCGTAGAATCGCTTCTGTATGCTGCCATGCCTGAAACCAACTCCGTGCTGCAAGCTGCAAGCCAATACAGGTGCGTGATGGAAATTTTCATTTAATCCTTGCAGCTGAAAAATTCGGCTGCGACGAGTGCGGGGTCCTGGCGCTCTATATACGATTTCCCCCTCGCCGAACACGTTGGCCCAGGATATGGCGACGCACGATGTTGCGCATCTTTCGTCACGGTCGCAAAGATCTCAGTTCCAATCATAAGATTGAATCTTTCTGCTTGAATCATATAGCAAAATGGCTCTAATTTCAAGTATAACCGAGCGTTTGGACAGCATTTCCGACATGATCTGGGACCTGCGTGCGGATCCTGACTTTGCAGCTTTGGGTGAGAAGATGTTGTTGCTACATGCAGAGACAGCCGTTCACCGCGCCTTGGAACTTACTGCTCAGAATCTGCAAGGTCCTACGCTTCTCTTAAACACTCAGTCGAGGTTGAGCAAGTTCATCGACGCTATCTATGGATCGGGGGATGGGAAAAAGGCGGAGCGGCTACAAAGGATTCGGAGCTTTCCCCACGAAGAATTCATATTTGTCAGCATCACGTACACGCTATTAGATGTCACCAAGATGAGTCGAGCCGAGTTTGAATGCCTTATCCGAACGGTACCAGTCTACCTACGTCGAAGAGGCCTGCCCCCGCGATGGATCTTTCGCGATGAAATCCAAGTCGCAATCGCCGGCAAAGCAAGCCTCAATAATGCCGCCGAATTTAGGAAAGGTTTGTTTGTCTATGGCTGCGTATGCGCACGTCGCTGATGTTTGTCAGGATATTACGCTCTTGAATTCCAACAAGACTTAGAAGACACACCACCACCTGCAAAACGCAGTCGCTTGGGTGGGTAGTAACTGTCATTCCATGGAAAGATATAATAACAATTTGCGATAGATTCATCCCCCAGCGCTGCAGAACAGTGCCACCTCACACCACGTTCAGAGACCGTCTGTGTTACTCGTATGGCAGAAGAAAAGTCTCCAAATGAAGAGTCAAGGAGTGTGTAGGAGTAGTCTTGCCCTGTGAGCCCGCGGCTGACTTTATAGGAATTGTGATACAGTGCCTAAGCGCTGATGTCGACAAACTGGAGGAAGTATTATCTAGCGGATCGCTTCTGAGGGCCGTTAAAAGCAGTCGTCAGTGGAGATGGGAACGAGATCAAGACATAGCAGCGGATGTTGCGCGAACAGACTGCTTAATAGCCATGATTCCCGATTCCTATCAAGACATATCTATTATGATTCGAGCAGGGTACCATGAAGGACGGGCTATAGTGGCAACCCTCGGGTTCCAGAAGTCAGATATATTAGGCATGTAGCGTTCTATTTGACGAAATGGATAGTGACATTCATCACTTCCACCTTGTAACCTTCAGCCACATCCTGTTCTCCTCCGGTATTATTACCGTACCACTCCGCGACAGGTTTCCCGGGTGCGAATATCATGATCAAAACACCAGACGCCACGACCTTCCTATGATCCGTTACAGTAAAGGTATGCCAGCCATTGATCTTTTCTGGTATCCCATTCAGGGCATCATCCCCAGGCATCACGACTGGATGTGGTCGACACGCTGCTTCGTCGCAAAGGCCATTGGGCTCTGTCAGCATTCATCCCATTTTCTGGGGGCTGTCACAGGCCCGCAAACGTCAGGCGGAACTTCCAGACGTCCGAGATACGCTTCGTTATGACGGGCTAAATTTTCCATACCTGTAAAGATCAGGCCACGAGGGTGAGGGGTCGTCTTTACCGAGGCCTTATGTGGCCGGAGACAGTTGGCAAATGTGCGCAAGCGCTATAAAGAATATGCCCGCAAGAGGAGCAGGTTCAAGTTGAGATATCTGCACAGGAGAGGAGAGGTTGGCGCCGGATTAACGAACTTTGACCAAGGAAAGGGTGTCGAGTTGGTGTACGGCCACGTCTCGTCGGAAGATCTCCGCGGTACCTATGATGCAACAGGGACGTCAGAAATTTTCAGTTTTCCCCCACAAGCCGAAAATTTCAGCGAAGTGGCTTCCTGTTGGAGATATGCGGTGGTGTGCTGCCTGCAGTTGTACCAACCTTTTTGCTGCATGCCAGCCCCTCCCCAGACTCCAGACTACTACTCGCTTGGCAGCTGGACAACCAACCGCTTGAGCCTGCGTCCAAGCAACTTTGGTTAGAGCTCCACTATGTCGCATCCCTGCCCGTCATGCCCCGTCTTGCAACACCGCACGACAGTACTCCGAGACTGGCCACTTAGTACGCCTCAACTAAAGCGTGAATCAATCAACCATGCGCGTGCAGACAAAGGGTCCCCCCTTTTGGCAATCGTGCAGCACATCTAGGCAACGGCGGCGGCCACGAAATGCGTCGCGCAGTTCGTGACCAACACCCTCCCACAGATAATGTGCGTTGGGCTTGTTCCCATATATAAAGGCGACGAAATCTCGGGGCTGAGGAGCCTCAGATGATCCACAAACATTCAGCAAAGCACATAGAATAACTCCTATCTTTGGGTAAGGGCCCTAAACCCAGACTCGCGCTGTAATTCTTTGGCTGATCATCGTATTTCGGTACACATTCACAGAAAACAATCCCCAGCCACGACATTGTCCGGCAGGACCACAGTCCGCGCACGCTTCTACGCTGCCCTTGACGTTCTATTCATCATGAGCCTCGTCCCTACCACGGGCGTCCTGCGAAAGTTGTACGAAGATGCGCGAGTTGACATTGAGTACAAGTCATCCGCCTTCTGGCAAGTCTTTCTGCAACGGGCATTCTACGAAGACTTCTATATTGTCGTCTGCGAATTCCCCCCCGACGGCTCTAGAAGACGGGTTGACATTGTCGTCCGGAGATACGACGAGAATGAACATACCCTTTCGTCTTTCATCTTTCATGAGTGCAAGCGACCTGCTGGCAGTGTTAAAGCTGTAGAGGAACAGGCGCTCGAGGCTGCAAAACTTGCCATAGGGAGGGACAGATTGACAGGTGTCTATGCGTTGACTACAGTTGGAACCCGGTTCCGGTCGTGGTTTGTTGACGCCAACGATCTTAAGCTTCTCCCGTTGCATGGGCCGGAAACGCTTGCGGACCGAAACCAGTATATCGACGCAGATGATGATGCGGCCATTGAACTGAGCAGAACCATCGAAACAGTCAAGCAGAACCCCCCTCTGCGACGCCCTCAGATTTTGCCTAGCCAGCCTCTTACCGACCTAAACACGAGTCATTAGCATCAAGAGTCAATTGAAGGAGACTGGGGTGGCGCGGTTGGGTTCTCAGGAGACACACCGAGTACGGACTTGACGGCGCCCATCATGTTCACGCCCGTGAATATTGAATATGGAGGAAATGTGGATCATGCTCCCAGCATGAACAACCTCTCTTCTACGCAGTCACATCAACAGCGGTGGCAGCCTGTTGACGCTGGAGAGTCCACTACGCAGCCATATCAGCAAGCATGGCCTGATGACGCCGGGGCAACTGGAAGTGTGGATGGCCGCAAATACGTGTATGTCGAAGTCCGGCGGGAGAAGCGTACATTTCACCCAGACAAGTATCTTTTCGTGGATGTCAATCGTCAATCGCTGGATCAGGGAGACTTCCAAAGATGACTGGACGTGGATCAAGCACATGGGAAGACTTACGTCAGCGATCTAGCGTCCGCTACGGATTACTCAGCCACGGAGCGGGGAACGGATCCGTGCAATCCGCTTCAGACAACTTTCCATTACCACAGAACATCATGGAGTCGTCCGAACTGTCAGACGATGAGGTGCTATACTATTGTGTTCCGCCAAGATGCCGACTCTGCCGGTTTCCTTTTGCGCAAGGCGCAGCGATCATTGCTGGTGAGTGGGTTGTCGACGAGCCGGAAAGGCTGATGCTAATAATAGGAGGCATGGATGGCCGTCTGTCCTCGTGGTTCCCTTACGACTCTGTCAGCCATCATGATGAAAGCCTACGATCAAGCTTCCGGGCGTGTTCAAACTCTTGCCATCATTACGACGGGAAAGCTCCCGGTTACCATGTCGAATGCCTTAGATTCGCATCGTCTCCGTCTCGTTCGTTCCTCCGTGCCACCGAATATACATTCGAACCCATGCCGTCTGAGGATCGCAGACGTTTCTCCAGGATCGAGTCGTTACTGGCGAATAGGCTGGAGAGGGAGTGCGCGAGGCTGCCCATAGAAGTTCGCTTCATGGTTGCAGGGGAGCTTGTTCGCGAGTGCGCCATAAGCACGGTTCAAGAACTCTGGCGTGCTTGCTACAACTCGGATGGCGACATCGACATTTCGCAAGGTGTATGGGCGCGTTACATCCACATCGATGGAGCTCGGTATGTGGCGTCTCTTTCAAACACGGACGGTCCCGAATGCGCCAAGCTGCTCGATATCAACATTGCGCCAAAGATCGAGGTTCTCTACGTCTTGGAAGACCACTTAGGCATCCGACAATTAGTATTTGCCAGCGCAGGACACTCTACCAAACTATCATCTCTCCAGGTCCACAACCCCGAAATAGGTCTCTGGTGGCGGACCATCCCTCTCGGCTCGAAATCAAAACTGCTTCGAGCAAAGTCTGACGTACGTCGTCCGCTCGCTTCGGCTACCAATGCTTATAAGCTGGAACTAGGGCTTAAAACTGAGATCTATCGCATCCACGTCTACCCATAATTCTACGGACTTGACATGGTCGGCGCCGATGCATCCGTCTGATATAAAACTGCTTCGTTTTTGGACAGTCGCCCCTGAGATGGCCCGTCCCCCGGCTTCATGCAACATACGAATGGCCTCGTTTACTTGCAACGACCCAGGTGTCACTGGGTATTCTGCTTGTTGGGCGAGCAATATTATAACCATTCACGCCCATCGCAGCCGAGAGGATACAACATTCTACAAGGAATTTGACGAGCGCCACAGTCGCGCCACTTGGATTTACATGCCTGCCGATCCCGGTGAACACATCTCAGAGACCTGGGCCCGGCGTGGCAGAGGATATAGGCACATGGGTCTTATGGTAAGCCTTAAGGTTGCACGTGATAGCCTGGCTGGTAATGTCCGCTAACGCTCAACGAAGTTCAAGACGAATAAAAGAGAAGTGATGATGGCAAAGTGCATATCGCCGCGGCTGCGTCTTGAAAACGGAAATACTACACCGAAATGGGAACAGCTGTGCAGCCTCTCGGAAAGTCCGACTCGCGTTTACTTTGACTGCTCAGCACAGGGAGTTCATCAGCTTGCCATTCAGCAACCAGGCTTCCGCCAAGGATATCCCTTGTTGCTGGCTACATCGCTTCCCTTACCGAGCTCTCCCAGTACCGTGGACTATTTTTACTCGGCCGCAAGCCTTGAAAATATCGTCGAGGTCACGCCTTGCCAGACAAATCTGGAGACTTATTCGCCCATCACCGGTCTGCTCTTCCGCTATGCGAATGGGCATCGAGCTTGTGTCGGCGAGTTTCGAACGGACTGTGTCGGCGAAGCATTGCAGGTCAGTGATGCAGACAAGCTATACCTTGGCTTCGCGAGGGCCGAAAGAATTCCCCCACACGTATCGAGAGTTGAGTTCGGCTCTCCGCAGGATAGAGCGTCGCTTCGTTGGCTGTGCTTGCCTTGGACGGGAAAACTTGAATGGTGGTTTACATACGGCCATTGCAAGGTATGCCATGAAGGCCAACAAAGCCCGTCGCTCTAGCTACAGTTGGAGGATAGAGCTAGATGCCTGGGGCAGCTCAGTGGCGGAAGTGGTCGCGGAAAGGACCGTTTTATGATTAGCTGGAGATGTGACGGACAGGACGAATTGCACACTCGTTCCTGGTAGAGCAAATCGTGCCTAGCCTGCCGACTGGGCAAAGTTGAAGATCTCGCTAGTCGGCAGGGCTTCCAGCCAGATTGTCGGCCGCGGAATAGAGCAGACTCAAGCCGGGCTGCTCGACGAATCCGTCTAGCGCAGTCTCGAGGGCTGCGGCACGAATCGACGGGACGTGGTGTCTGAAGCAGAAGGACCGTCTCGGGTGGTTCCAAAGCAGCCCGCACGGCGCCCGTACTCGGCAGCCGCAGGCAGTCATGATGAAGCGAAAGACGGCGCATCATCGTGGCAGGGACAAGGCAGCTGTGTGCAGGCTATGTCAGTTGTCAATCTAGTGCCTGTCGATGGCAGGACTGGACTCAACCAATAGTCTAGCAACCTGGCTCCAGGTCTCGAGGCTATTGCTGAACTAGTGGTCAACAGATCCGCACATTAGAACTCGGATATCGTTATCGACGTCTTTGTTATATATAGCTATATCATGACGTACGTGTCATAGCCGCTAGGCCCTTTGCGCCTCCCGTTCTCGCCTCACACTGTAGGTACCCGGCAATTCAGGTTCGTTTTCGACGGACGCATTGCTCTCATCGTGGTATAATCGCAGCTCTAGGTTGTCCGGGGCCGCCCTATGTCTAAAGCCGTTATCGGTAATTTCCGACGGGATTGATCTATGGCCTCTAAGCAGGATATATCTGTCCACTAGCGGCTTGAAACCGGGGATCGATAGGGCAATTAGCGTCCCGCCAATCTCGGCGACCTCGACTGCAAGCATAGGGCCGTAGTTCCAGGACTCGTCGGGCTCCCCTATAAGCGAAGTTAGCATAGTCTTGGCTATAGTTTTGTTATTAAGACTTACATTCGCTACGGATAACGAGAACAAGGCGCGCAACCGAGATAGGAATAACACTACCGCTAGGGTTAGAAAACCAACAGCCCAAGTCGACTCTACTTACGCAATACCCGGTAATAGGATACAGGCAAGCTCGATCCTACACCGCCGCGATAATACGAGGAACTGTAGTATAGCCGCGGGGATGCCGAAAACTAAGAGGTCGCAGAGGATGGAGATAGACGAGTTGGTTAAATAGACGACCCCCCACGTTAGACACGTATATATTTTATGGCCTGGATTATTGGTGGTATACGGCCAGAAGGCCGTTACGGGCTGGCAATGGAATATAATAAGAAAGAGCTGCGGAATATAGGCCGTTACGAGGATAGCTAAGACGGCATAGATACTAATTAGGAACCGACTTTGCATAGTGCAGATGCGGTGGTAAAAGCCTAGGGCCGAGATACGGCATAATAGTAGCGCCGTAGTGTAGAGAATATGCGCGATAAAGTCGAGTACCTCCGACCGCAGGACTGTACGTATTGGTAGTATATAGTCGAGGTATGCAAAGTGCCTGCCGATACCGAGGTTTATAAGCTCGAGGCACAGGCCGGTGAAGGCGATTAGGATCATCTAGCCGCACGTTAGTACTAATTTCGCGGAGTCCTCGCGGCCACGTACAAGTGACAAGAGGGCTATAGCGTCATCGATACCAAAGCGTCGGATAATAAAGGCCCTACATATTAGCCTACCGATAACAATTAAGCAGGTAAGGCATATAGTAAAGATAATAGCTATAATGGTTGGCCTATCTCGGCTCTCGTTAAGAAAGTCGGCAGTGATGTCCTCGGGCACACGGCCCGAGGCAATAGCCTCGTCGATTAGGGGTTCGCCCATTTTGCCACTCGCCGGGTTTATTAGAGGGGGAGCTCTTGTCGATACGCCGTGAGGTCTCCTTCTTTTATCTAGTTTATTAAACTATATTTTACGGATCCAGCTCCAGATATTACTACTCGCGGTTCCGGCAGGTAAATAGATGATAGGGTAGCTGTAAAGAGATAGAGTTAGTGACTAGGTAGGAGCTTATTTAATACCGACCTGCGCTGCCGACGTCTTTAGGCACCCTGAAGGGGCCTGTCGATATATATACTTGTCCGTATACATTAAATGTATAAGAGAATTGTGTAGTATATATAGGTGGCCGTATATAGAATGCGTCTGTGACTCATTCTACCTACCTGAAATCAGTCGTTAAATCTTTAAGTTTTAAGATACGAATCATCTGAGTTATACCCCGCAATCTGAATTATACCCTCCCCGTATATCATGAACTTTTGTCCCTTGCGTCTCTAACTTCCATTCTTTGATCACATGCTCAACGCACATGCCCCTTTGCAAGCCCCTTACAGCAAGGGAGCCCCTTGATAACAGCGCCCTTCGCACGCCCTGCCGCCCGCTGCGCCCTTACGCTCCTTAGGGTGCACTAATCGATCAATACGGCTCCGATCAAATGGTCAACAAGTCAGGCTGCTCTCCACGCGCCGTTCTCCACGCGCACCACGACATCTTCCTCGCAAACCAGCACCCCTCGGCCAGCCAAGCACTCCGCTGCCTCACCTCTAGATACGCGATGCCCGCCCGCATGTAGCGCTACGGAATCCATATCGTGTTCCTTAGGATAGTCTTCCTTAGAACACGTAATATTCCTCGGATTGCTAATGGCCCGGTGCTATCTCAGGAACCGGGGGGAACGCCGCGGGATAGGAAGCCTGGCCGGCTTAACTTCATTCCAACACAATCGTCAGAGGCAGGTCGAACAGCGGGCCTAGCTGTGCCCCAAGCAGATGGGCTTATAAGACAGCAACTTAACTACTCTGTGATGGCCTTAATCGGATTACCTTAAAGGAGTCTCCTTCTGATGTAGCGTATTGGCTTGCGATGATGTATTGTGTGGGTGTATTGCGTGGGTCCGTCTGTACTTACCGTCGTCTGCTTCACGGCGTAGCTACTGGCACCAGATCATACGAGAATGTATACGCTGCTTCGTCGCACTGCTTCGTCGTCCGATGTGCTCACCGGAGGCCTGCAGGGGAGGGAAGTTGTTGGGATTGAAGCGCTAAAAGGAGCACTTGAGACAATGACCAGATATCTATATGCTAGAAAGAAAGAGATTGTGGCTTGAAGGGATCGGGGCGCTATGTGACTCTTGCGCAGGAATGGCGGGGAATGAAGAACCTTTCTTTCGTTTCTTCGTTCCTCAAGGCACAGCTGTCAACTGCAGACCCATGACAAGACCATGGCGTCCAGAAACACGCGAATACTGTTCATCTCACTGCACGGCGAGCCATGGTTCGACGAGATGTACGGCTCCCTCCTCGCGGCGGTGCGGTCGAAGGCAGACCTTGAGCGAGCCGAGGACGCACCGTCAGCTCTCCATTTCCTTTCACAACAGCCACCGCCGTTAGCTGTCCTCTTAACCGACGAGGCGCTTACTCTTGCTGAGAATGCCCACGTCTGGGAGGCAGTCCTACGGTACATCCGCCAAGGTGGCACCGCCGTGGTCATGGGTCACTTTGCCTCTTTTGTCCAACCAGACAAAATACTGCCGTTTTTTTCTCGGGCAGGTCTAAATTGGAAAGTTGGATCATACCACAGGACAGTTCTGGTATTGAACCAAGTGGCAGTGGGTAGAGAGTTGACCACCAAGCTGCCGCCAAGCTACAGTCAGAAGGCGTTGTATGTGAAAAACGTCGCGCCCGCGCATGCATGGTACAAAACCAACAAGGACTCGGTGATTCAGTCCGCGGTCATGGCTCCCACGAGTGCAAATGTTGTTGGAGAGTCACCTGTGGCGCTGGCGGGAGTTGGGGATGGAAAACTTGGCTATGTCGGCGACGTGAACGCAGAGAAAGAGTCGGATACGGTCATTCTTGCAATGTGTGGGCTTGTTTAGGATTATGGTATGAGGGACAAGGTGAGCACGCGAGGGTGCAATAAGTGTCAAGTACACTCGACATTCCCTAGCGGTATGCCATCCAGCATTCATTAGAGGCATCCTACAGGCATTCAGGGGGACAATTCCAGCCACTTCAGCCCATGAGAGGATTCGCCAGCCACTCACGGTCTCGAAGGGACATTCGAGAGATACTGTCATTATGCTACATAAGACCAACTACGAACCCTCAGTAGATAGAAAGACAAGAGCTTCAACCCAGTCCCTGTGGTTCCCGTAGCTGTCGTGTATAGTTTTACGCTGGATATGGTGGCAGGACCAGAAGACCGCACATCCTGGGGTGCGCCCTGAACTCGCACTCGTACAGGTACTGGCAAGACTCAAAGGTGAATCTGACGGTGGCGGCGACGGAGACGGAGGTTTGGACGACGTCGAGGTTCGAATTGCACTCGGCATCTTGGCACTGCCTCATGATGCATCTATGACCTGTCGATGCCTCTTGAGAGAGAACACGCCCTCGGCACCCGAGAGCCCTTGATGTGACAGCTGGGACCAAGCAACGGCGAACCCTTAGCGAGTTACTTCGTACTTGGTATGCCCATAAGTCGCATCCGCCCGAGACATTTCTTACTAACGCATTGTTTCCCCGAAGACTTCACGCGAAACGTGTCTCAGACTAATGCCGTCCCTTGTCTTCGGTTGACCGCTGAGTAGGTTCTTCAGCCAATAAGTTTATAGGAACGACCACAGTCCGGCGAGTATCTGCGCCATAAACCATATCGAGCATTCCGGGATCCGCTCCCCAGGCAGCCCGGCATTTGCGCACACCCGCATTGCCTCTTCAGACGAAACCCTCTTCTCCCGTGCATCTCGTATGCGCCGGCTTATCTCATCCATGGATATTTCCTGCGTCAGCCAGCAAGGCCATTTACATGTATCAGAAGTGACTGGCCACTTGCCGATCCTTGCTGGTTCGTTCGGGCAAAAAGGCGCAAGCAATCCGGAAGCCGCCGCTGAGACGAGATCATCTAGGAGCGGCCCGCTGCCGACAACAGCACGTGGTCGATGATTCACACGACCAACGTTGCAGCGCGGGGACGGGATGTACACCTGCCACATTAGACCTTGTAGCCCGTCGCTGAAGGATGCAGCTTGGGATATGACATGGTTCCGGACTCGACAGCGTCCCGAGCTGACGAGCTCATGCGCCCCTCATCCCTCGCTGAGCGCCTCGGCCGCTGGTGCACCGATGTCACGCTGACACGGCGGACTGCCGGCATGCAGTGGCGCATTTCAAAAGGCACATCCCGGCCCAGATGCTGTCAGCGGGGTTTAGGGGCGCTGCCAGGACGCAACTTTTGAAGCGCCCTGCCGTGCTTCATCGGCAGATGTACAGCACGACGCCTTGGCCGCGGCTTACGTCCGACGGCTTACTATAGAACCGAAGGGCTGAGACAATATTATATCCAGCAGACTGTCCCAGAGCCGGCAGATGACTCCAGGGCCCAAGACCAAGAGCCGCAGACCTACATCCGGAGACGGACGTGTTGCTGGTCAGTCAGACGGCACGGATATAAGAGTCCATCTCATCGCCCGCTGCGAGCTCTCGCTCCAGATCAGGGCCGCAAGACTTCAACTAGAGCCATGGCACTCATCTCCCGCCTCGTCGCCCTCTGGGCCGCCTTCCAGCCCCTCGCCCGTGCCCTCCCGGCGCCGGCCCCTATTCCCAACCCCGAACCCGCCGGAATCGAGGCCCGCGCCCCCCGGCCGTTCTACGCCATTGCCCACCGCGTGCTCATGGACTACAGCGTCCGTGATGCCGTCAAAAATGGCGCCAACGCGGTCGAGATAGACTTGCTCTCGTACTCCGACCAGTGGTACGCCGCCCACGATAAACTCCCGGGCAGCAAGGGCGACCCGGCGGAGAAGGTGTTCAAAACCGTAGCCGAGCAGCGGCGCGCGGGCAAGAACATCATCTTCGTCTGGCTGGATATTAAGAACCCGGACTCCTGTGACGAGCGCGCCTCGAAGTGCAACATCGAGGCACTCCGCAAGCTAGCCCGCGACATCCTGCAGCCAGTCGGCGTCCGCGTACTGTACGGCTTCTATGACGATAAGGGCCGGGCCTATCGCGTTATCCGGGGCGGGCTTAATAGCAACGAGGCAATCGACCTTGACGGTAATTCGGATGATATAAAACGGTCCTTTGAGACGGGCGGGCCCGCCGATGTCCGGAGGCGCGTTATGAGCCGTGGCCTATTCCGGCCGTCGTTCAACTTTGGCGACTGCAGCAGGACGGATAGCGACAAGATCTGCCCGCAACTACGCAAGGCGGTGCAGTCTAATGCCTTTGGGAAGGTTTTTGGCTGGACTGTGAGCAAGGGCCAGAAGACCGAGGCGGAGCGTATGATGGACGTCGGCGTCGACGGCCTCATCTACGGCTTCGAAATCACGCACTACTACGACCACGCCGACAGCCGGGAGACGCTTAGCTATATTACCGACTGGCTGAAGCGCAACGGGGATAAGCGGTACCTGGCTACGGTGAACGACAACCCGTGGTGAAGCTTGAGCCTGGCCTGGGCTATTTTGTGATGTGTTCGTGGTCAAACTCTCATGTGATGGTCTACATGTAGCTAAGTTTAGGGCCGCGTGCCACATAGTATATATATCGTGTGTGTTAGCCGACCTAGACGTGAAAAGCCGCCCGGGAAACAAATCATACCGTCCCCGGTTCTGCTATACTAGTCACTAGTATGCTGCCTATATATCGTTAATACAGTATCCGGTAAGATATTGCTGCTATTCAGGGGCGCATACACTATGTACCTTGTATGTATTTGTAATTTCCGCCCAGCAGCCGTAAGGCCGCTCACCTCCAGCCCTGGGGGCAAAGCTACTGGAGGTCTGCAGGCTATTTATCGATTATTACCCCAGCCCGTCTTGAGTTTCAACCTATATATGTACCCTCCTATCCAATAGAGAGTTGATTTTCGACTCGTTTCTGCAGCTACATGTATCGTCGACTACCGACCCGATTGCGTAATTTCAGTCTTTTCTCTGAGACGATACTTCACGTACACTCAGTCACTGAAAATGAAATTCTCAACTACCTTTTTAACGCTACGGTCAAGGTGGATCGACGCGCATATCCTGCAGATGTTTGAGCGTCAAGTCGACGAACTTTTTGCCTACCCGCTCACGGGCGAGCAGCTCGTCCTCAAGTGGCTCGTTCTCTAGATCACAAAGCCCCGGAACATGCTTGCCTTGGAGGGCCCTTAGAAAAATAGTTTCGTGCAGGATCTGCTTGACCACCTCAGCCAGCTCCCCGGGGACATACTTGGCCTGTTCCATCTTGACGAGATGCGCCTGAAGCGGGTCCAGGTACGCCCTGAGTTCCTGGATCTTCGGCGGGATCGGGGCGATGCCGATGACGATGTTGAGCGCAATGAAGGCCAGCCCAATCCCGGACACGACTTTTTCTGCATGTGCGGCGTTGTCGGCGTCCAGCTGCGCCGCCGCGCGCAGCATGCCCGCGTATAACACGGCCGTGACGGCGGCGGCACGACGGGGGCTTTTCCTGACGTCGTCGTCGGGGGCGACCTGCTGGATAACGTGCTGGAAGGAGGCCACGTCCGGGTCGTCCTCCCTCGCGGCGGCGAGGGCTTTCGCGAAGGCGGGCGTCGTGCGCGTGGCCACAGGTTTCCATTCGCGGTGGCCGACCCCGAGTGCCCGTCCCCAGTCCAAGTCACGGTTGGTCAGATAGTGGCCGACGACGTCGGTGGATGCTTTGAGAATAGACAGGTCGATCCATTCGACGTCCTCGCGGCGGATTGATTCGTCTGCCACCCAGGAGAAAATAAGGTGGACCATATTGGCGGTGAAAATGGGGCCGCGGTTCGTGTTTTCCACGAGGTCGCCGGTGATAAGTTCCTTGCTGGCCAATATCAGATGGAGAAAATCCGCGTACTCTTCCTTCGCATGGCTGAAAACTGCGTCGACGGTCTTGGGTTGTAAGGGCGTGCACCGTGCATTCTGGTCCTCTCCAGAAAGCCGTGTCTGGCGCACCGGTGGTGCTGCAGGACCCCCGGCTATACACGGTATCGTCTGGCCGCTTAACATATCCCAGTAAGGGTCCCTACTCCACGGCCAAATAGACTTGAGGGAACGACCGTGCCGGAAACGGCCGACGACTCTAAGAAGCGGATAGATGGGGCGAAGGCGAGCGTGGGCGAGGTTGCCAGACTTCGGAGATCGAGTTCGGACCACACCAGCCTTGTCGCGCCACATAATCCATCGGACTCCAGATCGCTCGTCACGGTCCAGAAGAAACTCGGTGGGTATGGGTTTGTTGACGAAATGGTGCTCCACATTATTGGGCAACAGCCCATCTCCAAGTAGGACGTTCAGAGCATTAGACTGCCGATTAGCTTTTACATACTCGAGATTGACAGTGGAAGCGTTTGGACGTCGACCGTCTCGGCGATTGGTCTCCTCGACGGATACCTCAAATGACTGGGCCAATCTTGACCAGCTTTCATGGTCCTGGAGACCATGAAGTGCAAAAAATCCCCCACCACCATCTGGCGCGAGCTTGTAATCGCGAGCTTTCTGGTCAATCGCGCTGGTAGTGAGTCTAGCGTACTTGATACGAACCCGTTCTTCAGTCTCCTCAAGTGGCGTAAGAGGTACTGCAGCAGGTGGTGCCGCCGCCGGTGCCGGTGTTACTGCCGCTGCTTGCTCTGCTGCCGGCGCCTCTGGTTCCTTTCCTTCTCCTGTTGGTGCCGCCGCCGATGCCGGTGTTACTGCCGGTGCTTGCTCTGCTGCCGGCGCCTCTGGTTCCTTTCCCTTTTCTGTTGGTGCTGCCTCAGGTTCCTTTCCTGCCGACGCCTCTACTTCCTTTTCTTTTCCTGTCTCTGCTTGCTCCATTGTAAAACTCAATTTCCTGTCAGAACATGTATTCAGAATTTCAAAAGACCCAAAAGGAAAACCGTCTCTTTTATATCAATAGAGAAAGCCTTTTTGAACCATGCAGCCATTTCGGAATACTTCGGCGGTGGCGCATACCGACATACCAGCCATAAGCCATCACCTCTCTATATCAGCCACTGGCGAGGCGAGGCATGGCACGAGTGCTGGCACGAATACTACTTTTCTCCCGATGCAACCGATCAGCACTAAATCTCGCGAGTGGCAAGTAGCTGGCGGTTAGGCTTCCACGCCAAGGTCGGGCGAGACGCTTCAGACACGTTAGACTTGGTGGCGGCATGGCAGCTCCTCTACTCGTAAGTCATACTCTACAAACCGTCACGCTTATTTACACAATACGGAAGGCATGAGCTATCTTCTTAGAACATTAGATAAACATATTAGAAGGTTTAATATAATTTTCTTAATCAATCATAATGTATATATTCTAGGTCGGAAAGGGTTCATTTACATGGCAAAACGCTATTGTTAACTTAATCGCTGCAAACGGCATAGGCCGTATCAGCCCACGGACCATCATAACCTGACGTAAATTTAGTTATGAATTCCATTACACTCGCATAAAGCCCTTGCTAGCTCTTCCGCCTGGGCGATTATCTTCCACATAAAGCCTGATGGAAAGCTTCCTATGTGCGGCTACACTGTGCGTCGCATTCTGTGACTCTTGGCGCTTTCTACTACTCGTGAGAAGGAATGTGCTATGACAAATAGTTACGGGATAGCTACATAACCGGGGATTCAAAGTGAGTAACATATGTGCGGTCTTGGCCAGTCTTTAATGCCTGCCATTCCACGCCGAGCACAAGGTTAGACTGCGACGGTAAGACCATAGAGGACCACCTGGGGAGATCTTGCGGTTCCGCCCAGCCATACAGCCATTTGCTGTGCCCAGTGTATGTATGAACGAGGCGCCTTGCCTTTGATGATCCCAGTGTGTTCAATGGAGAAAGCGTATGACTGGTCCGATAAGATACCTACTGCATATAGCCATCAATCTCATACCGCTCCTTCATGCTTACACTCTCGTGCCTCTATATCCTTTTGCGTTAGATCGAAGTCGTCATCTATAAAAGTAAAGGCAAAGTTGGCCGATGCCATCGTGTCAGCTTCATCCATTCGTCAACTTGACTACGTTGTGGTCTGGACCATAGTTTGTCTGGGCCCTGGGCTGCTGTCGCCACGATGGTCCGTTGCCTCGTATGCCGTCGTTACCCATGGCACCGCTGGGGAGACATCCTGACGGAATTCCTGTGCGCGGCAGTCTAGGTCTATGACAGGTGCCCCGCGTCGACATGGAGCATAGTCCCAGACATCCTTACACCCGGTGGGCACCCAGGTTCTGCCCTGCGCCCTAGGCCTCGACACTCCAAGCCCCAAGGCCGGTTTACAAGGCATCAACGACTACTGGATGGAGTAGTGCTAGCAGGAATGGTCACAGTTTCCTCTCATCTTAAATTTTACTAGGCATGAGAACTTATTCACAGGTTAGTCAAGCAGAGGCACACTGCACATCCGGCATCGTGCTCGTCATCCGGGACTGTACAACAGCCGTCGACCCGCCGCTCCTCGCAGCAACGACCCCTCGCCTGAGCCGACAACGCGGCGCAAACCCGCGCCCGGACGTCGCCGGCGTGCCTCGCGGCTGTTGCGCCACGTCCTAAACGCGAGTCGCGCCGACGAGTTTGACTCTACAGTCTCTCTCGCCCGCCCAATCAGACGCCCAGACGTCGAGCTCGGAAGCGCGGAAGGATGTCGAGATCAGATCTGAAACGCGGCGGGGGTGGCGGGCATGAGACGGCGCGCCGCTGTCAGCCTGTCCATTAACTGAGTCCCGCCAGCGGTTTCGTTTCCGCCGTTCCGCAGCTAGACGAGACTGTGGGCAGCCGGTTGACGAGCCTGAATTAGTCAGGCCCGCCGTTACGAATCAGACCATCTCGAGTCAATGCCTGCGGGGAAGCCTGGGGCCTTCTATATAAGAGCCTCTATAAGAACGGCTGCTGTATCCGACCCCGCAACCCCATCACCATGGCGCACCTCACGTACTTCTCGGACCAGGGCGTCGGGCAGAAGCACCGCCAGCTCTTCTCGTACAGCCAGGTGGTGCGCGTCGGCGACCGCGTCGAGGTGGCGGGCCAGGGTGAGCCTCTCTGCCTCGCCCCCACGGCCCGGGCGGCGCTGACGGCGCAGGCGGCTGGGACCCGGCGACGGGCGAGTTCGCGCGCGGCATCGACGCGCAGGTCGACCGGGCGTTTGCCAACGTCGAGCGCTGCCTGCGGCTGGCCGGGGTGCCGGGCTGGGCGCACGTCTTCCGCGTCAAGTCGTACCACGTGCCGCTCGACGGCGAGGCCATCGAGGCCATGGTGCGCAACTTCCGGCGCTACATGCCGGAGCACCAGCCGCTGTGGACGTGCGTGGGGGCGGCGCAGCTGGCGGAGAGCGAGATGCGCGTCGAGATTGAGGTGGTGGCGCACCATGAGAAGGGGGATGGCAAGGGGGATGAGGGCAAGGTGGGTTCGGCCTTGTAGGAACAGTCGAGATGGAGAGATGTCCGAACGAGTATATCAGAGGTGTCGGGGCCGTATATCAGACAGCATCTGCGAGTTGGAGCCGAATATCAGACTATCGAACATGTCCTTATATAAGACATCAGATTGTCACATCAGATCACATGTCCGTCAGTGAACCGCTCTCTAAACCACTCTCAGTGAACCATCCCTCAACTCACTCCTCAGTCAACTCCCTCAACTCCCTCCCTCAGTCAACTCCCTCCACACCAGGATGCCCTTGGCATACAGCCCCGCCACGATGCCAACCCCCCGCCGCCCGTCGCGCACCGCCGTCGCGCTCGTCGGATACTCCGTGTCGACGTACAGGTCGCGCAGGCCGTCCGCCTCGCTCCACTCCGCCACCCACGACGTCGCCTCGGCCGCGCGGCAGGCCTCGCGCGCCTCGGGCGCCAGCTCGCCGCCGGCGTTGCACACGTGCCGCGAGCGCGCGAACGACATCAGCGTCGCCATGTGCGCGTGGCCGGCGATCAGCAGCCGTCCGCCCGCGCGCGACAGGTTGTCCGGCAGGAAGGGCACGCGCAGGCGCCGCCGCAGCGAGAGGCCGCCGTCGGCGCCGCGCGCGTACAGGAGCACGGCGGCCGTGCTCGTCGACGCCACGGCCGCCGTCGTGTCGTTGAGCAGCGCGATGCCGTTGGCAAAGGGCACGCGCGCCACGACGCGCGCCGCGACGGCCTGCGCGGCGTCGTCGGGCAGGCGGACGTGCACGACGGAGCCCGTCGGCGGCGCCACGAAGGTCTCGAGCTGCGACAGCAGCCGCGACCGGTGCGCGGGGAAGCGGTGGTCGTTGGTCACGTACAGCTCGCGGCTGTTGACGAGGGCCACGGCGTTGGGCGCCATGAGCAGCGGGTGCGCGATGGTGCGCGCGTGCGTCGCCACGAGCCGCTCGAGGTCCAGCCGGAAGGCCTCGACGCGCGGCCCGGCGACGGCGTGGTTGACGACGTAGAGCGTCGACTCGGCCGCGTCAAAGGCCATGCCGAGCGTGTGAAAGTCGGCGGCGCCGTCGAAGCCCGCCAGCTCGACGCGGCGCAGCGCCTCGGCGTCGGGCCGGGCGGCGTCCTTGTAGTCGAAGACGTAGAGCGCGGCGGCCTCGGCGCCGGGGAGGAAGACGCCCAGGACCGTGTTCCAGCGCTCGCGGCCCGGGTCGCACGACAGCAGCGCCAGGCCCTGCTCCTCCAGCAGCAGCACGTCCTCGCAGCTGCGCACCCTCTCGGCGAACCTGACCTCGTGGCTCCTGAAGGCGTTGACGCGCGGCAGCCGCGCCGGCGCGTTGCGCGGCAGCAGCACGAGCAAGATGTAGAGGCGCTCGTAGACGAAGGGCGCCAGGAGCGCGAGCGCCACCGCCAGCTGCCTGTGTCAGCCTCGGTGCCGCGGGCATGCGGCGGCCACTCACAAAGACCGTCTTGCGTCCCATCTCGACGGCGGCGAGTCGAGGTCCGGGTCGAGGTCTGGGTCGTTGAGTTGCCCGGGCCGTTGAGTTGTCCGGGCCGAGGCTGACGCGGCTCGTCGAGTGTAAGCGCCGCGTCACGAGACCGTCGGCCATCTCACGTGAGACGCTGGCCGGCTAAATGGTAGACGAGAATAAATGACGATTGCAGCTAAAGCCAATGGCGACGAGCACTGGCGCGTGGCAGCCCCAACTACCCTTCTCCCAGCTCCAGCCAAGCAAAGCAAGCTTCCCCTACTCGTCGTCCAGCCCGTACTCGGCGTCCAGGCCCGCGTCGTCGTCGTCGTAGCCGCCCTCAAACTCGCCGCCCTCGAACTCGCCGCCGTCAAACTCGCCGCCGCCGTACTCCATCTCGTCGTCGTCGCCAACGGCGCTCTCCTCGGGCTCCTCGGGCTCCTCTGCCGCCTCCGCCTCCGCCTCCTCGACATCCCCCTCCTCGACTTCCCCCTCGACTTCCCCCTCGACCTCCCCCTCCGCATCCCCCAGCGCGCTCCCCGCCACGCTCGTCTTCCGGCTCGTCGCCGCCGACCCCAGCCCCCCGTTGGCCGCGTCGAAGATGCTGCGGATGGCGTCGTAGTTGATGCGCTTCGACCACGCCCGGTCCTTGGCCACGTTGATGGCCGCCTCGGCCGCCGAGCTGGCCGGGCTCGTCTGGCCCTCGCCCATGCGCGCCGTCTTGCGCCGCCGCCGCGTCTGCTTGGGCCGCTCCGCCTCCACCTTGCGCCGGAAGACCTTCTCCTGGTGCCGCCGCAGCCAGTCCTTGTTCTGGTTGACCCAGATGAGCTCCTTGATGCGCGCCTCGTCGGCCGACAGCAGGCAGTTGGCCACCTCGGCGTCGTCGGCGAACTCGTCCTCGCCAATGTCGGCCGCCATGGACACCTCCTTCTGCGGCCGCTGCTGCAGCGCCCAGACGCTGTGGATGTGCGCCCGCTGCTCCGCGTTGGAGTAGGCCAGCGCGTGCTCGTACGTCAGCGGGTCGTTGAAGATCTCCTCGATCTGGCCCTCGAGCTCCCGCTCGTCCTGCTCCCACTCGTCGTTGATGGGCAGCTGCGGCCGCGGGCGCTTGGCCGCCCGGCCCCGGCCGGCCGCCGGCTCGGGCGACTCCCGTTCGGGCTCGGCGTCGGCGTCGGCGTCGCCAAACTCGCTCGCCAGCCGCTCCAGGTCCTCGTCGTCGCCGCCGTTGTCGCGGCCGTCGGCCTGCGACAGCTGCGAGGGCAGGGGCGGGATGATGAAGCCGTCGGCGTCGCGGCGGAAGGGGATGGCGGGCGCCTTGGAGAGGTCGGCGCCCGCCTCGGCCGTGGCGCGCGGGCGCTTGGGCGGCGAGGCGGCGTCGTCGTCGTCTTGGTCGTTGTTGTCTTGGTCGTTGCCGTCCCGCTCGTCGGCGCCGTCGTGCTCGTCGAGGCGCTTCCGCTTGCGCGACTTGGCCTCGGTCTGCCGGCGGTACTCGTCCGTCTTGCGGTAAAAGGAGGGCGGGTCGTGCGAGCTCTCGAGAAAGTCCTGCTTGAGAAAGTCCTCGACGGTCATGCGGCTCGAGGCGGTAAAGTTGAACTCCTGGAGGCGGCTCTGGATGGTGTGGTTGGTCACCTTGACGATGTAGACGACCTCGCGCACGGTGCGGCGGAAGTTGTGCATGCGGGCGGCCATGAGCAGGCAGGCGCCGCAGATGCCCGAGGGCCGGCGGCCCATGACCATCCAGTCGCGGCTCATGCGCTTGACGAGGCGGACGGCGTCCTCGGCCACCTTTGCCGTGTCGTGGTGGAACTCCATCTTGGTGGCGAAGCGCCAGATGAGGTCCTCGGGGTAGACGGGGACGAGGCCGTCGGTGCCGATGGGCACGGCCTCGTGCAGCTTCTTGAAGATGCGGCCGAGCTTGAAGACGTTGAGCTGGACCAGGTCGGCGAGGTCGATGAGCATGACGCGGCAGGGCGGCTCGGCGCGGCAGGCGGCGTAGAGGCAGACGGCGGCGACGCTGGCGAGGGTGCGGCCCTGGACGAAGTTTGCGCCCGAGGCGAGCTTGAAGACCTGGGTGCCGGCGGCGACGAGGTTGTCGCCGACGCTGAGCTGCTGGGCGTAGCCCTGCATGAGGCCGCGCGCCTCGCGGATGCTGCGGTCGCGGTCCTCGGAGCCGCCGGCAATGCGGCGGAAGGCGGGGCCGATGGTGCGCGCGCCGGCCTGGTCGGCGCCGACGAAGGAGCCCTGCACCATGGCGGCGCCCGACGACGTCTCGCCGAACTGCACCTCGGCCACGATGTTGCTGTCGTCGGCGACGCGGCCGCACGTCTGGCACGTGCCGTCGACCACGTTGGGCCGCGGGCACGCCTTGTTGGGGCACTGCTGCCGCGCCGGGGGGGGGGCCAGGCCGCCCCGGGCCGCCGCGCCCGCCGTCTTTTGCTGCTGCTGGGCCTGGCGGCGCTCCTCGCGCTCGCGCATGGCGCGGATGGGGTTTGGCTTTGCGAAGCGCGGCGCCTTGGAGCCGCCCGAGGGGCGCTTGGCGGGCGTGACAAACGACATGGCGGGGGTCTCTGATGGAGCGGCCTGCAGGGGGAGTCTCTCGACGGCTTCGAGCGCGGTCGTCGCCCCGAGGGCCCAGAGACTGGCGAAGCGCAGGGAGCACGAGGGCGGTGCAATGGCAGGAGCAATGGCAGGAGGTCCAATTGCAGGAGTTCCAATGACAAGAGGTCCAGCGAGAAGAGGTCCAATGACAAGAGGTATGGTCCAATGGCTGAGCAGAGGCGGCGATGTCGAGCCCGACGATGTCGTCAGTGTTGGTGTTGAGGCGAGGAAAAGTGCAGGCAAAAGCGGCGGGGGCCGTTCAGTGTCCTGGTCGGCGCCGAGTGGTCGAGTGGGGGAGCGCAAAAACCTTGGGCCGGCTGAGTCATCGGAACTGGAGCCCGCGTTCGAACCGCGAGCGTCGCATTTTTAGTGGCCTGTTTATTTGTGGCGGCAACGGGCAGGATCATTGGAAAGTAACTTCACATTACAGAGTCATTCATCCTGCAATATAGGTACCATACATCAAGTGTTGCATATACATTCTTGTAAACCCCGCTATGGGAACAGGAGCGGCAGATCGATCCAGTGAATAGACTACTTCTGCGGCTTGGGCTCGTGGGCCGCAATGCAGTCGGCCGGGTTCGTGTACAGCAGCTCGCAGAACTTTTGCGTGCCGCACTGCTCCTCGTCAAAGACGTACTTGTTGCATTCCTCAGACGCCTCGCCGGGCTCGTGCCAGGTCCTCGGCCTGCGCAGCGTCTGGTCCAGGCAGTCCTCGGCGCTGGCGTACCGCTGCGCGAGGCCCTTTTCCAGGCTCCCCTCCCTGTCGTCATAGAGGCCGCAGAAGGTGACCATGCCGCACTCGCCGTCCACGGCCGTGGCGTTGGCGCAGTCGTCCGGGCCCTTGGGCTGTTCCCAGCGCTGCCTGGGCCTGTCCTCGTGCGCGTCGAAGCACGCCCGGCTGTTCGCGAACATGTTGCGGAGCAGCTTCCGGTTGAGCTCGTGGTCGAAGAGCGAGCACCACCTTGCCGTGCCGCAATCATACTCGTTGCGGGTCATATAACCGCACTCGTTAGGCGCAGCCCCCTTGACCACCCAGGCGAGCTTGGGCGTCTCAGGGGCCTGCGCCTCGCGCGGCAGCGCAAGCGCAGAGCCGGCGAACGAGGCGGCAGCAGCGAGGGCGAGGCGCATGATTGGTGATGTTTCAGAGGCCGAGATGGCAGTTTGACAGACGGTCGACAGTCGAGATGCTCTGGCTGAGCCGAGGACGCGCCCGTGCCGCAGGACGGAAACGGCCTGCCCGGACATGCCAGTGCCGCAGACGGAAATGGCCTGCCCGGCCGTTTGCATCTCAGTCGCAGCAGCCTCCACATGCAGGCGCTCCGCGCGCCCGAGCCGGAGCCGGAGCCGATTCCGGAGGCGGGCCGGTCCGCGAGCACTTACCCTATACCTCCGTGCCCCGCTTCTACACTTCGGCGTACGAGTACGTACCTAGGTAGGAGGCACACTTCACACTTCCATCAACAACCTCTCACCATGGACTCCTCCTCGTTCCGCCTCGCCGCCCCCCCCAACACGGACATCTGGAAGAAGCCGCCGTCGCACGACGTCTTCACCGGTACCCTCGCCGCCGCCCCGCGCCCCGGCCCCGGCTGACCGCCCAGCGCCGTACCGCGCGCACTCGAAGCGCCGCGTCGGGGCCTTCCGCTCCGCCGAGCTGGCCGTCGCCGCGCCGTACCGCCAGCAGTTCGACCAGGCCGGCCTGCTGCTGATCCTCACCGGCGCCGGCCCGCGCCGCTGGATCAAGGCCGGCGTCGAGCTGTACGACGGCAGCCCGCGCCTCAGCGTCGTCGCCTGCGACGCCTGGGCCGACTGGAGCGTCGCGCCGCTCGCCGCCGCCGGGGCCGCGCCCGTGTGCATCCGCGTCGCGCGCGAGGACGGCGCCACCGGCCGCTCGCTCTGGGTCTACCACGTCGACGCCCAGGGCCGCCGCACGCCGCTGCGCGAGGTCTGCTGGCCGCTCGCCGACGAGGCCTGCGAGCTCGAGGTGGCCGCCGCCGCCGCGCGCCCGTCGACGGCGACGGCCGACGCCCTCGAGGCCACCTTTTCCGGCTTTTGCGTGCGCTGGGAGGAGTGAGGGCTCCGTGTAGTGTCTAGACAGCACCTTGACTGTGAGGCGACCGGCTTCATTACCTGTGCTCGCCAGGCCTGCTACATACACGTGTCCGTATCCAGCAGCCCGTCGCGGCACCAGCCCAGACACAGGAACAGCAGTCGGCAGGCCTCGCGCGCCAGTCTGTGCCCGCCGACGAAGCAAACCGCTCCAGCCCATAATTCGTGCCAAGCCTGTGCCAGAGTCGTACGTCGGGGGATCTCGCACCCGCAAGCCCACAAGGAAAGAGAAAAAAGGCGAGCCGAGGCCGCCCGTGGACGGATTAGATGCTCGCCGCGCTCGTCAAGTCTGGCCGGCCGCCTCGCGAAGCAAAGCACCCCTGTCGAGAGCCAATCTGATGAGGGGAGCGTCGAGCCCTGTCTCTTCCTGTCTCTTTTTTTGGATTTTGTCGTGGGAATCGTCGTGTATCGGCCGTGAGATGTGGTCGGATGGCTCAGATGGTCAGACTTGAGATGGTCAGGCCTCAGATCGTCAGACCTCAGGTCCTCAGACCTCAGGTCCTCAGACCCTCAGATCCTCAGACCTCAGATCCTCTCACACCTCACCTCACACCTCACCTCACACCTCACCTCCCCCCCTCACACCGTCCGCGGCGTCCCCCCCCCCGCCGCCTCCAGCACGTCGTCCAGGTGGTTGCACAGCGCGACAAACAGGTCGAAGAACAGCTTGCTGCCGCCCGCCTCCATGGCCGCCTGCATGGTGCCGCTGCGCGCAAACGTCCGCCGGCACCGGATCACCAGCGCCAGGTAGTGCGCCCGCAGCGCGCCGTCCGAGTCGGCCGTGTGCGCGTACGCGTACGCCGCCGACCGCACGATGGTGCCCACGTCGATGCCCGCCGCCAGCCCCTGCTTGCGCAGCGCCAGCCGCTGCAGCCCCGGCAGCCCGTACCGCTCCGCCGCGCAGTACACGGCCGTGTCGCGGAGCACGGGGCCGCCGCCGCCCGCCACGGCCACCGTCGCCGACGGCCCGCCGCCCGGCCCGTGCTCCGGGCCCCGGCCGTCGACGAGCCGCGGGTAGTAGTCGCCCTTGTACAGGAACTCGAGCACCGCCGAGAGCACCTCGGGCTCCTCGTCGGGCAGCGCGATGCGCCGGCCCGCGCCGGCCCCGGCCCCGGCCCCGGCCCGCCGTCCGAGCGCCGCCGCGAGCAGCGGCGACTGCCGGAGCACGTCGTCGTGCGCCGCAAACAGCCGCCCGTCGCGGCCGACGGCCAGCGTGACCATGGGCGACGCCGCCTCGCGGTCCGGCCCCCGCGACCGCTTGCCGCCGTCGCGCGCCGCGCCCGCCTTCCGGAGCCGCGCCGCCTTGTCGACGCGCCGCGCGTCCGGCGACCGGAACGAGCGCTTGAACATGCTCGCGGGCCGCGGCCAAAGAATCCAAAACGAGTGTCGTGACGCACAAAGGATCGACCGGGGCCCGGGCAAGACCACGTCAGGGCGACGTAATCCCGTCGAGGCTTTGCGGCCCGCTGGTTGGCTGTGTGTGCAGAGCAAAGGGCCGCGAAGACGGGGAGGCCGTGGCCTTATATATATACCTATGCGTCCCGGGCGGGGGCGCAGCCACGGCCATCGTACAACGTCAACATGGGTCGGCCTCCCTGTTGGCCTCTCAAGCGTCACATCGAGCGGCAATGCTTGACGCGCCTTGGAGTCACCTGCAAGGCCATGCCCGCGTATGCCCGCGGCCGCCAGTCCGCACCCGAGCTAAGCGCCCATCCCTCGCGACGACACCCAAGGCATGATACAAGGCTCTAGGGTCTATTCATCTCCGGCGTGCCATCTAGGTACAAACACAGGTCAAGCAGAGGTGCCAGCAATACCGAGTCCGCCTCACGAGTCGAGCGGCTCCGGTGCCTCGTCGTCATCATCGCCACCCGCCAGCGTCCGTGTCAGGCCCTCGCGGATCGCCCCAAGGCCGTGCATCATCGTGTACGCTGCGTCCGTCAGCAAGCGCCCCCGGCTTCCACACGCGCCGCACTCACCAAACTGCGACAGCAGCAAAAAGCCCGCGCTGTATATCGTCACCGCCTCCTTGGACCCAACCTCGTCCTCGTCCATCCAGAAGAAGGCGTGCTTGCCCGTCACCGCCTTCCCGACCGCGTCCCAGGCGAGATAGGCGCCACACAGAAAAATGAGGCCAAAGTGGTGCGACCCCAGAGTCTGCCCCAGTCAGCCCTTGCCTCCCGGGCGCGGCGCCGTCGCAACTCACCGTCGGTCGCTTGATGCTGTTCATGAAGAGCGTCTCGGCCGCCATGAAGAACGAGCCGGCGCCATACTGGTTGCAGAGGACAAAGGCCTTGAACCAGTCGTCGCCAAACAGGTCGCTTACTGCAAACAGCCAGTCAGCCAAAGCCGGGCATCCGCAACTCACTCGTCGTCCTACAGGGAGCATCCGGAAGGTCCGTCGCCACCACGCCGTGGCCCGTTGCCGCCGCAGCTGCCGCCGCCACGAGCGCCTCGTCGCCGCCGCCCTCGTGCTGGCGCGTCACGAAGAACATGGCCGTGTTCATGTACGAGAAGACAGACGCGGCCGAATAGAACAGCGTGAAGTAGAACTGCTTGCGCTGGCTCGCCATGTTGCGGGGCAGTGACATGGCCTTGATGATGAGCGGCTCGACGCCGCCTTCGAGACTGTCCGGGTCGGGGTAGTAGAGGTGCGTAAAGGTCCACGACTGGAGCCTCGTCAGTGCCGACCCAAGGGAAACAGGCCACGGGAGGCTCACAAACGTGACGGCATGGTAGAGAAGCACCATGGCGTAGCTGATGTTGCTAAAGTCGAAGAATTGCGATCCAATGCCGTCTTCCGACTCCTCCGTGAGCTTGTAGTGCCCAATCATGGCGCCCGTGGCCACCAGGTAGGCCAACATGGCGCCCCGGAGGTACACCAGGCAGTTCTGAGGGATCAAGCGCCAGGGCGAGTGGCTGGCGCGCAGGAAGACGGGCTGCCCTTGTCAGACGCGCACAGCCTTCACGGGGAGCTCCTTACGTGGTCGTGCATGACATTGGGCCCCGGGAGGCCGCCGGCGGCCGAGAGGAGAGGCGTCGACGACATGTTGCTGCCGCGGACACGAGCGAGCAGCTACTCGGGAGGGAGACTCTGGTGCTGCGGAGAAAAGGATGCGGGCGAACGATGCTGATGGAGCCAAAACGAGCCAGCAAAGACGGGCACGGGGGCGGACGACTGAGAGCGCGATGGGAGAGGAAGAGGAAGAGGCGAGGAAGTGGAAGAGGAAGAGGAGGAAGAGGACGAGGAGACGAGGCGGAAAAGGGCAGAGCAAAGGCCGGGCGCAGCGGCCACGGAAGGAGGCACGGATGGAGCACAGGAGGAACGGATCGAGCACAGGAGGAACCGGTTGGCGAGCTGGCGCGCTCCTTTCCCTGGTCTTGTTCTTCAGAGACGCCTGCCTTGTGCAAGGCATGCTTCCCGGCATGACGTTCAGCAAGCGTGCTCAGTTGCTGCCGCGGACCGGCTCGCTGCTGCTGCCGAGGCCGTGATGTCACCTGTTGTAGACTGAGCAGGAGACGGCGTCGGCCTTGCGAGGGCACCTATGGGCAGCATCAAGGCGAAGGTGTTGACAAGGTGAGCTTCCAGACCCTTGGTATAGGGTAGCCTAGAAGAGGCATTGGTATAGGGTAGCCAAAGAGGCCGGCCTTGGATCACGTCGCAGACGACACCTGGCCCGTGCGCTGGCCACATGTCCTAAACACCAGCTTTTGCCTCACGATCCTCGACAACCGCAGCCGCCTCGCCTCAGCGCCCATTGGCCCCGGACGCCTCGACCCTGCTCTCCCCGCCGGGCGCCCCGACGCCCCCCCGCCGCCGCGATGCTCCCCGGCCTGCAGAGCCCCCGGCAGGCGGCCGCGCAGCTCCTCAACTTCGCCCTGATCCTGTCGACGGCCTTTATGGTGCCGCGCCCGCTGCCGCCCGCCGCCCGTCGCCGCCGCTGACGCCGCCAGATGTGGAAGGGCCTCTCGGTCGCGACCGACTCGCCGTCGCCCATCGTCGTCGTCCTGTCCGGGTCGATGGAGCCGGCCTTCCAGCGCGGCGACCTGCTGCTGCTGTGGAACCGCAACGTGTGGCGCGAGACGGCCGTCGGCGAGATCGTCGTCTACAACGTCAAGGACAAGGACATCCCCATCGTCCACCGCGTCGTCCGCAAGTTTGGCGCCGGGTGCGTCTTGCCGCGCCGACGAGCGCGCCGACGAGCGCGCCAGAGGCTGACGGGCGCAGGCACACGGCCCAGCTCCTGACAAAGGGCGACAACAACGTCGCCGACGACACGGACCTCTACGCCCGCGGCCAGGACTACCTCGAGCGCAAGGACATCATCGGCAGCGTCGTCGCCTACGTGCCCTTTGTCGGCTACGTCACCATCCTGCTGTCGGAGCACCCCTGGCTCAAGACGGCCATGCTGGGCATCATGGGCCTGCTCGTCGTCCTGCAGCGCGAGTGACCCGCGCTCGGCGGCCGGGGGCGACTCGGGCTTGGACGCAATGCCCGGCCCTGCAGCATCCACATGGCGCCGTCTTGGTCATGAGCTCGCCAAGCGCTGCCCCAGGTCTGGAGCGGCCGAGGCGCGGGCCATGAGCTCATGGCCGACTTCGCCCACGTGCTTCGTCGGCCGCCTGAGGTCGGGGGTGGAGCTGCGTTTCCGGAAGCCGGCAGCCCGGAGCCCCTCGGCCGGGGTCGGGGGCTAACACAATTCATTATGTTACGCGACATGCCTCAAATCGTAGACATTCCATTGTTGACGTAAACATGGTTCAAACATGCTGACGGGAGTGAATACGAGACACGAGCGAGGCGCAGAAATTCTCCTAAATCCATTCCAAGAGCCGCGTTATCGCAGTCGAAAAGCGACAAGAGCCTTATCACAGTCGAATAACGACAAGAGCCTTGGCAGGTCGGCTGGATTCATCGTCAGGACGTGCCACTTGGAGGTGCCAAGAGCCGATGCCAGGATCTTCCGCCTCGTCTCGAAACTCGCCATCTTGGCATGTCAAAGATCAGCAGATTGTCCCCGACCCTGACTCTCCTCGAGCTTCCAGCTGTGTGGAGAGGGTTCGTATTGTAGGCGTTTTTCTCTAGAGCTTGTTTTAGCCGGACAAGGCGACTGTGTTTCAGAGTAGGACTATAATGGCCGTGTTAATGCGGTCGAGTGCGCCCCGGCATCTCGCGCCCTCAGCTTCTCGAAGGCTTCATCTCAAGCCGTTGGCCGCTGGTTCGGCATGACATGTCTGCAAACACTAAAGAACATACAGAGCCCAGGAGAGCTCTGTGTCCTCTGTATAACGTGTTCACAGCCCCGAGTGGTCTAGATAGCTTCAGTTCATGGTTGTCGCTCGAGCCTTTAGCCGACGGGTCGACGGCACGCGACGCCAAGCCTGCGCTTTGCACAAGCGCCGGTCTGCGCGCGGATGCTCGTCCATCCAGCGGCTGCGAGCCGCGAGATCCCTGCCAGAAGCGCGGCTGAGGCTGCGCCATGGCCCGGCAGTCTGGCTGTCAACGGCCGCAACCATGGCTGGCAACGGCTCGCGTTGCAGGTAGACGAGCTCTCGGGGCCGACCGCGGCTCTATTTGTCCTCTCGCTCTGCGTATCCGGGCCTGGTTGTATTGCGTTTCGGCCCTTGCGCTGACCGTCTGCCGATTCGATCATGACTCGGCCCTTAAACACGTCAGACTGCACGGGGCCATCAGTCATCACTTCCAAGTGTGTCGTCGTGTGCCGGTGATGTGTCGGACGAGAACGGCTATAATAAAGCGATGGCTCCTGGGCGTCGTCCCGTTCTCAATGGCTCTCATAGGACTCAGGAGTACCGCGAGGTCAAGGCAAAAAGTAAAGCAACCACGCCGATCCATGAGCCCGTCAGGATGCTCCCCTCGGTCCTCACTCTGCTCGTCCTGCTCCAGGCAGCCCGCGGCGTGCCCACGGGCGGCCAGCAACCAAAGACAAATCCGCAGCCGCCTCCGGGATCAAACACAAACAACCCCCCGACGACCCAGGCGGTGATCGAGGCCCCCATCGCGCACCTTCAGAGCGCCGAGGGGGGTGCCTTCGTGCCGCTCATGAACATGGCGCTCGGGTCGCCGTCGCAGGAGATCACGACCATCTTCGACACGGGCAGCGGCGACCTCATCGTCGGCCGCGCGGGCAGCCCCTTTTGCGCGACCAAGGGCGCCGACTGCAGGCCGCCGCAGCAGGGCGGCACGGGGTCCTTCGACCCGGCCAAGTCGGCCAACGCGGCGTTGACAGGGACCAAGCTCGAGACGGGCTTCGTCAACGGCGAGAAGGAGTCGGGCGACTTTGCGCGCTCCGACGCGACCGTCGGCGGCACAGCGCTGGACCAGTTCCAGTACGGGCTCGTCAACAACGGCACGCCGGCGACGCCCGACGCGCCCCTGATCCCGGTGCTCGGCGTCGGGCCCATCGGCGGCGAGACCAACTCGACGGCCCCGTACCCGAACCTGCCGCAGCGGATGAGGGACGCGGGCGTCATCAAGAGCAACGTCTACGGCGTCTACTTGAACGACTTCCGTGCGTGCTGCGCCCCCGGGTGCCGTGCCCTGCTGACGCGTCCCAGGCGGCAACGACGGGGCGGTTGTGTTTGGCGGCGTCGACGCGGCCAAGTTTACGGGCGAGCTCATGGAGGCGCCGCTGGTGGCGAACGACGAGGGGAATATATCCGACTTTGTCGTCGAGTTTAGCTCGTTGCGGCTGGTCGACATGGGGGGCGGCCAGGGTAAGCAGAACGGGGGCCAGAAGCAGAAGCAGAGCAAGAAAGAGAACAAGAACAAGAAAGAGAGCCAGAACCAGAAAAACAAGAACAAGAACCAGAACCAAAACAGCAACAACAAGAATAAGAACGAGAACCAGAAGAAGAACCAGAACAAGAACCAAAACAACAAGAACAACAAGAGAGCCTACAAGCGGACCTACAGGAGGAGGGGCTACGACAGAATCTACAAGAGAACCTATAACGCGGCCCACGAGGATCACGGTATGGGAACCTACTGGAAGAGAACCAACAATGGCCCCCAGGGCGGCAATGGCCCTCAGGGAGGCAACAACCCCCAGGGCGGCAAAGGGAACCCCCAGGGCGGCAACAATGGCTCCAAAGGAGGCACCAATGGCTCCAAAGGAGGCACCAATGGCTCCCAGGGCAGCCCCAACCTCCTGCCTCCAAACGGCCTCGCCCTCGTCGACACGGGCAACCCCGAGCTCTCGCTGCCGTCCGTCGTGCTGGGCGCCATGGCCCAGGCGCTGGGCTCGCGGCTCGCCAAGGAGGGCAACTCGAGCTTCATCGAACCGTTCAACTGCAAGGCCCTGGCGGGCAAGGCGCTGCGGTTCGGCTTCAACCGCGACAGCGCCGTCGTCGACGTGCCGCTGGAGATGATGGTCATCCCGGCCAAGATCACCAACGCGCCGCCGGACGTGTGCGACCTGGCCATGACGTCGGGCGACGACCTGCCGTTTTCGAGCCTGGGCGCGCCGCTGATGCAGGGCGCGTACACGGTGTTTGACATGGAGCGCAAGAGGCTGATGTTTGCGCCGGCCGTGGTGAACAGCTCGAGGACGGATATGCGCCAGCTGGGGCCTGAGTGGACGGGGACGGTGAAGGGGACGGGGGGGCAGCCTTCAGGGGGGCAGCCGTCGGGAGGGCAGCCGTCTGGAGAGAAGAAGTCGGGAGAGAAGAAGTCAGGAGAGAAGCAATCTGGAGGGCCGCCTTCGGGGCAGCAGCCTTCAGTGAAGCAGCCGCAAGGGCAGCAGCCGTGTGGAGGGCCGCCGTCAGGACAAAATCAGCAGACGGGAGGACAGCAGCCACCGACCGGAGGAAAGCAGGCGTCTGGAGGTCCGGGTGCATAGTCATGCGTTTCGGAATCGAGCGAGGCGTTGAGCGATGTCGGCCCAGGAGGCTACAGCTAGATTGATACCAAGGTTACGAGATTGCGACTGGGAGCGCTGGAGTTGAGCCTGTACGCCGAGCCCAGGAGGCTATGCGATATAAAATAGTGATTCCGAGCCGAGTTGACGTTGCGGCTGAGACGCTGGGTTGGGGGTTCAGTCAAGCTCAGGGGCTATATTTGTGATGACACGAGCTGCCCTGACATACGACGGACGAGCCGTGGCATTGAGAGGCATACAAAGCATCCACGCTCGATACCACGCAAGTGCATGAGCATCCATTAACACGATCCATCATCCAGGTCACAGGGGTATCCATCCGTCACTCATCCTCGCCCTCGCACCGCTTCGCCGCCAGCCGCCGCCCCCTCTTGGTCGGGCTGAGGTCGGCGCTGGCGATGCGCAGGCGCTCCAGCCGGCGGCCGAGCCCGGCGACGGCGGGCGACGGCGGACCGTCGGCGTCGCGCTCGGCCAGCGGCGTCCGCCGGCCCGGGCTGCGGGCGGCCAGCTCGCGGCGCAGGACGGCGTTCTCGCGGCGCAGGCGGTCGGCCTCGTGCGCCAGGTCCTCGACCAGCACGTTCTCCTTGTCGTCGTCGGCGTCGAGGCCGCGCTCCAGCACGTCGACCTTGCGGTCCCAGTGCTCGCCGCTGCGCTCGTGCTCGCGCGCCAGCTCGGCCCGGCAGCGCGCCAGCTCGCGCGCGAGGCGCTCCTCCAGCGCCGTCGCGCACTCGTCGCGCACCGCCGCCTCGACGTCGAGCAGGCGCTCCTCGGCGGCGCGGCGCGCGGCCGTCTGGCGCGCGAGCTCGGCGCCCAGCCGGTCCACGTCGTCGCTCAGGCGCGCAATCTCGAGCGCCGCGAGCTCCATGGTGGCGCGCTCGTCGGGCTGCGGCGTGTGGCCGCGGAGCGACGGCGGCGCGGCGCCGGGCGGCACGAAGGGCCGGGGGTGCGCGACGGGGCTCGGCGCCCGGGGCGCGGCGCCGGCCGGCGCGGCGAGGGCAAGCATCGTGGCGGCGATGGAGGGGATGCGCGGCACCGTCACCTCGCGCGCGAGGGCGCTGTATCGCAGCATCTGCGACGTGGCGTTGAAGTCGCCGCGCGCGTCCGCCGTGACGACCATGACGCCGCGCTGGGGCGTGCGGCGCGCGGCCGACGCGGCCGACGGGAACGAGTTGGAGAAGAGCAGCTCCGTCAGCTTGCACTGCCGGTAGGGCATCACGTTGGGCTGGGAGGGGGGTCAGCGTCGCCGACGTCCAGGGGCTCAGGGGCTCAGGGGCTGGCGCACCCGCGTCGAGCTGCCCGCCTCGCTCTGCGTCTGCAGGCACTGCCCCAGGTACATCAGGCTCTCGTTGATCTTGCCCGCCTCGACGAGCGTCGCGCCCTGCGTCTTGGCCTCGCGCGCGCGCTCGCTGCCCGCAAGGTCGACCATGGTCAGGCGGCTGCCGCGCCACGGCCCCGGGCGGCGGCCGCGCGCGCGGCGGCGCACGTCGAAGCAGAAGAAGCCGTGGCTGCGGCTCGAGACGCTGTTGCTGCCCGTGCCGGCGACGCGGCGCTCGGCGAGGCCGGCCTCGAGCACGGCGACGGCGTCGGCGAGGCTGGCGCACGCCACCTTGCGCAGCCCGGCCACCAGCTTGCGCTCCGGCGACAGCTCCGTCGGCTTGAAGAGCAGCGGCCGCCGCCGGAGCTCCTTGGTGGCCGCCGACCGCGACGGCGGCGTGAGCAGGTCGTAGATGCGGTCGTTGTGCACCTCGTACATGGACACGACGACGACGTGCTCGGCCGCCGCGTCGCACCGCACCCGCACCGCGTCCATGCCGGGCGGCGGCGGCGGCGGCGGCGGCGGCGGCGGGACGTCGCCCTGGGCGTCTCGCCCAGCAGCCGGCACGCCGGGCCCGGGCATCGGGGGACGTACGGCCAGGGGCGTGGCGGCGCGCGAGGCGGCGCGCGAGGCGCCCGGGTCGGCGCACGCCGCCTCGAGGAAGTGCGCCGCGGTGCTGAGCTGCGCCTCGGACGCGTCGCTCGCCTGCAGCGACTCGAGCGCCGCCGGCAGCGCCGCCGGCTCGAGCATGCCGGGGCCGATGGCGCGGAAGAGGACGTCGAGGGCCAGGTGCGTGAGGCCGCGCTGGGTGCGCGAGCCGAGGACGGTGTGCGTCTGCGCCGTCAGCGCCGACGGGCCACGGCGGCGGCCAGACTCACCTTGCCCGAGCCGGTGACGCCGAGGGTGGCGACGACGGCGTCGGTGCCGTCGCCGCCCTGCGGCGCCAGCACGCCCTCGGCCAGGGCGGCCATGTCGGTGCCGCGGAAGACGTCGAGCTGCGTCGCGTGCTCGTCGAAGACGCGCGTAAAGGCAAACTTCTCGATGGCGCGCCGGCGGTCCATCGGCGGGTTGAGCGTGATGTGCGACGCGCGCGCGCCCGCCTCGGGCCTGTCGACGGTCAGGATGCGCTCCGCGGGCGCGGCGCCGGGCGGCGGCGGGCGCAGGCGCAGGTAGACCTCGAAGAGGTTGTGCGCCGCTGGCCGCGGGGGGGGCTCCATGGCGCGGAAAAAGAAACGGACGGCCGGCGCAAAGGACGAGGCTCTGGGTCAGCCTGCAGCGCGCGAGAAGGGTGCTGGCGACGTGGACCAGTCAAGAGGTGCAGTGCAGGGTGCGGCTGCGGCGACGTCGGCGCGCTTGTTTACCCGCGCTTGCGGCTGGCCGGGCAACCGGCGCCACGCCGGCCGAGGCCGACCGAGAGCGGGGCGCGGCCGGGGCCGCTTTTAGGCCGTGTGGCGCATGAGGAGCCGCGTGTGGCGCATGAGGAGCGCATAGCTGGATGGGTGCGCCCAGTAGCCAGATGAGTAGGCAATAACAGCCAAGAGCCTTCAATGCAAAACCACGATGCTCCTGCTTTGCATTCTCTTTCCCCTTTGATGGACCCTATCATGCGGTTAACAGTCGCAAGTTGACCCCGTCTGTCCTATACAGCACACGCCGATACCGTGCGCCGGCCATGGCCACACTATGCGGCAACGCTTGGCCACGCCCGAGGTTATTATAGCCGTCATACATAACCAACCTCTCTAGCAGCGCTGGCTCTGCTCCTCTCTGCGCGTCATCAAGGCCTTGGAAGGTTTGCTGGCGGCCTGGTGGGCATGTGCAAACCATCTTACAAGTTCCCAGCCAATCGGGCGAGAGATCATCTCATCTCTCAGCACTCCCTTCAAGGCCTGTGATTTGTCCCGAGCCCAAACAAATGGCCGCTTCTCTTCCTTCAAGGTAGTAACAGTTCTTTTAAGCTCTGCTTCTATATAAACAAGTATGCTTTTTATTTATCCAAAATCACAATATTCCCCATGAAGATACCCCAGTTTACAAAGGCCTAACTTTAGGCCGAGTGCCTCCGGAACACCTGTATGGCCCTTCAACAAAAAGGGGATGGCTAACTCTAGGCCGAGTGCCTCCGGAACACCTGTATGGCCCTTCAACAAAAAGGGCGAGGCGCTCCTGTTATCATCAGATGATTTTTTAGGACCTTTATCCTGGTGCGTCTGGCCATTCTTGCTGCACCACGCCTCCGACCCTTTGCGTTCTTCAGGTTTAGGACAATATCCTCCAAGCTGCCACACGGGCAACTTGTCCAGTATACACCGTTGACATTTTTCTGGCTGCGTTTTCTCTAATAAACGTAAGTCTGTAAACATAGCATGTTGTGTATACAAGTTTATACCTCTATCTGGAAGCGCCCTTTTTGGCCTAACATTTTGCAGAGCTAGCGCTGCCAAAAACATTCGTTCAATCGGAGTAATTAGTAGACAAAGCTCTTCGTATGTTGGAAGTGCTCTTGCTTCATCGCTTAGTAGGCATTCGGGTATAACAACGTCAGACCAGGAATAAATTGCCTCCCGAGGTACGAGTTGGCCGTACTCATAGTACTGGCGTGCCTCATGGGCGCCTGCGTTTATTAGTACCAATACTATAATGTAGATAGGTGGTTCCTTACTTGCTAGAGGGTTGAATGGAAAGTGACCGGTCCAGCCAAGATATTGTCCAAGCTGTGGGTCTTTTTCGGTTGTACGATTCATAAAATTCTCAGCCGCTTGTCTCCGTGTCTGGCCGACGGGCCGCGCGGCATTTCGCCATCTCGGTTTCGTCCATATTGCGTGATCTAGAGGTAAGCCGCATAGTTCTGAATGCCAGCCGCCATCGCTAGAGCTCTCCCACCAGTCGTCATACTGTGGGTTGTTGACCCACGCTGATGGATTGTTGCGCTCTGACACTTTAACATACCTGCGCACTTGTGTCCAAGCCACGCCCCCTAGCGCTTGATATATCCTGTTTTCGTCGTTTGTTTGTTCCGGAAACGTAACCATATTTGGCGACGCACAAATCTCGTATAGATAGTCTCCATCATAATCGCGTACTGCTGCTTCTTGACCTTTAAAGCAAAAAATATACGCACAGGGTCCTCCCATAAAGGAAAAATAGCCGAATGCAGAGTCGGGTAAATTACCGCTCAGGAGAAATCCTTTTGCTGATTTTGCTCTTTCAGGTGGAAAATATGATCGAAAGTATACGAAATGATGTCGACGCGGTGGTTCTTGGACTTGATTTTCTTGTTCTTTAAATTCGGGGTCTTTTCTTGGGTCTGCGTCCTTTGGTTCGGCATAGCTTAGTAGCGAGAATATAGCAAACGATATAAGTAGAATCATCCAGCCCTTATGCGTCATCATGGCGGATAAGTTAAGGGTAGAGTCGATAGGTGTCAAGTCTCTTGTCGTACGAGAGAGTCGGTATGGAATACAAGAATGAGTAGAGATCTGAGAGGGAGCGACTAAGGGGTCCTATTTATATGTAGATTTAATCGAAGCCTAAGGTAGAAGCGTCTAGCATTATCAAACTTTTTAGGTCTGTTATGGCGGCATGGCCTAGAGGCTCTAGTTGTTAAGGGTAATGTATGTGAATCATCCTATGCGGCATTATGCGGATAAACTTAACTATAATAATCGGGCGCATAATATCGCTAAGGAGGTATATATTCCCCAAGACCTGTACATTGTGCGATTATACTTTCTTTACTTATCAATTTCCTGCATCATGCGCAATTCTCTTATTTGAAACGGGCCGATACTATACTGCCTCCAGATGCATTGTTCTACCTGACTCGAATGGGCCCAATGCTTATGAAAACTACGATATATATCCCAGGTGGGTTTATTAAGATGAGGACGCCACTGCATAATAGGCAGCAGGCCGCCAGGTCGCTCGAAAACCCGAAGTAAGAGCTTTTCCCTCCTACATCTCCAAGTGCGGGGGAAGACGACCGTGGACACGAACATGGTGCCCAGAGCTGGCGGCCACGGCAGGGCTTCGAATGTGCCACTGTGACGAAAATCTTCCGAAAGGGCTTGAGAAGGTATGTAGCTGGGTCCGCAAGTCATGAGCCTTTACGCTTACGCATCTTCAACGAGGAGACACTAGAGGACCTCCTGCGTAGGTTAGAGATGCCTATATGAGCTGCTGCCTAAACGGAAAGGATGGATTTCGCACTTGATACGCCGAGGCTCAGACAGCATGCATTCCTCCCATTACTCGGGTTTCTCGATTCCACACAATGGGCAAAGGCTGCGGCAGTATTGCGGCGCCGTTAGCCTTGTCACTTGACAGTAAGCTCTGTTAATGCCCTCACAGTTACTTGGGATGTCCTCGAGCCACTCACTCGGCTCGGACAGAACACGATGTGCTGCGTCCATACGACGCTCGCCTACATCACATGTCCCGCCTGATGCTGCACATCGAGGGCCGTTAGCCGCGGAAGCTGACGTCAACCCTGCCTACGCGCGTCGACCTCGAACACGGTTGATGCCAACCGCAGCGACCTCGGAGCTTGACGCGCTTGCAATCGCTCCATCAGGCGTGTTCAGGGTAAGCTAAGCATACTCGGCAGAGCTCAATCGTCACAGTGTGCGCAAAACGCGGCGACGACCCCCCCAATGCGGCTTAGCGCCCGTCCCGCCACCCCGAATCAGAGGCCAGACCCACTGCGAAAAGTTTCCGCAGGAACGACTCGTCGACTCGTCGACTTGGTCCTGCCTCCCCCTCTCCCTTTTTCTCTCGCTGCATCAGCACAACGACAACCACCGCCAGACGCCGAGTCGCCCAAAGCCAGCCAGAGCCTGTCCAGCGCATCCTCCGCCGAAACATCGTCGAGCCATGATGCCTCTGGCCATCGCTGAGCTGTAAACGCCCGCTGCGGGCCGTGCCTGCCCCGGGTCACGGCTCGCAGTCCAGCAGCTCTCCGAGTCCAACCCTCGACGATCCGTTTCCACAGCCGCTCCGCTGCCGAGCCGCGCGCTCCGCGAGAGCCTGTCCTTGAGTCCGACGATCCTGCCTGCCGCCCGCATCTCTGGGCGCTCCCGCTGCTCTCTCGCGCCGACGAGCCGAGCCTGTCTCCGCCAAAAGCCAACTCGACAGCCGCCACGTCCAGCCGTCAGCAATGTCGCGCAACGTCCGCCAAAAACACCCCGCCCGCCCCGTCACGACCCCCAGGCGCCGCGGCTCCGCCTCGTCCTCGCTCGACCTCGACGACGACGACGGCTACTCGGCCGTCGAGGACATCAGCGACTCCGAGGACGACGACGAGGACGATGTCAATGCGGTCGAGGAGGAGATGATTCTGACAGAGGCCGCTGCCAGGCCTGCTGCCGCTCCTCGACCGCACCCACCTACTGGTGAGGAGGGGGAGGAGGGGGACGACGACGACGACGACGACGACGATGACGCCCCCCTAGACGCCCCCCTAGACGCCCCCCTAGACGCCCCCTTCGGCGGCGCAGACGCCGATGAATGCGCCAGCTGGGCCGGCATCGTCTCCGACGTCGACGACAGCCACATGTCCGATTTCCATGGCGCCCTTGGCCCCGTTGCGCCCCCCCCCGTCGAGCGTCATGTCCGCTTCGACGTGCCCTCGAGCGACTCCGACTCGACCGAGACCGACGACGACCACGCCGATCTCTTCCCCGACATCTTCGTCTCGCAAAACTCGCTCGACCCCGCCTTCCGCCGCGAAATCGAACACGACCCCGACGAGTCGTCCGGCTCCGGCTCCTTCTGGGACTTCAGCGGCCAGTACGAGGACCCGCGCGAGTCGGATGCCCAAGGCGTCGTTCGCGAGCTGTCCGACGACGACGCCGCCGCCGCCACGCCCCGGCCGGAGCCGCCTGCTGCTGGCCCGCCGCACCCGCCGCCGGCGCTGGAAGAGACGGCCGAGCTGGACGGATACGAGAGTGAGTCGGCCCTGCCGGGCTTGGGCCACGCCTGCTGACCCCCCCAGCCGACGGCGACACGACCGAAGAGGACATCCCCGAGCCGCCCGTCCGCCGCAAGACGCGCCGCCCCTCCAACCCCATGAGCGACGCCTCCGACTCGGGTGCCGAGTCGCCCGTCAAGCCCCAGCGAGGCCAGCCGCGCGTCGGCCGCTTCAACCTCGACCGGTCCGACAAGAAGCCCATCGCCGTGCTGAACCCCCTCACGCGCAAGATGATGATCTTCACCCCACACCGCCGCCGCCAGCTCGACCTGTCGCCCGAGCAGTTCAAGCTGCCCTTCCTCGTCGAGGAGCGGTCGTCGCCCCTGCTCTGCAACTCGGCCAACATGATGCTGAGCGCCATGTTCTCCACCAACACCTTTGGCGACTTTGTCAACAGCCAGACCGTCGGGCCCGCCGAGGCCTTCTTCCCCCTCGCCTCGGACGCCAACACGGCCGACGAGAGCTCGTCGGCGCCGAGCGTCCACGGCGGCGACGACGACGACGAGGAGCACAAGCTCGACATCGACGACTTCATCACCTGGGGCGACGACGCGTCGACGGCCGACGAGGCCGACGCGGCCAACGCGTGGGAGCCGTCGTCGACGCCCCTGCGGCCCGACGCCGCCCCGGCCGACGCCGACATGCTGTCGCACATCAACCCGGAGACGGTCGGCGCCTTCCGCCGCAACCAGATCAACCAGCAGTTGATCCTGAGCAGCCAGGCGACGCAGGACTCGCTCGCCTTCAGCGCCCCCTACAACTGCACCGCCATCAAGGGCATCAAGTCGGACCGCTTCGACACGGCCGGCCTGCCGCTGACGCCCATCCGGCGGCAGAAGAAGCACCTGGGCGACCTGGCGCGCAGCCCCCTCGAGTCGGTGGCGGCCAAGCGCAAGGCGTCGGGCGAAGCCGGAGGGGGCCACAAGAGGCAGAGAAGCATCTCGGATGTCAACATGCTGCGCATCTGAGAAGCCAGTACGAGCGAGGACGGCGTAGCGTTGCCGGGCACGGCGCTACCCCTGGCCTTGCTTTTCTTTTTGCCCGTCTCTGTTTGGTAGCACTTGGGTCGATGCGTCTCCCTTTCTTTCGCCTCGCCCTCCCCTGGAGCTTCTTCTTCTCGCTCGCCGCTTGCAGCGTAGACGGCTTACCCGGGAAGGTAGACGGCGCAGGCTTTAGACGGCGCAGGCTAGACGTTGGAAACGGAGTCGGTGCCGGGGCTGCGCTGGGACCAGGCTTCGTGGAGGCGTGGGTCGGCTGGACGGTGCTTGCTGGAGCAGACGGCCGGGACGCTGCCTAGGAACCGAGACGATGCCGACGGCGCGACGTCGATATGACTGGCTTTTTTCGCGGAGCTAGAGCCCTGCAACTCGCATTGGGCTGTTTGAATGTTGCTCTCGGTTCATGTCGAGTTAGACAAATGTCAGCAAGAAAACAAATGGAGTATGCATTGCAGACACTAGATGAAAAAGCCTCGACTCTGATATCGTTCTCGACATATCCCCACCGACCCTGCCCCCTAGGCCTTGGGCTCGAAGAGGGCGACGGGGACGCCGTGGCCGGGGCAGCCGACAATCTCGGCCTTGTGGTACTGGGCGTCCCAGTCGCCGCGGTACTCGACCCTCTCGTACTTTTGCAGGATGCGGACGACTGGGCCACGGGCAGTTAGCGGCGGGCGTCTATCAAGCCTCTCGGCTCGACTCACGCGTAAAGGCCATCTCGGTGAGGGCAAAGTTCTGGCCGATGCAGATGCGCGGCCCGCCGTTGAAGGGCACGTACTGCCAGGGCTTGGGGGTCCAGTGCTCCCAGCGGTCGGGGCTGAAGACGGCCGGGTCGGCAAACTTGTCCGAGACGGGGGGGTAGAGGTCCCGCCGGCGCTGCATGGCGAGGGTGCTGTAGATGACGATGTCGCCGGACAGGGTGGCGATGTCGGGCTGGCCAAGCTGGCCGGAGAGGGTCGAGTTTTCGACTGACGGGGTCAGCATGCGCCGAGACGGGGCAGCATCCGCCGGAGAGAGGAGACGGGCAGCATCCGCCCGGGGAGACGGGCAGCATCCGCCCGGGGAGACGGGCAGGCTCACCGCAGGCGCGCAGGTTGTAGGGGACGGCCGGGTAGAGGCGCAGCGTCTCGTTGAGCGTGTGCGTCAGGTAGGTGAGGTTCTTGAGGTCGTCGTAGGTCGGCGTGCGGCTGGGCCCGACGTGCTCGAGCACCTGCTCGCGGAGGCGGGCCCAGACGTCGGGGTAGCGGGCGAGCTCGTAGAGGGCCCAGGAGAGCGTCGAGGCCGTGGTGTCGCGGCCGGCGAGCAGCACGGCCATGATCTGGTCGCGGATCACCTTGGGGTCGCGCGAGAAGAGGGCGATGTTGTGCAGAAAGGTGAACTCCTTGTCCGACTTGGACAGCTTCTCGAGCTCGTCGGGGGCGAGGCGCAGGGCGGCCTGGATGTAGGGCTCCATGAAGCGCTCGATGAGCTTGATGCCGTTGCTGTACTTGCGCTTGGGCACGAACCAGCGGAAGGGGCTGAAGGGTGAGGCCGGGAGGGTCAGCAGGCGTCGTCCCTTGTCGAGCACGTATACATACTGCAGGATGGTCAGCAGCATCTGCATGCGCTGGACCTCGGTAAAGGCGCGCGTGAAGGCGCTGTTGGGGTTCTCCAGCGCGCCGACGTCCTGGCCCAGCAGGAAGTCGGTGGTGACGTCGAGCGTCATGCGGTAGAAGAGATCGCACATGTCGACCGTCTGGCCCGACGGCGGCAGCTTGTCCATCAGGCGGCGGGCCCAGAGGTCGAAGATTTCGAGGTCGCGGATGCGCTCCTTGGTGAACATGGGGCGGATGAGGCTGCGGCTCTTGTGCCACAGCTGGCCGTCGGTGGTGAAGATGCTGTCGCCGAGAAAGGGGCTCCAGGCGTCGTGGAAGAGCGGGCCCTTGCCGAACTGGGTGAACTTGCTCGTCAGGACCGTCTTGATGTGCTCGGGGTCGCGCGTGATGAGGATGCGGTGGCTGGAGAAGCTCATCTCGACCACGTTGGGGCAGCTGGGGTTGGCGTAGCGGTAGATGTCGTTGTAGAACTCGAGCAGCCGGTTGGTGGCCTGCATGTGGGCGGCCTCGAGGAACCAGTAGATGGCTGGGGGGGGGTCAGCCTCGATGCCTCACGGGGCCGGCGTCTCTGGCTCACCGGAAAGGGGGTTGTTGGCGAGGCGCGGCGCCTTGACGCCCGGGTTCTTGCTCAGGCGGTACTCGATGACGAGCCGCGAGATGACGCAGTAGGCGACGATGGCGCAGGGCACGGCGAGCGCCACCGAGTACGGGTTGACGGCGACCTGGAGCATCGCGGCGGCGAGACGGGGATGCTGGGCGCGGGGGATTTAAGCTCTGGTCCGGAAGCTTGTCGAGAGGCGTTAGCTGCGGGAAGGGAAGCAATGGGGAGGAAGGCTTCACATGACGACCGAGTCCGACTTGCAGACTATGGAGGAAACGATGGGCCCGGCGGGACAGGCTCGGATCGAGGGAGGCCCTTTATACGAGCCGTCGCCCAGCTGGCGCTGCAACGGCAACGGGCCCCGTCCCAACCTTAAGGGCAGCCCGTTCCCACGAGGTGACGTGCATGCGGAGGGGCGAGGGCCCAAGCGGGATTGGCTGCGGTGACGGGCGCGCGGACAAACAGGCCGCTCCGGTCGGGGGGGCGGAGGCCAGGCGAGTCTGGGAACGCCTCGCGGGGGTGCGTAGGGGCCGTTCGCCAGCCCCCGCGCGGACCGTGGACGCCCAGCGGCACGTGAAGGCGGCTCCCAGCGGCAGAGCGCGGCGCTGGCGGTTGGCCCGGCGCCGCCCCGGGGCCCCCTGCGGCGCGATGAGACGGGGGTGAAACGCGGGGGGGCGGGCCGCCGGGAGAGGCGGCCGTCGCAGGGCGGCGCGGCTGGCATGTGATCGGGGCGTGGCGCCGGGGGCGGTCCGCCCGGGCCGGAGCCGGGCCGGCGCCGGCGCAGGCCCGGCCCCGCAGCCGGGCGTCGGGCGGCACGCTGCGGTGCGAGGCGCGGCTGCGTGCAGCGCAGGCGACGGCGGGCCGCTGCGCGGGATGTCACGCTGCCGGCGCCGGGCCACGTGCCGGGCCCCCGGAGCGGCGCCGGGCGGCGGTGCGGTGCGTCTGCGCGCCGAGACATCCGGGCCGGCCGGATCGTCGATCGAGCACTGCTCAGCGGCAGCCGCGAGCTCTGACGGCCAAGGCTGGAGTGCAGTGCGGGCGGGGGCAGATAAGACAGTCTAAGACACGGCTTTCCAACAGAAGCGGTCTAGTGGCGCAATGGCCGCGCGTTGCTTTCCGGTGGCAAAGGTTCCAGGTTCGAGTCCTGGCTAGATCGGGTTTTCAGATGTCCGGAGTCGGGCGTTTGTTTTTTGTCGTTTTCGATGTCGTCTTTCGCATCGTTTATGTCGCTATTTTTTGTCGAGTATGGAGGTATATACGAGAGTGTTCGTAGTACAGGGAGTTGATGAATGTCAAGTTTAGGGGTAATTATAGCCCGATTTAACCGCAAAGAGAATGGAAATATAGCTAGCTAGATAAAGGGAAATATAATGAATGTACTTCCCTTCTTTTCCTAGTCAACTCTGGCTCTAGAGAATGAAATCGGCTTTAGAATTAGAATACGTACCGTAACTTGAAGCTGCTCGTAACCTTCTCGACTTACTGTTGCATCGACTCGGGCAAGCTGACTTTACCGTCTGTCACTATAGCGGTCTAGACCTCGCAATCTATGCCGGCGCTGGCCACTGCTGGCGTCAACTGTAATTGCACTACTGATGACACATCCGCCCTTCCCAGTCTCGGCTACCAATGGCCTTGGTCCAAGAGGCCTGCGCTAGCATGGTCGAGCGGGACCTGCAACGACGGGCGGAGGGAATGGTGGCTTACTGCTGTTGCATCCTGGCCCGGCTGAAGTCTATGGTGGCTTCATAATTCCTGTTAGCTAGATCGTCACCATGGAGGGCAACCGCAATCCTCATCCACAACGCCTCCGTCTATACCACCCAGGATTAGGGTTGAATAGCTCAACTCAATGAAGACCGAGTGGTTCGGCCAGTTACGCGACAGTAGAGTCGAGGGTAATATGTAGGGGCAATATAGAGCAGTTTAGGTGAACTCCGCCGTCTGTCCGCCTCACTCGCAAACCTATAAAGAGCCTATGCGCCCACATGTCTGCACATGGAACAGGCTCGCCAACTTGCATCTTCAAGACTTCTACAACACCACCCAGCACAATGTTCAAGCCCGCCGTCTTCGCCGCCGCCGTCTTCGCGCTGGCCTCCGCCGCGCCGGCGCCCGCGGGCCATGTCAGCATCAAGAGGCCCGACTGCGGCCCGTGCGGCCCCCCGGCCGTTTGCGTCTGCTCCGGCTCTCTGTACGCCGGCTGCCACGGGATGTGCATCGTCCCGTAAGTGTCTGACAGCGCTGGCCGCGGCGTGGCTGACTGTGCTAGGCGCGGTGCGACCGACGTTGCGTATGCCGGCTGATGGTGGTCATGGGTGTGGCTCCGTCTCGCTGGGCGGTTGGGCGTGACGTTGAGTAGGCAGTGAGACTGGTCGTTTGTAAATTAAAGATGGCCTGCAACCGGCGCACTGAACCACGCAACTATCGACAGAATCCCAAGGCAGTCCTCGAGGAATAGTGCTCAGGCTTGCCTCTACCCGGACGACGACGCTCAGTGCTCGAACCTCGTCATGTTCATCAGATGCCCGTGCCAGTCCGTCCACCTAGGGCGGTAGTCCTCCAGCTTCAGCAGCCTGTTGCGCCAAGCCCGCCGTGCCTCGCTCTCCGACTTGGCCCAGGCCGTCGCGCTTCCGAGGCTCGCTTTGCCGATGGCAAACTGCTCCGGCGAGTCGTCGAGCTTGGCCCCCGTCTCCTTGTCCGCCTCCAGCTGGCGCGCCATGTCGCGGATCCAGTCCGGCGTGCGCATCAGCGCGAGCTCCCTTTTGCCGTCGCGCTGGCCGCCGCGTCAGCATCGAGGGCTCGTGGCGGCGAGACGGCTCACCTTGCAGGCCTCCTTCTCGGACACGGCGCGCGCGCAGACGACGCGCCACTCTGCCCCTGTCGTTGCATCAGCGCGCCTGTTCGCACCAACCCAATCCCTTCCTTCCTCCCTCCACTGCTTCTCCTGGTTGTAGTCTTTTGGATAGGGGTGCTTGTCGAGCAGGTGGTTCATGTCCATCCTCTTCCACCACTCGCCGCAGCTTTCTTTGCAGATATACAAAACTTGTCTCCCAGAGTTCCAGTACAAAAACGTCTTCTCGCACATGTTTGCCAACATGTCCATCGTCTTGCAATGGCTCGGGGCTTTCTCGAGCCCAGGCGCCAGGCATCTTCTCATGTATTGTACGACCGTGCGTCTCAAATTCAGCTCGCCCTGCTCGGGAGCATGTCAGTCAGGCTTTTCCAGGGTTGGATACCTTGCTGCCCTCCGCTGCCGAGGCGAATCATCTATCACCTTTTTTTCCGGGGCATGGACGGCACAGCACTCCTTTCGATACTCGGCTGTTGCGCAACCGTCGCCCTGCTCACTTCGTCACAAGCAGTTTGATCAAGCTGCCACGGGGCACTCACAGTTTCGCAACCCTGTCCAGACCGTCCGGGTCAGTTACTTATTATCCGTCGCCATGCGAGACGGACCATTTTCGCCAATCCAACCGCCTTGAAGCGCAATTTGTTCATCCCGTAGGGCTTGCCGTCAACGCCCTTGAGCTCCACGCAGTCAGGTATGCGGTGCTCGTCGCCGGTGCATGCTTCCATAAACGCAAGACGCGTTTCGCCTTCCTGCAAGTCGAGTCAATGTGAGTGCTCTATGGCCATCCACCTAGGACCAAGACTTGCCCGTGGAATCTTGGCCGACTGTTGACAACAGTCCCGGACAATATGAGTGACAGGATGCTTCGGACATTGCTCTTTCTGCCCAAAGTATTTGTATCAACGTCAACCGCCTCGGCCCGGGAATTCACAAGCTGCTTACCTGGCTGCAACCCTAGTGGACATCCAGGTCAGCCACTCCCCGACTCTGGGGCAGCAAACGGGAACCCACGTCTTGCAGCGCCTGTATGATATTGCAGGTGGCTTCCCTGTCCGAAAACAAGCAGCGAAGGTTTTTGACTTGACTGCAGCTTATTGGTCCACGTTTGACCAATGAACCTGTTACAGTCGTAAGAGTCATAAGACCGTGGGTGGCAGCGCGAATATCGAGTTTCATGGTTGCTTCAAAATCGACTGGCGCAACCCGAGGAAGTCCTGAACGAGGAGAAGAATGATTTGGAGCCCGCGCTGACTCTGCTCGTATTATATGATTCGTCTCCCGATGATATTAATACGCATAATTATATAATTAAATGCTCGGTGCCGGGCGGCTGGAAAGGGTCATTTCAACGACATGTGGGTATCATCCTTCGTGTGCACAGATCAGCACTCTTGCTCAACGGCTACCCCGGGTTTTTATACCTAGTATTCAAACGTCTATAATATGCCCGCAGGTGGACCCTGTAGACGATACTGACCTATATTAAAGCGCTTTCTTTCTGATATCGATACAACTCAGCTACCTGCATTGGTGCCGCGGGTGCAGGTTCGCTCCCTTCCAAATGACCGCAAATGGAGTCAGCGAGACTATTTAAGCGCTTGTCGGGACTGTCCACAATGGCCCCAAGAACAAGATATACGAACTGCACTAAGGAGCACACGAAAAATGGTGGAGCGGCGACGCGCGACGCTTGTTTCTTGGTATCGCCCAGGGTGAATCGTCAGCAGCCGCAATTTCTGGAAATTATTTGCGCCTTCTATTCGCCGAAACGAGAATTCTCCGAAATAACCAGGGGTTGATAGGAGCTTCGCATCGGGTGAGTTTGATATCAAGCTCTTAGCAGTGGTGATCCAAGTGACTGGACTCAGCGAGGATCATCTAAGTAAGCGGTGATCGAGGGCTGTGTACGGAGCAGTATATATAACGAAGAAAGTGCTGTCCGGCGTCCAGGACATGGGGAGGGCCTATAACGGGGGGCTCCCGGGCAGCATTTTCTGGTTAGCCCTACCTACATGGAGCCCCAAATTTCACTCTATATGCTGGTTATGGTCTACGACTAATCACGATATCGGCAAATGCCCGAGTCTGGCGTAGGGCATAGGCTGTCCAAATTTAATCAGCCACTCCGCTTTTGCTTATACAGGTAGTCATAACCCCGAGACACGGTTTATCCCGGGAAACCCTTCGTCACATAATTGCTTCAAGGCTACCGACAGACGAGGCTTTTCCAGCCCTCTCCACCTAATCTAACTGGATGGCACCGCAGCCCAGAAGTGTAAAACGGTACGTCCATGGGTACATGGGTAATTTTATGGATTCCCGCGGGGTAGCATTGGATCTTACTACCTCTATTGTCATAGGGCATACGGGCCACTCTATACCGCACCGAACCGTGTCTGGCTGCACCTGGGGACCCGCTGATGGCTGACGGGTCCTGAATTTAACGGTCAATGCATTACGTTTACAGGGGCACCTACAGCAGCTTCTGCTGCAGTGCACTCCACTTTTGCCCTTATATGATTGTCTGCGACAAATATGACCCCAAGAGTTAGATGGGCTAGTGCGCCGGGGCCAGATACATACCTAGCCCAGCACGTCTTTTGCACCGCTGCGGACTTGTCTCTCCCTGTACACTTTTCTCCGGCCTTTGCCTTCTTTCTTTCTTTAGTATACCTCTCTGTAACTTGAGAAATTTGACTGCCGAGGCTGAGGGGACACGCCATTCACGTAGCCTACTAGACGAACCTCCCATGTCAGGGTTGCTAGAGCCTAGAAGGAGTTGAGCCTATCTGCTTGACTTCTTTCAAGTTCTCCGTTGAACGGTAACTGACTAGCAAGTAGATCTGGAATCAACTGGCAACTCTCTTTCCGGGCGACTGCCTGCAGGCATTATCTGAATCTGCTGGCTACCTCTTGCAACTCTACGAGCAGCATTGAAAGCCCAGCCAAACGGTGGCACCATGAGCCTAGCTAGGCGACGGCGGCGGCGGCGGCATCTTATGGGCCCGCCTGGGCAGTCCGGCACGGCGGCATCCGCAGCTGCCTCAAAAGGCAGCCCTGTAGGTTTTATACAGATTTTCTTGTCCCTATGCTAAGGTCAGGCACGGCATTAGGGTATTTTAGCTAGACATAAGGGTCGTCAATAGCGGGTAGGCATATATGTACTTGGGGCCACAAGGGACAGTTATAGCCAGTTAAATTTCGATGTCTATCCTCGAGTTTAAAAGCCTTGCAGATTGCAATGCCCCCCTTTTACCCTATTGCCTGATAGTTATGCTACACAGCTACGGGCGCAGGGATCATGCTGTCCCCGGCGGCTCCATTGCGGCCTTGGCGGCTCTTTTCCTCATTGGGGGCCTTTGACGTACATATATTATTTATAATGCGATATATAGACCATTACGCTACTTAGAGTGTCCTTTTAAAAATATAAAAGCATCGTATTGCTACATGTACTAGTCTTTTAGTCTACATGTAGCCAACACCATATATTGTACTCGCAAACACGACTTACAATGATTGTTAAGCACCTTATTACGTCTGTATTTCTTCTCGGCGGCCTGGTTAACGCCAGCAATTTTCACTGCCGTTGTGGTGATAAAAATCATGGAACCGCAATTTCGAATATTGAAGAAATATGTTCAGGTTTGCCGTACGAGACCCCAATTCTAATTTCTCTCTTTTATATGTCAATTTAATGCTAATGATTTTAACAGAGGGTGGCAATCGTCGAGCTGTGAGCGATCTTGGAAATTTTGGACAAAAGCATTTTGGATAAAAACATCTTGCACGGACTGCAAATTGAAATATCCCCGTGCGGTCTGGGATGAAGCAGTACAACAATTGAATGGCTGGTGTATGTATACTCTCTTGCCCCCTAATCCTCAGCACTAATTGATATACTGTGGCAGGCGGAAAGGAACCGAGAAACGGGAAATTGGACTGCCTAGGCACGGACTTAAACGGGAAAGAACGTCCTGTGTGGCGTTGATTGGCAAATTCAGTTAAAGATGCCTGAGTGTTGCTGCTTTAGGCATCTTCCCAGGAAGCACTCGGCTGCGATTTTCTAAGCACCCAGCTAATTAGAGAATAGAGTCATCGCTCCTAATTAGCCGTAACTAGAATACGTACCGTACGGCTTTACTCTTATTAGACGTTACTACTACATTAAGAGCCCTTCTCCCCTAAATCTAATCAGTTAAGGTACCTAGTATTTATAATAATTTCGTATTTTGAAATAATTCTATTAAATATAATGATTTTATCCTAAATAATACTTAGACGTATATCGTTATCTAAAGCGCTGCACTAGGCGGCTGAACGGTCAAGCTAGCGTCGACCTAGACGTTATAGACATAAAGCTCGGCGCCTCCACCTCGTACGCGTCCGGCTTTACGGGCACTAGGAGCTCGGCTCCGGGCTCGTTGGCCTTGATATACGCCCTGTAGATGATGGCCGGCGCGGCGGAACTGCGGCACACCGGATCGTCACATCGACCGGGTCCTCCGTGCTGACCTCGATGAAAATGGGGAACGGCAACTGCGTTGGGGCCCGTATATCGGCCTCCTGTTCATATAGTAAGTAAGTTCATGTTTGCGGCAGATATGGCTTTCAAGGATATTTGGCACGCAAGCGCATTGAAATAGCTGCCACTACCGCACATAACCAGCGTTTATGTAGAAATATCAAGAATTTTCCTATCCCTCTTCCTCTACTAGCGAGAAGGCTAAGAGACCGAAACATGCACGGGGCGGTTCATGCATGGGCGGCCATCTCGACCAAGGAACTAAGCTCAGGGCCTGGAAACTACCCCGTAATTAAAGAGCCATCTGCTAATTTATAGACTCAGAAGTAGGGTATAAGGTGGCCCGTGGGAGCTTACCTACAGGCATACCTATATCGTCATATAGCACGTCTATAGGCATTTTATAGCCTACTAAAGGAGAAACGACTTAATGGCTACATACGATAGTACGATCTGTGCAACTATGGGGAAGTAACAGGATTAAGATAAAGGTAGTAGGAAATAGTACATGTGCGAAGCGCCACGAACAAGTTAGCACATGTCTAAGGGAGAGTTAAAGGGGCTTAAATAAGGAAGATTTTATTTCCCGCCCCCAGGTCCCGGCTTCCCTTTTAGGTCCCGGGTCAGCTCCAGCATTGACGACGCTCTCGAGTCCAGTCCGTCAGCATTATAATCACACTCCTCAAAAATGTCAGCACAATAGCCAGACTGCCCTAATGGTTTGCCCCGTGGTTCTTCCACAATTTGACACGTGATGTGAAATAACGGTCAAGGTACGAAGAGTCCAGTTCGCGTCTCCCCACAGCGGTTGCATGCGTCAAGCCTGCTGCAAGTAGCCTGATCACTTGGCTTGGGACGGGGGCTTGGCGCAGCATGGAACCGTGCCAAGTACCGGAATCGGAGACTATGTCGCGCCGAAAAATGGCCCGCGCAACGAGGAGACGCCGCAGCTCCAGGCAGGACGCGGAATTTATGGCCATATTGTTTGGTACCAGCCCGAGGAGGTTGCGACACGGCACGGAATTCTGCCTGATCACTGTACTCCGTACATGGTACTAGCCGTCCCGAGTCCTCATCCGCCAAGCGGGCTAGACCCCAAGACCCCAAAGCTGAACAAGGCGGAGGCGCCGCCGTATCACTCGACATTCAGCCGAGCATGTCTTGGGCTGTTGGCCGTCCCGAGCAAATAAATCGCCATATATGTAGGCTGACGGATTCCTCAACGAGGCCACGAATCACGAACCGACACTGGGACCCCCGGTCGTGGAGGAGGGTTGCGTTGGGTGCTCGGGGTAAGCCGGGACTTGGGTGGACAACCAATCGAGGCCTGGTGTGAGAGCACACTCCTCGGGCAGAAGCCTGGTCGCCTGGGGACGGAATGTCGAGGCACGGCGGAGGATGACGGCGGAATGCGTACGCCGTAGATGGCTGTGAAGGCGCAGAGCACCGCCCCCGTCTCCGTCAGAGCTTATGCCAACTCCTGCATCACCACGCCAGCGACGAGCCACGGGCCTCTGACCGAAAGCTGTGGGCCGACATGGCGGATCCGAGGACGACGCTGGGAGCGGCCTGCCTCAAGCGCGGCCAGTTCTACGTCTGCAAGGACAAGCCGATACGCTTCGTCGGCTGCTGCACCATCGATCCCTGCAAGACCAGCGACGGCGCCTGTCCCGATGGCAATCTCCAGCCCACGACCTTTGACGACTCGGCCTACGGCAAGATCGGCCCGCAGGACTGCACAAGCGACCAGGCCAAGTGGTACACGTGCGCCATGACCTCTCTCCGCTTCATGGGTTGCTGCACCGAAAACCCGTGCTCCATCGGCAGCTGCCCGGCAGCCTCGCTGCGCGGAGCAAAGCTGAGCAGCGACCCGGACCAGGCAGCAATCTTTCTCACCGGAGCCACGAGCTCTGTCTCGAGCTCGACGACTTCGTCGACGGGTCTGTCGACGGGTGCAGGTGCGCCGACCGCCGACGGCTCTCAGGACGGTGTCCCTAACCACAAGGGGCTGTCCAACGGAGCAGTGGCCGGCATCGCCGTGGGCAGCACCGTCGGCGGCCTCCTCCTCCTCGCCGCCCTGGGACTCGCCCTCTTTCGCTGGGCAAGGAAGACCAGACAGGCCCAGCCGCCGCCCAAGCCGACCTACCAGGTGTGTCCGGCGCAGAGCGAGGGGCAGCTCCCGCACTACTCGCCCAGCACGTCGCCCCTATTCTCACAGGGCATGCAGACGACCAGCAACCCCAGCTCGCCGGGCTACTCGCACTCGCCGCCGAGCTACGCGACGCCGACGCAGCCGCACTTCCGCCAGGGCGCGCAGACGCCTGCCGCAGAGCTGCTCGCCGACACGTCGCAGCGGGCCAGCAGCGGCAGCCCCAATACGGAGGCGCTGGGGCTCGGCCAGGGGGGCCACGGCGAATGGGCGAGGGAGAGCCAGGTGTCGAGCCTGACGGCGGCGACGCACCCGCCGAGGCAGACGCGTCCTGCCGAGCTGGAGCAGCCGTAGGGGAGCTGCATGAGCTGGTCTGTGGATAGGGGCGGCAGTGGCCATAGGCGGAGGCGCGCAACGTTCCCTTGACGAAGCCAGAGGACTAATTCCAGTGTAATGCTACAATGTTGTTAGTAGCTTCCAGGGCCGTTTTGTCCAAGCGGCGTCTCCTCGTTCCCTGAATCCGTTACGTGCTTGTCCTGCAAAATTGAAACACCAGTGGACCTCTGGATATTGAAGACTCACGCGAGCGGCAAAGGGTGGTAGAAGTTCCTGGTCCTCGAGTCGAGAGGCGTGCTCGCCGACTTGGGGTTTCTGCAGGTCAGCTGCGTGACGACGCCCATCCGGTAGCCGGTGATGACCGAGGCCGGCCGTGCACTGAACAGAGGTATTATGGTTGGCAGTGGGCTGCGGGTCAGACGTCATGTCGTTTTCCTTCATGTTGTTTCAGGTATGTAACCTGGACGCGCAGTAAATGTAGTCGCGCTACAGCGCGGCGTAGATATGTGGTCTTGCACCTCGAGCCTGTCGTATTCTCGACTCACGGAGGTATGCCTGCTTGCGGGCACCGCCTTGTCCAAATAATCTTCAAGGGAAGCGTTGGTATTCTTGCACAGGCGCTGCTGCTAATCCCGTCACACCGCCTTCTTGTCGTCCTGGGAGACATCATTCCCTCGAGCTCCTCGGCGCGGCGTTCAGAGACGGCTGGTTTACTTGGAACCACTAAAGATGTGCAGCTTTCTCTCCCGAGGTTTCGTCGACACCATGCTCTGCAGCACGGCAACGAGGCCGCCGGCGATCGACGGAGTGCTGGATATCGTGTCGGTTTTTGTTATTACCGTAAAATGAGTATTAGCTGCCGGTGGAGCGCCTCTGATAAAAGCCTTCTGTGCAGGGCCGGACACGGTGATAAGCATGATAAACAGCTGTGCCGACATTTGACGGCCGGACTTGTTGAAGTGGCGCAGCAGTATTCGGGCCGTCGAAGCTGATTCTTCTTCGGACATGATCCGCGAGAGCTAACCTGGATGGAAGCGTGGGTTCGGACCGGCCGTTCCAACCCCCTAATAGTTGCAGTTATTAGGAGGCTGCTATTTATAGGATAGTTGCGTGAAATCGACTCCCGCTTTGAATTGCTAGTAATAGCGGTGTGGCGAGATGATTCCTCGGTCTTATGGACGTAGCTGGCAGTGACCGGTAGCTGCCCAAGCCTCGAGGTGATTGTAGCACTGTAGCGTCCCTGCCTCTACAGAAAGACTGCTCGTGCGAATAACGACTAGATTCACCCAGTTGGTGCAGCTTTGAAAGACAGCACGTTGAATGCAGTGGGACACGACGCGCGATTGGAGTAGACAAGTGGGCATGCTGATCCGCAACATGGATCCACAAGTCCGTAAACAGTCGGCAAATGTCCGAGCCTGGCGTAGTGCATAGCCTATCTGTCTCTTGATGGGTAACACTGTTGCATGGAATCTGGGCTTGGCAGCTAAACGTGGGTTTGTCTCAAAAACGTGCCCGTGCAACGGACATGGTATTTTGTCCTATACTGGTGTCCAGCATGCCGATAGACTATCGTGTAGATGATTACTATGTCTCGTCTGGTGTACATCATTGTGCGGAAGACGGCGCAGCCTAGCCCCTTTGCATGAGGCTTTCCCGGTTTTGCGGGCCGAAAAGCCATTGATACCCCTGGCCAATGCGATTCATGCGAGGCCCGCAAACAGTGGAGTTGCAAGGCCTTGGTGCCGAGCATGGACGGCGCAGAAAGCGGCCGTGTCGAGCACACACGCCAAGATGGCCATGTTTGTGAATGTGTGAATACGACGCTTTCAGGCCACCGCTTTCAGGCCAGCTCCGTCAAGGGCGATCCGGTCGTCGAGTGCCACAGGAGTCGTCTTGACAACTCGGTCCGTCACGACCTCGCAGATGGTTACAAGACTCGACCGAGGATTAGGGGTCGAGGCCATCCAAGTCAGTCAACATGTCTGCGCATACACGTGGCAGATGAGCGCAGCTAGTGTTTATGCCCGGGCCCCATCCTGCGCGCCTCTCGAGATGAAGCCAAGGGGGGCGCACGGGTATAGCATGGCTGGGCACCTAATATCGACGCAGCTATATCAGTCGACAGGTCCCCTCGTGTCCAGAGCATCTCTCGCCACGGCACCCGACGCGCAAGCCTCCTAATACAGAGCCATTCGTTAGTCAGGTCTCTCGGGCCAGTTTCACTCGTTTTTCGTCTCTTGTCCCTCGCCTCTGCGCTTCTCAACCGCCACAATGGTTCACAAGCTGTCCATCGCCGTCGGCATCGCCGCCGCGCTGCAGAGCGTCGTTGCCCAGGAGCCCGCCAAGGCCCCTAAGAACATCTACCCGGCCACGAACGAGACCGATCTGCCCTTCCTCCTGGGCCAAAACCCGAACGACTATCAATGCACGCCCTGGGGCCCCGGCTCCAGGTGGAACGACACGTGGTACCCGCCCTGCCGGCTGCAGAGCGAGTACGATGCGAAATGCAGGGCCGCGATCCCGGATGGCGCCACGCAGGAGGAAAAGGTCAAGAGGTGGGAGGAGCAGCGCAAGTGCCTCTGCGTCGACAACCCAGACTACTTTGACGTGGCCTCCTACGGCTGCATTGGCTGCAAGAGCCCCAAGGGTTACAACCTCGAGCCCCAGAAGCACGTCGATGCCTACAGGGCCATGTTCAACAGCCTGGCGAACGAAGGCTACTGTAATGGCGACGCCACCCTCAAGGGCGACTACGCGTCCTACTACGAAAAGGCCTTCGCCGGCTCCAGAATCGACTACGCAAATGCGCAGATGCCCACGCCCAAGGAAGCCTTCACCGTCCCCGTCTCCGAGTACTGGGAGCGCCCGGCCGACTACATTGTCAAGAAGCCCGAGGTTGCAGACGAGCCGACTGAGGGCACGGCCAACCTGCCGCCCGTGGTCGAGTACGGGATTGCCGTTGCACCGGTCGCCAACACGAACAGCTCCAAGTTTGCTGCCTCCAACAAGACCGTCTCCAACGTCTTTAGCATGGTCAGGTGCCTCGACCTGGCCATCGAGTTCAAGAACGGCGAGAAGACGCTGCAGCAGAAGGCCGAGCCCAAGGTCTTTGTCAACCGCCTGTCCATCCCCGCCGAGCAGCGCAACGAGATCAAGATTTTCCTCAACATCAAGGGCATGCCTGTTGTGCATTGCTCCAGCGACACCTGCGCCGACCAGAAGAACCAGCAGACGCCCAAGGCGCCGGCCCACTCGGCCGACAACGACGGCGCCGCCGCTGCTGCCCCTGTCGGCACCACGACTCGTTTCAGTGGCAATGGCGTCGACGTGTCCAACACCATCGCCGTGACGGCCAACGGCCAGCCCGTCGAGCTCAAGGGCGGCCATGCCATTGTCGGCGGCACGAAGAAGTGCCGCGTCGTCAGGGTCTAGGGCGTCGCCGGTTCCTGCACTCATGACCGTGCTCCGGTGTTCGGCAACCTTTACCATTTTTGCGCCTTTCTTTCTTTACTGTACCATATTCTTCTAGAACAAAGAGGTAGGCGCATTTTCATATCGCGGATCTACCCGATACTTGGCTGCCGGCCTCGTGCGCACAGCTCCGATTGCCGTGTGACTTGAATTTGGGTTGTCGGAAGAGACGGCGGAACGCCGCGTCAATTAGAAGCATATAGTCACCAAGTTAATCAATAGTGTCTAAACGAAACAATTTGAAGACCTGTTGTCTCAGCACGTCATCGGCTGGGGCAGGGGGACAACACCACGACTTCCTAGCCTAGAGATCATCATCTCTATGCACCCTCGCACTCACGCCTTCCTGTGTGCGTTCCACATCAATGATTACATATCATCTTGAGCTCCATCATGGCGAGCCCCATTTGCAAGAACAGACGAACCAATCGCTGACTTGACTTGGGCCAAATTTCGGCATGGTGTCGGGCATTCATGCCGCGATTATCTGATTCAAGCATTTTTAATTACATTATATTAACCGTCTCGGCAAGGCGATATATGTGGAGATGTGCGAATGGGTCTGTCGGTCAACGTCGGCTGATGGTGATATGCCGTGCTATACCAAGTCATGCGTCTCCGCTTCTTCCCCTGGCACCAGCCCTAGCGTGGCGGCAAGGTCTAACCTAAAAATAAAAGATTTAATGACTTAATTAAGTTCATTAAGGCTAAATATGATTTAAATATACCTGAAAGTCACTTAGATAATAGTAATTATTTAGAAAATAGTTGATTCACAGGTTTCACAGGCAGATGGACTTTGGTATTAAATATGTAGAAAATAAAAATAAATCAGAAACTCGTAAGAGATCTATAAGTGAAGCCTGCTTAGGGAACAAATCTTCATTCTGTGGCTGCGGAGTATCAGCACAAATATGAGTTCTGACAGGTAAACTGTAGGCAGCTAGCTTAAATTTAATAAACTAGTCAAGACCTGTTGTCGCATTTTCTCTTATTTATAAGAACTCCATAGTAATCGAACCCCTATAAAGGCAGTCCTACGATAATCCGAAAAGAAGTTCTGCTCTTAAAACTCGGATATATCTACATGTACCGAAGACATGTAACTACCACCTTGGGCCAGTTGCAATACGATGGCTACGGCTCAAAAGTGCCCGGAATGGCTGTTTCCCACCACTATACTTCGCTATTGATCAATATTGGCCAGGTTTAACAAACGGGCGATGATTGGGCCCATCTCCTGCCCTCCGTGCCACTTAACACCCTACATGGAGGTAGTGTCCAATCTGTCGCCAGTTAAGTGTATTGCCTTCGCTTCTGCCGATGGAACCGTCGGATCCTATGCTAGCGACAGCGGAGACCATCGCCAAACGTTAGAATGTCATGTCAATCCGGTTATGGTAGTAATCGTCTCTCCTGGCGGTGACGGCTTGCTGCGGTCTCGGCGAGGTCTACAGACGCGGAATTGAAACACAAAGAAAGACACATGGACATGTCTTCAAATAATCGACGACGGAGCTACATCAGTCGGATTTTCGCCCGACGGTACCTGTAAAGATGTGCATATTTGAGGCATGAACTCGTCGGCATCTGGGACGCCGGCACGGGCAAGCAACTCCATGTCCTTTTGATTGAGGCCACAGCGGTCCCGTCTTGTCGGCAGCCTTTTCGCGTGACAACAGCCTTCTTGGTTCAATAGGTACGGATAGGTCTGTTCGCATCTGGGAAATCCACGTGGAGGCAACTACGGACTCTCAAAGCCCGATATGGCCGGGCTAAATCGGCCTCATTTTCGCCGTATGGTGGCTATCTTGCTTCAGCCTATAGAGATGGGGTTATCTATTATTTAGGCAACTGCTACGGGATACTTTGGATACAATCCCTATACACGTCACTGATTTTAGGCGATTCGAAATAGATCTCGCGCCACGCCCTGGAGTGAACACTGCAGATTAGAGTGAGTGCTCACAGGTGCCCTAGATAGTTTTATGGGTACCCGCGGGTAGCATTTACTAATTTCTAAAGCCCACAGGCTTAAAGAAATACACAAGGGATAATATAGGTGCCCCTAGGTGCCCATATTGACTATAGTACTACCCTATAGAAGACTGTAAGAAGTAATAGTAAAAGTATTAATATAGTATTTATAGTATTTTCAATCAGGGTTATTATATAGGCACCCATAACGGCCGGGTCCTCGACGACGTGGCCGAGCTTTAGGAATTGCCCGGAGTTAGTATTAAATCAAAAACTTGTAATTAGAAAGGAACTTTAAAAGTTGATCTTGATTATCTACTACAACATGTATTACAGCCCTGCTCCTAATAATAATAATCCTTTAAAAGCGTGATTTAAATGGCTGCTGACTACATGCAGCTCGCGATCTAGCCGTGAGCCTTGTGCACCACTCTTGAATCACGAGCCACCAGTCCTCCAGATGCACATGAACTGGGCTAGTGTCGAGAAGCGAGTTTATTACTACCGCCCGTTGTCAACTTGGAGCCTTCTCATTCCCCATTCGGCACAAAGTACGCTGTCCTCCTCGGTCCTGCCTCACTATACGCATGCTCAAACGCTTCCTCCCAGCTTCCAGGGCAAACGTGCCCTTTGTTTTTACCCCGCCGCGCTCGCCGATCTGCAGCAAGCCCGTTTCCACGAGTCGGATCAGCTCGTCGGCCTGCTGCCTGGTATACATAAAGGTCCCTCTCAGAGCCAGGCCCTTAAACATGATCATCAGATACGGAAACTCGACGTCGCCGCCGATACCGCCCATGATGCTCATCCGACCTCCGGGCCGAAGCGCCATGATGCCCGCTTTGATGTGCGACGCGTTGGCTGCGGCAGCAGGCGAGATGTCAAAATACACATCGATGGGACCGTGATCCTGGAGGGCTGCTGCGTCTTCTTGGACGTTACCGGAAGTCGGGACAGTGACAACTCGGTTCCCAGCCCCTTCTAGCACCTGCTTCAGCCTGTCGAGTCTGCGGCCGACCGCGATCACCTTGGCCGCCCCCATTGCCAATGCGACAGAAACCGCAGCGCTGCCAAAGCTGCCAGTCGCGGGGGCAACCATGACAGTCTCGCCTAGGCGGAGGCCCGCATCGCTGAGCCCTCCATACGCTCAATGTTTGACACCGAGTTCGCCCGTATCATACTAAATCCAGTCGCGGAGATACGGCAGAGCTGGAAGTTATCCTCCGTCCGGCTGTACCCTTGTTGACCCAAGTTGCAGCTGACTCTCTAATTTGGTCGGAACATGACTTCAATGTCTTTCTCACTGTATTCCGTAACTTGAATGTTTGAAGATCAGAACTGTGCATTTAGTGATGGGCGAGTTTTTTGACGAGGCAGCCTCGCTAGCTACCTATAAAGAGCTGCCAGTAACTAATCCAGTAAGTCAGGGGACGCATGAAGGCCTCCATGTTGTTCTGCCGGCAGTCAGCACTACGGTCGCATAGCAAGAATATATACGGGAGGCTAATACAGCTGATGTCACCTCTTCGCTACATAAGATAATGCGATGCCGGGCCAGCCGTCTTCCCCGCCTGCGCGGATGCGTAGACTCAGTTGATGCTGTTTCGGGCATATCGCACCCGACCCGGCGAATACTATGGCGGCATCGCAAGTTCGGAGATAGTTTGACGACAACCAAGATCAGGGCTGTGCGCGCTGGTTGCCTGTGTGGATGCTCTGCAAGAGCTCCTCCTTGATCCTAGGTTAGGTGAGCCGCTGGTAGTACAGCAGCTTGTAACGCCGCACGTAGCGTTATTACTTATTTTCTATCTGGGGTAAGCTGTAAGAGACGTTTAAGGAAGTTACACGACTTCCCCTATATATCTGTAGCCGAGGCGAGCAACATTTCCATGTGAGACGCAGAGGGGGCCATACGATGCACGGCTGCATTTGCGAGAATACAATAGCAGGACGCTAGAGGACTCAATGTAAGCCTGCGTGACCGAAGATGGTATCGCTTATATGTAATGTACGAAGTAGCTGGGATGCTGGGATGGAAAGAATCGTGTTATTACATGTAGTTGTCCATTATGTATTGGGAGACGAAAATAAGGGTTAATATTAGTGGTTATTTTCAGTTTAATATTTGCTTCCACATAGAGTCTGTTTACATCAATGTAACCACCGTGACGTCGGGCTTTGGATTCCTAGAGAAAGCAGCCCAGGCCTCTGTGAGCAAGCCACTGATGCCAGGAATGGTAGGCAAAGGCCAGCCACTCGCAGTCGGCACCACAATCAAGCTGGCAAGAAACGCACAGCGCCCATATGTTCTCCAACGAGCCCATGGCCTCCAGTTGCTCTCCGTCCAGGAGCATCCCTTTTAGCAGCAGAGTGCGCAAGTGGCCCGGGCTGGTCGCCTCCGCCGCCAGGGTGTGGATTCGGTCGATCCAGTCTCGGGCACAGCTGCAGCCCAGAGAGTTCTCGTGGATCCCTGGAGATGGCCCGGCTGAGTCTGGGGCACGTCCCGAGTGGTAGGCCTGCCTACGGCGCTGGTGTCGCTCGCGGCAAGCCGACAGCAACACGGGCGAGAGACGTGGAGGCTGGTCCGCGCCGGTCTTTGCCCCCGACTTGGGCCACCGCGCCAGCTGTCGCAGGCGGAAGAGCCCATCTAGCCGTGGATCCGTCGGCTCGTCTCCAAACAGGCCCAGCAGCTCGCCCTCGATGGCCGGGCTGATGGGAAAGCGGCGTCCTCGACGGCGCTCCAGATAACGGTCACCGATCGGGACATAATGGAACCCTGCACATCCGAAGTTGACAACGGGGTCGGGTGCGCCGCTCGAGACGAGGCTGTCGATGAGATCCAGGTACAGCGACTGGTACGCGGCCTGGCGCTGGCGCTCGAGCGCCTGAGCCCGCCGCCTGTGCCCCCCCCCGGCCTTGGTGGGCATGAAGTCGTCCTGTTTGTAGACCTGCAGCGCCGACTTGGCCAGGTCCAAGGACATGGCGCCGCAGATGGCGCTGTCGCAGAGCCAGGTGCTGGTCAGAGGCCCGGATCCGGTAATGCGGCCTACGACGATGGCCGCCCCGTACGTGTTGGCTGTGTGGTTTCGGTAGACGGTGCTGTCCCAGACGGAGCCGAATCGACCAAAGGCCGCGTGTATGCCGACGCCCGGGTCGACCTTTTCGGCGTACTGGACGAGGTACTGGCGGACGAGGGAGAGCACGAGATGGGTGGCATCCCTGCCCCAGCCCTCGCTCTCCATTATCCTGACAATGTCGAGCACCGAGTGCCCATACATGCGAAGGCGACCCTGGACCATGTCCAGCGGGGGGACGCAGATGTCGTCGGGGACGGTGGAAAAGGCTACATAGTGCAGGGCAGCGGTACTACTGGCATAGTCGGCGCCGCACCAGCTCGCCATCCATTGGAGAACATCCCTGTAGGTGCTTCGGACCAAACGGTTGGCGGTGGTGCTATTCTTCTTGGTCCAGTCCGTGTAGTCGCAGTACAGCAGGCCGTTATGCCCCCGGCCGGAGTCGGCTCTCTCCAGCACAGCCTCGAGGAGCGGCCAGGCGTTTTCCCTGTGCGTTTGCAACGTGCCAGGCACATAGCCCTCGCCGCCCATGACATTGTAGAGATGGGCCGTGTCCTTGTTATACCGGGGTCGAATTGCACGGGCCGCAGCCGGTGGAGGATCGGATCGAGGATAGTGAAGAAAGGAGCACGAGGTGTCCTTGGCACAGAGGCTGCCGCACCACATCAAGTGGCACTTGTGCAGAAGTGCGGCGCTGGTGTCGGCGGTTGAGAGTTGGTCAAGTGCAACCACGGCTGAGCGCTCATGGTTCAGACAGGCTGGGGCGATGGGGTCCGTCGGGGGAGCATGGGGAGCCATCTTTGATTTAGAGGGCATTTCTCGAGATTTCTTGAGGCAGCTCAAATTGAGGGTCTTTATGACGTTTTATACACGTACCATTTGACGCCATTACATGCAGCTACGTAGGGCTGACAAGAAGTGTCCGGAAGCCCCAACTATAAGCCCCATATATCCCTGGACGCCGGCCAGCACTTTCTAGTCAGCCGTTCGTGTGCAACAATGGTCAATTGGCCCGTTCTTGGCACAGGCGCGAGCAAGCTTTGGTCTTGCCGCCCGTGCTGTTATGTGATGCTAGACAGCTGTGATGCTGGTGCTGGTGCCTGCGTGGCTGGCTTAAGGCTGACGATACATGTATCTAGGCAGGAGACACCGTCGGTATGTATGTTAACTAATTCATGCAGGAAGGCCTGGTAAGCTAATTGCCGTGAGAGTTTAAACTCTACTTATTAAACTATCCATGATATAAAGCTACAACTCCACGATGCCAGCCCTGCAGCAACGTTATGGGCCTTAGCAGCGGAAGTCGGCTCCATTGACATAAAGGCATTTTACGAGAACTGGGCTGGTATAACGGTATTAGGAATGGAAACCTGAAAGTTGCAAGGGGAAAACTATATGTGGCGAGCTGTACCATCCTTGCAGGATTGGGCGAGGCCTTACTGCGTACCTGTACCGTACGCTGCCAGGCCATCGTTGGTCCTTTATACGACTACGCAGTCACCATACCGTCAGCAGTCGTGAATCGTGATATTGAAGCTGCATACACCTCACGCGCCGACACTTGCCGCCTGCGGCCCAGCATCGCCATCATCACCTTCATCCGCTGGCTCATATTCCTCGCCGTCCACGGGCAGCCGCTCCCCGTCGTCGATGGCCTCGACCGCGCCGCCCTCGCCCGCGCCGCCCTCGCCCTCCGCGGCCATCTCAATGAGCATGTCGTCCTCGCCGTCCAGATACTCGACATCTGCACGACAGCGTCAGCAGGTGCTCCGCCGCCAGCCCGCAGAAACTCACCCTCGACGTCCCAGCTCCGCCTGCCCAGCCCCCTGTTCCCAAACGTCACGCGGCACCGCGCCGCGCGCAGGACCTGCTGGAAGCCGTGCATGTCGACGCGCGGCGCGCGCAGGCAGAAGGCGTTGTGGTCGCCCTTCCACCGGTACACGTGGTCCTGGCCGAAGGTGTTCATGGCGCACAGCACCGAGCCCCAGCCCGCGGCGGCGCCCGGCTGGCCGTCCCCGGCGTCGGCGATGCGGAGCCCCGTGGCGTCCCACCACTGCCGCTCGTCGTGCGCGTCGTGGACGACGGACCAGGTGTAGTTGCGCCGGAACATCCACGAGATGTGCGCGTCGCGGCGGCGGCTCATGCCGTCGGGCAGGGGCATGTTGCGTTGATACCTCGTCGTTCGCTGTCTGTTGCCTCGGTAGTTGCCCGGCTTTGTCCATTCTATTCGTCTCGTGTCAGGATCCATGCCAGCCGTGGGCAGGGGCGTCATACTCTTGTTTTCGCCCCATCCTACCCAGTTGTCGTGGACTCCAGCCTTCCCGGGATCCAACTCGCCCCAGTTCGACATGAGATTGCGCATCAGTTCTGCTCCAGAGTCAGCCTCCAGTCATGCGAGTCACAGGCCAACTGACTCTGGCAACTCGCAGCAGACCAGTACGCGCCCTGGAAGCCTGGCACGCACGCCCGCGCCCGCGACGTCCCGGGCAGACTTCCGCCTCCCTCCTCGGACGACGGCGGGGGCGTCGCGGCGCACGTCGTCTTGATCCTGCGCCCCGTCTTGGCCAAGTACTTTTGGTCCTCGTTCTTGCAGAACTTGGCGGGACACTGGACGCTATGCCTCCTCAACTTGCGTGCCTTGTCGTCGGAAAACGTCAAGACGCTGGGAAACGTGCGGAGCTTGGCCCAAGACTGGCACATGCCTGGGACCTCGGCCGACGAGTGGTTTCCCCTTCCCAACACCTTTGTCGGGCCGAATGCGTCGCAGTTGTCTGCGTTGACCAGTCAGTCTTCATGGCTCAACAGAGTCTGGTTGGCTTACAACGGAGTTCTGGCAACCTGGTGCGCCTCTGAGCCCTTGGACAATCAACCTTGCTGTTGAATTTGGGGGGGGCGCGGCCTCCGAATTGTAAGCATGATGTATAATAGTGACGCGAAGGGCACTCACTTTGACCCTTCGAACTCTCAGGCTTGGTAGCCCTCGCCACAAGACCCATGGAAGCATTTGGCTCGAGCCAACTCTCCGCCACGGTAACGTTTGGCGGCGCAGCCTCCGACTTCCGGTCCGCCCGGCCAAGGGGAATGCTCCCTTTCACAGGCCCGTAGATGTCGATGCGCCGCGAGGGCCGGAATGCTTCCTGGGGCTTGAGCGCCCAGTTCACCAGGCCCATAATGGACGCCTTGGCCATGTATCCGAGGTTGTAGTAGAGATAGATGCCGTAGGAGTAGCTGAACTGCTTGGACACCGTGTCTGCCTTGCCGTGGGCCTGGAAGGAGAGCGTCCCGCGCACGTAGCCCGACAGCTGCGCGTCCATGATGGTCGTGCCCAGGAAGAGCTTCCCGCCGCCGATTTTGACGCCGATGCCGGCCTATGATGGTGTCATTTGAGCGCAGGCATCGACCGGGCGACGACATACCTGCGGCTGGACCGTGACGTCGAGCGCGGCATCGACCCTGACGCCTGCCTCGAAGACGGGCTCGAGAAGATCCCGGGGAGGGACGGCGGGCCTGGTGGGCAGGCCCAGGAGCTTCTGGTACCTCATGCTGGCCTCGTCGTCCTGCGGCCAGTACACCTCAGCCTTTCCAAAGTTGAGACGGGCCCCTGCGCGGGTCTCGCCGCGGAGGGTGATTTTGCCTTCGATCTGCCAGGCTCAGCACTGACTAGGAGGTAAGAGGAAAGAGAAATACCTGGCCATAGACGTCCAGCGTCGGTCCGACAGAGACGATGCCCTTGACCGCCAGGCCCGGATAATGGAGTGTGTTGATGAGCTTCACCTTCTTCGACCGGTACTGCATCCGCGCAGCGCCCGCCATGCGCAGGCCGACGTACGCGCTGGGCTCCATGCCGAGGTAGGCGTAGGCCTCGGGCACCCGCGGCGGAATCAGGGTCCCCGAGAAGTAGTACGCGTATGTGACGTCCATGTCGATGGAGGCTTCGAGGTCGATCTCCAGGCTCGCCGACGTCCGTCCCGGGCAACTGTGTATGTCAGACGTGTGCCCATCGAGGCAGAGGAACAGGGCCGTCGAGTCAGAGGAACAGGACCGTCGAGGCACTCACCCTTTCCGGGCCCGGAGGAGATTCACGCCGGCCGCCCAGCTCAGCGGCAGCACCCCGTACTTCTCCTTCTTCACCGACGTCTATCCCAGCCATGTTAGGCCTCGACAGGGCAGGGCGAGATAGCAGACGAACCATGCGAGCCAGCGCCTCGATCCACTTGCTGAAAAACCACCAGCGCTTGTCGAGCGTCCCGCCGCCGGGACGCTCGGCCAGATGCGTGCCGTCGCCCATGGGCACCGTGATGTTGACCGGCGCCGAGCGCTTCCGGAGCGTCTTGTCGCTGTTAATGGCCTTGTTGACGCGGTCGTGCCAGTCGGGCACGCCTTCAGCCGCCCCGTCCCCGCTGCGCTCGCGCCTCGTCCGCGCGCCCATCATCTCGTCCCAGTAGCCCAGCAGGTTGGTGTAGTCGACGCGGAGGTTGACCGGCTGCCCGTCCTCGCGCGAAGGGATGGCGTCGAAGGCGTAGTCGATCATGACCTCGTACACGGGGCCCGACAGGCGCTCCACCGAGCGGTGCTCCAGGTGGTGGCCCGGCAGCTCAAAGGCCTCGTCGGCGGGCTTGATGGACACCAGGCGGGCAAACGGGCCCTCGCCCACGTGGCCGGGCAGCCGGATGATGGTGTTTTCGGCGCCCTCGGTCCAGAGCCGCTCGCACTCCTTGGACCCGGCCGGGAAGTTGCAGTATATGTGCAGCGTCTCCTCTGCGTGGTCAAAGACCGACCCCAGCAGGGTCTGGTTGGTGGTGACTGCCGACCGTTTGACGACGGGGACATGGCGCTCCTTGCGGACGACGGTGTGGACAGTGGCAAACGAGTTGTCGATGGAGCCCTCGGGGCCGTCCAGCATGACGAAGCCGTAGGCGTCTTTGCCGTAGCCATCCTCGTCGGGGTCTGGGGGGGCTCCGAGTGTCTCCCTGTCGTTGTTGGACCACTCGTCGCTGTACGACCACACGACGTCCGCCTTGGTCTCGTTGTTGTAGTTGTTCCAGATCCTTCCCGGGTCGACTGGCAATTTCTTGTGCCGGCTCGGCGGCGAGCAGCAGTAGGGAAAGTGCAGGTCCTGGCCGTGAGATGCGCCGACAGCGTCGCAGCTGAATCCAACGCCAGCATTCTCGAGCTCGGGTGGTTTGGGGGGCTCCAAGGCTTTGGAAACCTGGACCTTTCCCTTTTCACATGCTCTGGGCAGACAGAGCCGTGCCGGGTCGTTTGTGAGGTCTGCCGAATTTGGCTCATTCGACCAGCTGCACTGCGAGAATCCTCGCCCCCGGGGGCAGCATAGTGCACTCTTGAAGCCTTCCTGCGAGGAGCCGCCGAATATCTCACTGGCTGATGAAGAGTTCAAGCCTGAACACCGCCCGGCGCCGTCGGGCTTGTCCAACCGAAACGTCTGGAACTGAAATCCCGCAGGACACGTCGGATTCTCCCCCGGCCGGAGCGGCCCCTGGCATGCCGTCCAGCGGCAGCCAGAGATCTCGGCAGCCGAGTCACAGCAGAGCGACCGCGCGCCGTGGAAGCAGGCGTTCTCGCCCTGGGCGTCTCTGTAGCCATCCGAGTTGAGCTCAAACTGGTTCCTCGCGCACCGCCCGCGGCAGCCAAAGCCGAGCCGGTTCTGCTCGCCGCCGCTCCACCTGCAGTTCTGCGGCATGGCGTCCCTGGGGCAGCAGATGTGCCGGTACCAGCCCTTGCGGCACGCCCCGTGATAGGCGTGTCCAGGGGCTTGCTTCGGACTGTGCGCCGCCGCCACGGACTGGTAACCGCCCGGGCAAACCTGCTCGGGACCCAGCTGGCCCGGGGAGCCGTCGGTGCAGCGAGGCGTCACGAAGCACTCCTGTCCCGTGTAGGCAGACAGCTCGCGGGCCAGAGCCCCCCGCTGGCTCGGGCTGAGGCTGCCTCCCTCGAGCTGGCGGCCCGAGAAATCGCCCATGAGGCCGTTGAGGGCGTCGAACTGCTCGCTGTCCGCGTCTAGGGACCAGATGGCCAGCCCGCCGAGGCAGTTTTTGGACAGAACCTTCTTCTTGTCGTTCCAGGACTGCTCGTCGTCGTAGGAAACCCACTGGCCATCCTCGGAGACGCTGTATTTCGTCGTCGTCGTCGAGTTGTAGTACGTCCGCGCGCCTGCATTGCTGCTGCGAGAGGCTGCCTCTGCGTAGGTCAAGACTCCCGCATCGGAGCACGACCCCTGGCGGGCCGCTTCTCTAAACTTGCAGACGCCGTTTGGTTGCCAGCACTTTGGGTCGCCCAGCGTCAGGAACCGGCCGAAGAAGGCCATGCCCATGACCACCTTGTCCATGGTGATGTTGTTGCGCCGGAGAAGGCCGAGTCCCCTCTCGAGCTCAGTGATTTCCGCATGACCGTGTAAACGATGGCGGTTGTCGCCATCGTCCCACGCCCCGTTCTGTGATACCGTACGCGTCAGCCAACTGGTTCATGTTCATAGAGTTCCAGATGCCTACCCCCTCATGGGACATGACGTTGAACCAGGAGAGATGCTGTTGCATGCCCTCAATGTCGAACCCTCGGAGCAGTCTGTAACTGGTAGGGATGCTTGCACTGATTTTCCACGCCGGGTTCCGACTGTCGAAATAGTTGCGCATCTCGGCGAGCAGTCGGACATAGTTTTGAGCGTCCCCCCCCTTAGTATCTGAGGGATGCTCCCAAACTAAACCTTGATCAGTCTCCGTCGAGCACCATCGGCGATTCACTCACCCAGATCCACACCGTCCAGGCCGTACTTGACGAGAAAATCCGCTACCGAGTATATAAACACCTGGCGAGTTGCAAGAGCACTTGCCACTATTCACAATTAGTCACAGTTCTCTGATCAGCTGCCGGCATACACACTCTTGGACCAGTGGCTCGTCGGCTCGCCATTGCTGCGGCCCCCGATGGAAATAGAGACGCGTAGGCCGGGGTGCTTCAACTTCAACAGAGAAGCCCTGTAGATGAGGCTGCCCTCTGCCGTGGCGAGCTTGGAGTCGTCGCCAAAGGTGGCATAGGCCAGGTTCACGTCCGTGAGCGGCGCGACTTGCAGATTCTCAATCTCTATGCGTTTGCACGAGCCTCCGGCGCTGGGGAGGCGATAGTACCCAATGCGCCGCTTGAAGTCGAGCGCGTTGGTGCTAACGTCGCAAGTCTTGGGGCTAAAGGGAGTCGGTCAGTGGCAACGGCTCGCGGATTCTGGCGTCTACTCACGGTGGATGGCCACAGCCGCCGCCTTTGGAATTCTCCTGACAGCCGTCGCCGCAAGACTCATCCGTGGCGCCGCAGAGCCCGAATTTGCTCATCTGAGTTAGCAACGCCCGTCTAATGCCAGCCCAGAACTCACCAGCAGCCGCTTATGGGACAGTCCCTCTGTCCCGCTTTCGCGTGTTCGCCACACTCAGCCGTGGCGTTGCAGTTGCTCTTGCAGCCATCGCCGCAATATTCAGGGGCAAAGCCACACTGGTTGTTTCTCCCACAGCAGCCGGCTTTGCAGGGGACTGAATCAGAGCATCTGCCCAGGCCCTCCAACGGGGACTGGGCACACGCTTTCAGGGACAAAAGACACAGCAAAAGGAAAGAGACAAGGGAGTGGCGGCGGCCCGGAGGACCGCGTTTCCTAATGAGCGGCATGATGTGCAGAGGACGAATGCCTGGTGACAGGAAACAGGCGGCGTGAGCTTAAGCCTTCGTTTATCAGACACGCTGAGTAGACGCGCTCACCTTGGCGCTGCAGATTATGCAAGTAGGGCTGTTTGTCCACATGACCTTTTGTAAGGTTCTTCGCGCGTCCGGAATCCATGTAAGCTACAGGATCGTTAAATCCTACAGCAATGCACGGCTCGCAGTCGGTAAATATTGTGGATATAAGATGGAAATCGTCACTCTGAGGCGCGTACCGAGTAGTCCAGAGAGCTCGCGCGCCTTCGGTTCGTCAGTGCTGTGACGCAGGTATCAACATCAACGTAGAGGATAAACCAGACAATAAAGGCTGTGTTCTTATCATTATCAAAACATTCAACTTGCAATACCCTCCAAGGAAGCTGTCCTCGTCACTTTGATTCAGGCCGCTCTAATAAGCAGAGAATCGAAGTGGAGAGTGGATCGAGCTGTCAATGTCTGAAACCGACGTGCTCCGCGACCAAGAGCCGCGGTGATGGCCAAGCAACGCTGACCCATGCCGTGCTGTCAGATTCAGCAACCGACAGCGCCAACGGACCCTTCACGGCACATGCTTCCTGCTGTCCGGGCCCGGCCTCGGAGCGCCATCCATCGATATGTGCATGCGGTTCCTCTGTGAGGAGCTTTTGGGACGCTAGCCGGCTGACAGCGGGAGCAGGCAGGCTGCATGTAGCCGACATGGCATTAGTCCGTCCGAGGCTGCGGAATGGGGTTGATCCGTTATGCAGGTTGGTTCTATCCGCGCCCGACATTATGACCATATTGCCGCCGCCATGACAACGGAGCCTTGTGCTCCGCTGGCTTCTCTTGGCCGACAACCGCTCGCCCGAACGGCGCACCTGGTCTCCCAGCTAAGGCCTCTGGGCCAAAAGTTCCGCCGTCATGTCGGGACACAGCGTTGGCAGTTTAATTGTTGCGGGACTCAGGGGCGGCACGGAAAGGCCCTGTTGCTTCGAGGCCCACTACCAAGCCTAGGTTGCAATAATACCAGACCGCGTATAGGACGCCAACCGCCGAAGTTGTACATGCCCAATTCCTTGCAGGACGACACGCGCCCGGTAGGGTGAAAGCGGCCCGTGGTGCCTACCGTAGGCATAGCTTATGGGCTTACTTGACCCGTAGGAGCCCACGGGGATTAACCTATAGGTATCAATATAATACAGTATACTATATATAGTCCTTCAATAGGGCAGGCACTATAATCATTCCACGTTTCTTTACGCCCGTGGGCACCCTAAAATTGTACGCATGCTACCCGCGGCACACATGGACGAACTATTTTACACCCTAGCGCCCGGAGTCCTTGGCTCGCATGCCCCCGTTGAGCCCAGGGCCAATCACAACTGCGTCGTAATAACCACAATGGCGGATGACGACGACTGCGCCGTGCTTGACGCTGGATGTAACGCCAACACCAGCCATGTGAGATGAAGCGGGGTGCGGTCGGCTCGACTTCCGCGACAGTGTCGGTCGGGATCCATGTCACGAGGTGGCAAGACGTGTCTTCCCCGTTGACTCCATATCTGCTGTACAACTCGAGGTTCTCGCAGGCGATAAGCCTGGACTTGAACGGGCGGCTGCGAGGACTAGGAGGATACGACCCCCAACGCTTGAGTCTACTCCGTATAATAGCGTATAAATGAATAGACAACGCCAATTATCGATACCTGTAAATGGGTATTTCTCCAATGTACGAGTCCGACTGGATATAGCGTTGCAGCACGTCAGTTAAGGCACAAGGATGGGTTAATTATAGCCACTCGGACGTTGAATATAGCTATAAACGGTACAAGTGCCTGAAAACTAGCACAGAATGGAACAAGGAGACAGGAGACAAAACTACTTGCTGCCGGTCGCACCGAGGCCGACGCTCGGTCTCTGCCCAAACCCGGAGGCGCGGTGTCCACCGGGCGCTTCGTCGTCGGCAACAGGGTAAAAGCCTGGCCTGCCAGGCCGAATCGGCGTCCGAGTCTCCGTAGGCAGCGCCGACGTCCGGGCCTCGGCCGGGGTGCAGACGGCCGGGACGTGCGCCGGCGACGTCGGGACGGGCGCCTCGGGCTGGGGGAAGCAGTGCTCGTCGAGGAGCGGCTGGCAGTCGGCGGGCAGGTCGTCTCTGGCGAAGCCCGCGTCCCACACGTCGTCGGCGATCCAGCAGTGCTTGGCGCGCTGGGCGACGAGCGACGCCCGCGTGGCGTTGTATGAGTTGGTGTGCGTCGCGGGCGCGATATCCGGGTCGAGGGATATCGGGTCGAGCGTCGGCGTGTACCACGACGTTGTGAAGTTGGCGTAGGTGGCCAGGGGCGTGGCCGGGACCCAGTCGGAGAACATGGACGAGGCTCTGGGGCGTTGGTGGTGAGCTGGCGGAGCTGCTTCGCAGATGTAGGGACCGAATACCTACAGCGTTGGGCGTTGCTTGACAGGGATGCTTGTGTTGACATTGAAGGTGCCGCCAGGCGGGCTGCATGGCAGTTAGCCATGGACCAACATGGTCGGCATCTAGACGCCTACGAGACGCAGATGGTCCTCCCGGCCATGCTGCCGAGGTTCCCGCAGTCAGCGTGGATTGTGCTGTCGTACGTCAGCGCTTTGTCGACTGCAGCTGGTCCGGGGCAGCTCACGGGTTCCACGAGATGAGCTGGATCCTGCTGAATCCCCTGCCCTTGGTGATGCTGGCGCACGTCTGGTTGCGCGTGACGGTGTGTATGGCACACGTGTCCTGCAGACACAGCGTCATGCCGGCGGCCAGAGTCGAGCAGCTGTAGTCGAGGTGGTTGAGGCTGATCATGCGGTCCGTGGCAACCTCGGCGTCCCTGGAGATGGATTCGCACGAATCGCCCGCCTTGACGGTGTACTCGGTGCCCGCGCACGACGGCGAGGCCGCGGCGGTTCTCGCTGTCCTGGGTGCCTTTAGCCGAGGTGCTGCTGGGCCAAGAAAGAGGGCCTGGTGCGTACAGGTTGGGGGTCGGCGTCGACAGATGGCCGTACGGATAGCTCGAGGGATCCGCACGGCACGACGAGAGCAGGGAGGCGACGGAGTCTGGGCTGACGACGGCCCGTCCCCAGTCCGAGCCGGCCATGGCTGCGCCGTACTTGAGGGCGCACTCTGAGCACGCGTCTTTGGTCCCAGCGTACAGGTCTGCGAGGCAGAAGCCCGAACTGAGAACCGTCAGCCAAGATGCAGACGACGGCACGGAAAGGGCAGAGTCTCACGAGTCCTGGATGCAGCTGAGGCTGTGCGCCCAGACCAGGCCGGCTGCCAGCTCGGCGGGCGACTGCTCCAGCGAGCCGTTGTGCAGGCGGTACGGGGTGGTCCCGCAATGCTCGTCGACGGCGGCGCCGAAGGCGGAAAGGGAGTCGTGGCAGGCGGCAGTGCAGTAACGCGCGGCGAGGATGCCGGCGAGGGCGCGGCCGCTCGCTGCCTGGGCGGGCGTCACCAGGCGCTCGCAGGCGATGTCGCGGGCCAGCTCGGCGCGGCAGGCGGCCGGGACGCTGGAGGGAATGGCATCGGGGGACGGCCAGAGCGCGAGGGCCAAGGCGGCGGGGGGCAGAAGGCAGAGCGCCGGGGCAGACCTGAGGACCAAGGACGGCATGTCGGAGTCGAGGCTGGCCGCTGATGCCTAGATGGAGCTGGTTGTCGAGGGGGAAGACGAGCCATGGCGCGGAACTGTCCAGGTCCCAGACACCACGGCCGACGACTTGTACGGCGGCAGCGCACGGCGGCCGGACCCCGGGCGCTCATGGTGTGCCAAGACGGCCGGGCAGTGTCAAGAATGGATCTTTATTGAGAGCAGGGCGCGACATGGCAGCACGGACCGAGGTGCAGAGCCGATGCAGATGCAAGCGCGCTACAGGCCGACGTCGGAGGCGGTGCCGGGGGTGGAGACTCGGCAGGGGTCCCGGCGGCCGGACGGACGGAGGGCCGGGGCCGGCGTCGGGCGGCGTCGTGCAGCACGGAGTGCAGGTTAAGCTTATCGCGATGGACGCAGGCCCCAGGCCGTGGCAGAGATCAAGACATGGGACGCTCACGGCGTGGCGGCACCACGGCGGCGTAGGGCGTGGCCTTGGCAGCACGAGTGCAACGGGGGGGGGCTCTAGGAGACGGGGCTCGAGGACTCGGGCAGCTCGTGCCGGCTTGGACATGGCCTTGGCGTTTCTCGGACATTGAGGGCCGCCTGGAGGCCGCAGCTCAGAAGCTGGGGAGCCAAGAAGTGTCAGCGAAGCGGAGGGTGACACGGCTGGATGGCCTTGGCCTGCTGGATATCGGCTGGCCTGCTTGATATCGGCTGGCCTGCTTGACATCAGCCCGCCTGGGGAGGCCATCTCTGGGCCGGCCATGCCGAGGCAAGGCCGGGCGAGCGGCTCTGCTTCAGGGGTTGGGACGATGATCGGCTGGGCGAGGCCAGGAGCTGGGCTGTCGAAGATGTCCGGACGCGTCTAAGCGACAGCCTTGTGGCACGGGAAATCAATTCCCCGGCGACAAACAGGTGACGCAGCAGCGACACAACACAGTGCGGCACCGTCCCGCGCCCACAGTGCGCCTCCGCCTGTGCGGCGGGTCGCCTGAGACAGTCACTCACAAAGCGCTTCTCTCTCCCTTGAATGTCTCTCCGCCGGATCCTCCCCTCTCCGTCACCCTCCATCATCGCAGCGCGGACCCGAGGCGCCTGCGTCACCGTCTAGCGGCAGTGTCGTCATCGATCGCCGAGCGACGGCCGACAGCGACCGCCTCCAGCGACCGCCGCGACGAGCCAACGCCAGCCGCGGAGCCACGGCCAGCCAGTTGCGAGCCGGACCGCGGCCAACGGCGACGCCGATCCTCGCCGTCGTCTTCTCCCCGTCAACCGTCGCCGCCGCCGTCTCGCCGCCGCCATGTCCTGGGAACTGTCCCGGCGACGGTTCGCGCGCGCCGCCAACAGCAAATTCATCTTTGGGCGCATCGTACGTGGCCCCGGCGGGTCGACCATGGCCGTCGCCCGTGCTCCACCGTGGCCCGTGGCCCGCTCCCTCTGCTCGCCTCGGCTTCTGGCCCTCGCGGCTGACGTGCCTCGCGGCTGACGTGCCTCGCGCAGCCCCTGCTCCACAGCGTCGTCTTCCTCATCGAGATGGCCCTCGTCGCCCGGCTGACGGCGCGGTTCAACACGTACTACGAGGAGCGCCCGCGTGCGTCTCCGCCTCTCGTCCCCGCGCGTCTACTGCAGGAACGCTGACGGCCCAGTCATGACCATGATGGTGACCAACGCCATCCTCGGCGGCATCGCCGACACGGTCGCGCAGGGCATCACGTCGATCCGCCAGCGCGCGCTGCGCAAGCCCGGCGCCTTCGCCAAGGACGACGACCTGGCCATCGAGATCGACGAGCTCGACCGCAAGAACGCGCTGCTCGACCGCGACCTCGTGCCCGACTCCAAGGCGCTGCCGCCGCCCTTCGACTTTGAGCGCCTGACGCGCTTCATGGCCTACGGCTTCGGCGTCGCGCCCCTGCAGTTCAAGTGGTTCCGCTTCCTCGAGCGCGCCTTTCCCATGACCAAGGCCAGCGCCTTTGGCCCGGCCATGAAGCGCGTCGTCTTCGACCAGCTCGTCTACGCGCCCTTTGGCGTCGGCCTCTTCTTCGTCGCCATGACCGTCGCCGAGGGGGGGGGCCGCCGCGCCATTGCCAACAAGCTGCGCGACATGTACGTGCCGACGCTCAAGGCCAACTACGTCGTCTGGCCCGCCGTCCAGGTGGTCAACTTTCGCCTGATGCCGGTGCAGTTTCAGCTGGTGCGTTTTCTCTCCTCGCCGCCTCGGGCACGCGCTGACGGAGCAGCCGTTTGTGTCGACGGTCGGCATCGCCTGGACGGCGTACCTGTCGCTCACAAACTCGTCGGACTAGCGAGCGGTTCTGCGCACATGCATGTCGATGGACGGGAACGAGCGTCGGGGGGCTCGGGAGGCTGTTTGTTGCGCTGCTTGGCACCGCACGGCGTCTGGAGAATGGCGGGTTGTCTCGAGTTGGACACGGGCGAGGATGGGCCCTGTACGGGCGGGCTCTGCAGGCCCAGCTGGTGTCTCGTATGTAGAGCAATGGCAAGGGAAGCAATGGAAGGGAAAAGCCGGGATGAGGCATTTCGCCGCTCCTCTTTAGCACCCGAGACCCGCCAGAGCTCAGCATGATGGAGCACCCCACCAGACCCCTCTTCCTCAACATCAACCTCGACTTTTCCTTCAACCGCCACTGCTTCCTCGCCCTGCTTCCTCGCCCTGCTTCCTCGCCCTGCTTCCTCGCCCTGGCTCCTCGCCCCATCCATCGCCCAGCATGTCTCTCGCCAACAAGCTCTCCATCAGCGATGTCGACCTCAAGGGCAAGAGGGTCCTGATGCGGGTGAGTCGAGCTTGGGCCACCCCTGGTGACGAACGCCAACCGCGCAGGTCGACTTCAACGTCCCCCTCGACGAGAACAAGAACATCACAAACAACCAGCGCATCGTCGGCGCCGTGCCGACCATCAAGCACGCGCTCGACAGCGGCGCCAGGGCCGTCGTGCTCATGTCGCACCTCGGGCGCCCCAACGGCGCGCCCAACGCCAAGTACTCGCTGCGGCCCGTCGCCGGCGAGCTCGAGCGGCTGCTCGGCCGGCCCGTCAGCTTCGCCCCGGACTGCGTCGGCCCCGAGGTCGAGGCGCTCGTCGCCGCCGCGGCCCCCGGCGCCGTCGTGCTGCTCGAGAACCTGCGCTTCCACGTCGAGGAGGAGGGCAGCGCCAAGGACAAGGACGGCAACAAGACCAAGGCCGACAAGGCCCAGGTGGACGCCTTCCGCAAGGGCCTGACGGCGCTCGGCGACGTCTACATCAGTGCGTCGAGGGCGCCCCCCCCCGCGAGCCCGCGAGGCTGAGCGCGCGAGGCTGACTGCCGCCCGCAGACGACGCCTTTGGCACCGCGCACCGCGCCCACTCGTCCATGGTCGGCGTCGACCTGCCGCAGCGCGCGGCCGGCTTCCTCATGAAGAAGGAGCTCGACTACTTTGCCAAGGCGCTCGAGTCGCCGCAGCGGCCCTTCCTCGCCATCCTCGGCGGCGCCAAGGTGTCGGACAAGATCCAGCTCATCGACAACCTGCTCGACAAGGTCGACACGCTCGTCATCTGCGGCGGCATGGCCTTTACCTTCAAGAAGACGCTCGACCAGATGCCCATCGGCACCTCGCTCTTCGACGAGGCCGGCGCCAAGACGGTCCCGGCGCTCATGGCCAAGGCCAAGGCCAAGGGCGTCAAGGTGGTGCTGCCCGTCGACTTCATCACCGCCGACAAGTTCGACAAGGACGCGGCGACGGGCACGGCCGACGACAAGGCCGGCATCCCCGACGGCTGGATGGGCCTCGACTGCGGCGACAAGTCGATCGCGCTCTACCGCCGGGCCATCGACGAGGCCAAGACGATCCTGTGGAACGGGCCGGCGGGCGTCTTCGAGTTTGACAAGTTTGCCACGGGCACCAAGGCGACGCTCGACGCGGCCGTCGAGGCGTGCGCCAAGGGCAAGATTGTCATCATCGGCGGCGGCGACACGGCCACCGTGGCGGCCAAGTACGGCGTCGAGGACAAGCTGAGCCACGTGTCGACGGGCGGCGGCGCCAGCCTCGAGCTGCTCGAGGGCAAGGAGCTGCCGGGCGTCGTGGCCCTGTCGAGCAAGTAGGATGCGGGTGCCGTTGACGGGACGTATCGAAAAGTAAGGGTCGGCAAAAAGGGCTCATCTGTAGATGCTCGACGGTTATGTCGTAGGATGAATATATTATACATGGCGGTATCGGGGCAAGGCGTGCTCCGTCAAGGCCACGACCAACAGCCGCCCATGGAGTGCCAACGTTGATTCACAGTCGCGGCAAGACCATGCCCCCGCCGTGCTCCCCCGCGCCATCATCGCCGCTTCGACGCCTCGACCTTGCTCAGCTCGTCCCTGCGACAGTCAGCCAGGGCGCGCGCGGCGGCGCGGGGACGCACTTGAGCTGCGCCGAGAAGTCGTCGCTCGTGTCGTCGTCGTCCCAGCTCTCCTCCCAGAGGTGCTTGGCCTCGCTGCTGCCCTGCGCGGCCTCGGTCTGGTCCTCGGGCCAGTCTGCGGCGGTCAGCGGGCGCGGGCCGCGGATGCTGCAGACGCACCGTCGACGGGGAAGTCCTCGAACTCGTCGTCCTCGCCGAGCGCCGTCGAGGCCTTGGGATTGTCGCCTGCGGGGGCGTCGTCGGCGGGGGGCTTGGACTCGGGGGCGGACATGGCGGCGGTGCTGGGGTGTGAAGGTGGTGGTTGATGGGAGTAGGTGATGCGAGAGGTGATGGTAGGTGATGGGAGCAGGCTGCAGCCTTGCGAGTGTGAGGCGGAAGAATAGCGGGCCGTGGGTGTAGGGTAGTCGGGCTGATGAGGGAACCTGGATAATGCACCGGGGGGTGGCTTGGGTTCGTCTCGAGTTGATTGAGGCACTGGCCATGACAGGAGGAACCACCGGCTCAAAGGCTTTTTATTAATATATAACGTAGGTTTCCATTGCTCTGTTCGGCTTTTAGAAGCATTTCACGATGGGCTGGCGCCAATGGGTCTAGTCCCGGGCACTTAGTCAGGTGCTGCATCACCCGTTCTCGACTCGACAACTTACGCAACCGTCCAGCGACTCGAGGCGTCGACGCAGCCGTCGATTCCGCGGCGTCGTGGGCGCGTCATCCGCGACGTCACCCTGTCTTAGGGCTGAGCCACCCGTGGCCGAGGGGCCGGGGTCCGGCCGGCCGTCTGTTGGCTGCGAAGCGTCGCCAGACACAGTCTCACCGTCGAGCGAGCGAGCGCCGCCATGAGCCCCCTCAGCAGCTGGTTCCGGCCCGCGGGCGACGACGGCGAGACGGAGCCCAAGGCCGAGCGCGAAGCGGAGCGCGAGGCGGAGCGCGACAGGCTCGAGGACGCGCTGGCGTGGACGAGCCGCATCATGAACGACGACCTCGACGGCGCGTGGACGGGCCTGCAGGCGGGCGACTCGTCCTTCCACAGCCTCGGCGCCGCCGTGACGCTCTTCATGCGCGCCGTCCTGGGCTTCGAGAAGCACGTCATGGCCGAGACGGCGGCCAAGCTGGCCGACTGCGAGGCGCGCGCCGCCGCCGACGGCCGCCGCGCCCAGCGCCGCGCTGCCGCCGGCCCGCGCCTCTACCCCCCGGGCACCGAGTACGAGCTGGTGCGCGCCGAGGCGCAGCTCATGGCCGCCGTCGTCGGCGTCCTGCACGAGAGCCTGGTCGAGGCCATGCGCGGCTTCTACAAGCTGCGCAAGGCCTTTGTCATCCTTGACGCCATCGTCGCCCACGAGGCGCGGCGCGGCGGCGCGGCGGCGGCGGCCTCGGGCGAGCCCGGCGCGGCCGGTGCGCCCGTCGACGGCGGCAGCAGCTCGTCCGACGACGCGGCCGACGACGAGCAGCCGGCGCTGTCGACGACGGCGACGACGCCCGAGCCGCGCGCGCCCTCGGACAGCGGCGGCGTCGACGCCTCGCGGCCGCCGTCGCCGCTGCCGCTGCCGTCGCGCGACGCCGACGACGCGCTCCGGCTCGACGACCGCCTCCGGCTCGACGACCCCCTCGACGTCTTCGTGCACTCGGGCGCCAACCTGTGCCTCGGCATCCTCCTCGTCCTCCTCAGCCTCGTGCCGCCGGCCCTGTCGCGCGTCCTCGGCGTCGTCGGCTTCGGCGGCGACCGCGCGCGCGGCGTGCGCCTGCTGTGGCGCTCGGCCGCGCACGACAACATCAACGGCGCCCTGGCCGGCATGGTGCTGCTCGGCTACTACAACGGGCTCCTCGGCACCGTCGACATCGTGCCCGACGAGGCCGACTACGACGACGCCGCCGCCGCCGTCGGGCCGCCGCGCGCCCGGTGCGCGCGCCTGCTGGCCGACCTGCGCGCGCGCTACCCGGACTCGCAGCTGTGGCGCGTCGAGGAGGCGCGGCTGCTGGCCAACGACGGCGCGCTGGGGCACGCCATGGAGCTGCTGACGACGGGCGCGCCGTCGCGCATGAAGCAGGTGGTGGCGCTCAGCAGCTTCGAGCTGGGCGTCGACGCCATGATCGTCCAGGACTGGGCGCTGATGCGCGACACCTTCCTCGGCTGCCTCGACGTCAACGAATGGAGCCCGGCCATGTACTACTACATGGCCGGGTGCGCCGCGCTCGAGCTGTACCGGGACGCGGCGCTGGGGGGCGGCAGCGGCAGCGGCAGTCATGGCAGCGCCGCCGACGACGAGACGCCGCGCCGCCTCCGCGCGCGCGCCGAGGAGCTCCTGCGCAAGGCGCCGCAGGTGGCGGGCAAGAAGCGCCTCATGGCGCGCCCGCTGCCCATCGAGACCTTCGTCCAGCGCAAGCTGGCCAAATGGGAGGCGCGCGCGCGGGCCCTGGGCCTGGCGCTGGGCGACGCCGTCGGCGCCAGCCCGGCGCTCGAGATGTGCTACGTGTGGAACGGCCACAAGCGCATGGGCGCCGCCGAGCTGGCGCGCGCCGCCGCCAACCTGGCCTGGGAGCGATGCACGGCCGGCGCCGAGGCGGCGACGCGCATCCGGGCCGAGGCCGACGAGCGCGCCGTGCGCGCCGTCGGCATGGCGGCGGTGCTGCGGCGCCAGGGCCGGCTGGCCGAGGCGCGCGCGCTGCTCGACGAGGTGCTGGCGCAGGACCGGTCAGTTCTGGCTCACCAGCGCGCTGTCCGTCACGGCTGACCCCCGCAGGTCCGTCTTCAAGGGCCCGACGCGCGACGACTACGTGCAGCCGGCGGCGACGCACGAGCTGGCCGCCATTGCCTGGGCCGAGTGCTGCCGGCCGCCGCCCGAGCTGGGCCCGGCCGACGCGGCGGCGTTCCGGCGGCGCAAGGCCGACGAGTGCCAGGCGCACCTGGACCGCGCGCGGGCCTGGGAGGCGTACACGCTGGACGCGCGGGTGGGGATGCGCGTGCAGAGCGGGCTGGAGACGCTGGCCTGGTTCCGGGCGAAGATGGGGTGGGCGTAGGGGGAGGGCTCAGGGGCTCAGGGGTCGCGGGCATGATAGAGAATAGAGGTACGCACATGTCTGTTCTGTCTGCTTATACTTTGTCAGACGATCCCATCTTGTCTCTCTTCCCCCTATCGGATCCCTCGGCGCTTGCCGCTGCTGCCCTCCGGGCTCGGCTTGCCGGCGAAGACGCGCAGGCTGAAGGGCGCGCCCCGATGCGCCCGCCGCCGTGCAGCGCGAACCGGTGCACGTAGTAGCCGGCGGGCGAGCGGGCGTACGAGACGAGGGGGATGGCGAGGAGGATGTCCTTGGCTGGTAGACGAGCAGGGGCGCGGTGGACGTGTGTGGCCATGGGAGGGCGCTGGGGATATATAGGGCCGGGCCTTTGTCCGGCCGGGGCGTGTTCGGGAGGCGGACGGGCCTTGGACGGTGGTCCGGACATGTCTTCGTCGAGGGCTGGACGGGCATGGCTTACACGGGAGTGGCACGCAGATGGGCTGCCGTTACCGTGACCGCCTCCTGTCCAGCATGCTCGAAGCCGCATCTCGGTGATGATGAGAGCGCAGACTAGATGGCCTGATGCCAGGCATACTTCACACATTCCCACTGGTGGGCGTGTCGGATGTCAAACCGACGTCTCTGTGCAGGAGTTCATGTTGCTGCCTATTATGCCTAACGTTTGACAGAACAAAACAACAAGTCAATCCAACTTGACAAAGGAATTGGAATTTCCATTCAAGGGCAGGCAGGCCGCTCAGTTGACCGATGCCGACGTCAGCACTTGGGGTGAAGCAACCCTTCACGGTTCTCGACGGAAGTATTTACTCATCAGGGGCCTCTCCTAGCAGCTGCCGGGCAGCTGCCCGCCGGCTTGATATATTCCTCAAGGATCTCGAGTCTTCCAAGCAACACAACAGATCACAGCCGCCGCCGGCACCACAAGCCGAGGACATCATAATAAGCACCACAAGCTATGCCGCCCTCGTCGCCCAGGGCGCTAACGACAGACTGAGGAGCCTGCAGCAATCCGGGTCCGGCGATTGCAAACACATACAATTCGGCTGCTCGGTCGGTCTCTGGCTATATCCCGGGTTCTTCATAGCGTCAGGCCGGTCCCTTGCGTTGATTCAAGGGCTCACTTAACTAACATTCGACGCGGTCAGCACAGCCACTGCGTCAGCACAGCCACCGCATCAGCACAGCCACCGTCGCGTTGCCCGGCGCCCGGGGCTGAAGCCACTTCCGCTGCAACCTCGACCTTGTCAACAACTCAGCCAGACAACTTCACGGCCAGCTGACACACTTCGACATGTCGGCAGACAGCATATTCGACTGGCTGAGCACCATTCCAGACAGGCACTGCCCAGGCAAGCTCGCTCCTGCTCCGTCACGCAAGCGCCGCCGCCTCAACCCCGCGACGCCCGAATCCTCCGACGCCCATCCGATGTCTCAGCGCGGCCAGAGCCCCAGCAAGCGTCGCATGATTCCCGTCGACGACGAGACCCCGAGGCCTGCTCGCGGCAAGCGCCTACAGACGTCCGCATCCGGCTCCAGCTATTCGCTCTCCGAGCAATCAGCCCGCTCCTTGCAGTCCTCGGACCGCTCCGGGCGGCTTTCGCCACGGAAGCACCTGCAAAGGCTCCGGACCCGCCCCCAGGGCCTCAAGTTTGGCCTTCTCTCCAAGTTCGCTAACAGGCCGCCAAGCCTCAAGCATCTCCTCGGCGCAGTCAACGACATCATGGAAGGGAGAGGCATCGTTCCGCTATCGGCTCGAGACGCCCTGACGCTTGCTGCCCAGTCAAATGCCGACTTCGAGTGGGTTTCCAAAGCCGACCACCACTTCTCCGACAGCCCCGAGATTGCCGAGCTCGCGCCCTCGCTCGAAGCAGTCCTCGATGTTGCCGCTGCTGCCGAAGAATGCTACATGCATGGCCACCCAGAAGCCAACTGGAATCTTGAGGTCAATCAGCGAATCCTGGAGCTGGCCTTTCGGCCATCGGGCCAGGGCAAATTCAAGCATATTGTCAATTTTATGGGCAGGTATGCCGCCGTTTCCCGCTTTATTGAACTCGACGCTAACTCTCCACCAGTTCTACGGCGGCCATTATCCCCGAATACGGTATGCCTTCCATGACGAAAAAGGTCGACTTCTGTATCTACATCGACCCGAAAGAGGATCCTTCGTGGAAGGCGGCATCCCCGGGCTCATTGCAGTCGGCTATAATTCGTCTTTGTGATACTCTGCCTGGAGACGTCTTCAACTTCACCGACTTTGAGCCCCTGGACCAGCGCCCTATTGCCCTGAGCATTGAGATTAAGAAGCCCATGAGCGAGGGCTTCGAGGGCGCCAAGTTGCAGCTCGGGGTTTGGCAGGCAGCCCACTGGACTTTCTTGCGACACCTGGCTGCCATTCGTTCGGGCAGAGAGCAGGATGATGAGTCCGCCACCTTCCCCGACTTTATCCCCGGCATCATTGTCCAAGGCCAGGAATGGTATCTCATCATTACCACGCTTGACGGTCAGGAGACGACGTTCTGGCAAAAGGTTATTATCGGGAGCACAACCGACTCCAAGGGCATCTACCAGATCGTCCGCACTCTGCAGGTCCTGCGGCAGTGGGCCAGAGATGTCTTTTGGCCTTGGCTTCGGGGCTTAATTCTTGATTTAAACTCGCCGGATGCGCCAGAGGAGACTGAAAGCACCTAGGCTAAGGGCTATTCCGAGTCGTTTCATGGCTTTGTGGTTGGGTATTGTGGGAACAGGAGAGTGATGACACGACGCAGAATAAAAAAAAATACAACAAGAGAAACAAAAAGATACAGAAAGAGAGGGACAGAGGGGGGATAGAGAGAGAGGGGGACAGAGAGAGGGACAGAGAGGGACAGGGACAGAGAGGGGGACACACACACAGAGAGCGAGAGAGAGAGAGGGGAGGGGGGGGGGGGGAGATAGAGATCGAAGGGGGAGAGACGTGGAATCGCATGGCTCATGAGAAACAGGGATTTCGCACGGCGCCAGATGAGCCGGTCGCGTTGGCCATTCTATCGACCTCGTTTCCGAAGTTATGACTTTGGATGCTGACGATGGATGCGGCCAGCAGAGAAGCTGCCATTGGCGATTGTCGTGTGCAATGCGCAGCGCATGATGATAGAGAAGTGCACGAGGAAGCTGTTCACCGCTGGGCCACGTGAACTCATGGCGTGCCTGCCAGCGCGATGCCTCGTCGAGGGCAGGACGAGCCATACCATACCTGGCCGCGCTGCTTGCCTTGCTACGCTGAACCTCCGTACAGGCTACCACAGCCTTGTGGTCCCTGTCGACCGGGGTCAGGTCTGGGAGCCGTTGCACCGCTGCCTCCAGGAACCACAATACTGTGGTTCCTGTACGGAGCACACCAAGGTCGGTACCACAGTTAGGTGGTGCCTGAAGGGCGGTGCAACTGCTGGCGGCTTAGGCTTACTAACCACCCCACATGAATAACGGATCTATGTTTTGCCGAAATGCCACATCATCATATCAAGTCTTCGTTCCCCCAGACGCAACGCAGGTTCCATCTGGCATCATGTCTTTAACTGAGCGCATACAATGGCGGCCCCCCAAACCCAGCCCGCTTTTATTGAACTTCCAAAAACGATGCCGAGACGCTAAGCAGCAACCATTCGTTGATGACAGATTGATGGACGATGCCCCCATCTCCTGCACCTGGCGCGACTTTCGCCGCCCTCTGCTGAGGCGCTTCAAACCCCAAGCCAAGGTAAATTTCATGGAGCGTCTGGGCTATGGGCTGGATGGTGTTGTATGGAAGGTGGAAATTGGAGGCTGCAGCTTTGCGCTGAAAGTAGTGAGTTTCTACATGTTTGTGCTGTCGCGATAGTCGGCTGCTAACGAAATGGAGTTCTGGGACAACCATGCCCCCGCCGAAGACACACGCTACTGGGCAGTCCAACGAGAGTGCCAAACCTCCTCGCTCCTTCAGATGATGCATTTCGCAATCGAGCATTCTCCCGACTCGGTTTGGCTGAACCCCGAACCGAAAACATTGCACGATGCGCTTCTCAATCTTCACGCCTTCTCTGACGAGGGTCGCCGCCGGCAGCGGTTTCGAACATGGCCTGGCGCCGTCCAATACACCACTGCGCCTCAAATGAGGAAATGCTTTGGCTGGATCATGGTCAATGGTGAGGAGCTCTGCAAATTGCGCCCGGTTGCTCGACCCCCCGAAGTGAAACTGGACGGCATTATACGCTATATTTCACCGACCGAATCCTATTACGCCATCTTGTATGAGTACCTACCCGACAGTCAGTGTGCCTTGGCTGCAGATGTCCTGCAGGCCCAGCTGGACTTTTTCTGGCTCGCTGGATTCTGTTTGGTACCGTTTCGCGCAGAGAACTGGAAAGGTCCTGGAATCTTGATGGACATGGCGGATCTCATATGTCCTTGGCATGCCGCGTGGTTTTGCGCCATCTACAAGCAATGGTGCGCAACGGACGTGACACAAAAATAATCATCGGCCGTAAGACGTCACATATGGGTCTAGGAAGCCCGAATTTACTATGTATCTATGCCGCGAAGTGAATGCAGCCTTTTATCCCCAGTCAACCCCCTGGTTCCGCCTCGGTGGGCTTCTTCCGTGTTTGCTGTATGAACGTTAGAGAATAGTGCATGGGGCGAAAGATTAGGCATTACAAACCAGCCGACTCGAGACGTTCGTATCGGGAAGCGCTCAGCCCTTGCCACTGCAAGTCGGACACGGAATACCGTTGACAACCCTGTGACCACCACAAGTTTCGCACGGAGCCATGTTCGTTCGTGTATGGCAATAGATATAGAATGCGCCAAAATCCACGGGTTGAAGCGCAAGTGCACATTGCCTGATATTTGTTGGGTCGACGCCCGAATCAATGATTAATGTGTGGAAAGGGGCAGCTGATCAACGCCGCAGCCGTCACCTGACAACCCCGCAAGCCAGCCAGAAAAGACGCACCAGTCATGCGGCCAATACCACCAGGCCATGCAGCTAGGTACCATTCTCTGGAGCCTTTACTCCGCATCGTGCCTTATTTGCGCAGCCGTCTCGTTCGCCATCATGATACTATTGTCACTCCCCGCGCATCCGTGAAGCCCTGCTCAATGTGTCCAGCTGTCGCCAACCGGCCACGATGCACCTGTTCAGCCTTTTTTGAGACTGAGGAAGCTTTGGAGAAGCACCTCGACGAGAACATCGAACAACGGCGAGTCAGTTTCGCCGACATCGTCCCTTCGTGACTAACATGGACTCGCTAGTCCCGAGTCCAATGGGTCCAATGGCTGCAAACCGAAGCACGAAGGTACCGAGTCCATGCGAGAGTCGACGACGGAAGCCACTCCGACCAAAGTGATGCCGAACGCGGTCGCGATAATTGCCGGGCTAGGGAACCTGCAAGTACGGAAAAGAACGGCCCATCAAGGCAACATCTTTGTCCATCTTGTTCACGTACAAAACCGTTCGCGACAAAGCAGAAACTCCGCAGGCACTTTGAACAACGTACTTCAAACCACTCCAGCTACGAAGATCAAGCTAACAACACCGATTCGCAGATGCCCCGTGCCACGAAGTCTGTGTCTTCTGTACCAAGGTCTTTAGATTTGTTCGGGAGTTTCTGAGACATGCGGAGAGGTGCTCCGATCAAAGCAAGAGGAAGATGACGTATATGAAGCAGACATGCGACGAATTACGCGAATTCTCCGACAGGCAGCTTGATATTGCGCTAGGCGACAATTTTCCCGGCCAAAGCAAAAGCAGGAAGCGAACATGGGACGAGGCAGACATGGACACTGAGATGTTCGGAGCCCAAGCAAAAGCCAGCAGGCCTGACCCAGGAGCCATGGAACCAGCGAGCATCCAGCAATCTCCTCCCGACGAAGCCCCAGTTGGCCCGACTCTGGAGCTGTTCTCGGCATTCACGGCTCCCATCAGCCAGGTCGAGCCTTACTTGGCGAGAAGCTCTGGAGAAACGATGTGCCTTGGTGCAGTGCAAAACCAAAATCAGCCTATCGAGTCTGTAGGAGGTCATGTCCCAGCTCTGGACTTGTTGGAAGACTTCGATGCGCCGCTTATGCACATTATGAACGGTGTACCTCTTGTCATGAATCAGTGGGCAGTGGATGGGCATGATAGTGTGGTTCAGAGCTATGACGCTACCGTGTGTCATCTTTCATGACATTTCCTCCTTCCTTTTCTCGTCTTCTTCCTGGAATGTGAAATTCAGTCCTATCTTTGGACATTTCCTCTCCATACTGGCCACCTTTTCTGCGAGCGCCGTAGAATGCGGAAGAACTATCTTGGCCCAATTAGCCACTACATCTTCCGTTGCAAACATAAACGTGATCGCGTATCCCCGCTTGATTTCGAAACCGAGACGAGCATCAAGGATAACGCTTGAGGTGGTAAGAAAGCGAGGCATCCAAGTAAGGTTGGGCAACTCACAAGCCTCCATCCAGAAATCTTTTCTTGTCCGGTTCACAGCCGGCGCGATTTACCTCCGAAGATGGAATCTCGTATAGCGATCTTAATCCCCTTGTCGTATTTAAATTGTGCAGGTGGGAACCGGCATAGTAATCCACCTGCGATCCCTTAGACCATACATGAACCACGAGGACTCGTCGACCAGCTTGTCGCCCGCCCCGCCTGAAGCATTCGATATGGTTGGGGTACTCTTCGTATCTAAGCCAGTGTCCGAGGACACATCGTTCGAATGAGGCTTCGAGGATGGATTGGATGCGCTGCGATGTCTCAGCTTCTGATTCGAAATGCACTGCGGTTTGCCGAGCTTACTGAATCGAAGGCGAAGTCAGCACAGAAGTCCAGTCCATATTCTGTGAAATACGGAAAACCCTTCTTTGCCAGTTCCGATACACGGTTTCCGGCAGAGGTATCATCCCAGCAATGAAAGCCTCTTTCCAAAAGTGACTTCTCTACCACTTCCTGGGAGGGATCGGGGAACGACATGGCTTTGGCGAACGAAGCATGCCCAAGTTGCTAATGAGGGGTTGATCGCGACTCGTCGTGAATGCCGCATGGAAAAGTATTTCTCCGCTCCGCTTATATTGACAAGGTACTCCGTACTCCATATTCATACGGAAACTAGTCCCTTCCGGCTCAACCACCACAGCTGTGTGGTCCCTTCAACATCAAGCACCACTAATTTGTGGTTGCCAACATCCGAGGCTGCGATATGAGACTTCTTTATCCAGCTGCTATCTGCAATGTTTCTCTACTATAAAAGCAAGTATGAAATGCTCCAAAAATTTAAATCCAAAGCCAGTCTCCTGGGCGTATCACGATGACTCAAACTATTCTTGATGTTCTTGTGCAGCCAAATCCTCAGCTCGATTCCAGCTCAGTACCAGCGGGACCAAATACCGTTGGCCGAAATTGGATATCAGTGACTGCCTGGCGGCCCTGGGCAGAATTTACCTACGAGAATCTTGTGTCGATCTATCGACAACCACTTACTGCTAGTTGGAGAGATCCTCCCTCAATCGATGTTGGGTCCGGCTTCGATCAACAAGTCCGAGACGAAATCAGCATGGATTATTTTCTGGTGAAGTACATATGGCCACTTGTGAATGGGGCACTCACACAAGCCACCTCCATACTCGAGTGGGGCAACGAAGTGTTCTATCTTGGACCTGGAAGCTGGTGCCATGGTACCGGAACACCGGACTGGGGCCTTGTCTCTAACTGCAGGGTAGAGCAAGGGAAATTTTGGAACTTGCTGCCAGGCGACACTAAACTCGCTGCAAAATGGAGGCCAAATATGGTGCAGTCGCAAAACTACAGCGAGAGATACCAGTGGACCTTGCCTGTTTCCCAAGTTACCACATACGCTTCCGAAAGCGAATGTCGCTACGGCTTCATCATAACGGATCAAAATATTGTTGTGTTGCGCTTCACTAAAGAGCCCATTGGCCAAGGATCAGCTTCAACTCGTCCAACTCGGGTTACCCCACGACACGTCCACGAGCGGGTTGCCTCAGGCGATACGGATATGTCTTCTATGCTGGAATCTATGTCACTTGACTCATTCGGCGCGCAGTCTTACGCTGAAGAAGACGCGAATGCTGCAAATGCTGAGATTCTGCCACCGGAGTACGCAGTAATACCTAGGACTGCTCAGGGTAGGGGCAGGCTCACCATCAAGCTTTCTATCTTTTGCTTGTGCCTTATGGCGGCTGGTGGAAATGGCAGGATCGGTTACGGCTACCCCCCCCTTGACAGCTGGACGCAAGTGGCTCGGCACAAATTCACCCACAATACATCGGGCATTGTCTCGAAAAAGCTGCCAGACAACGCCACTCTTTATGACTCCCAAAAATCGGAATCGGAATCTACCGCTCAGGAAGGCTCATCTAGACGCCACGGCAGCCAGTTTGAGCCGGGGGCCGATGACTTCGACAACAGTGCTTACCAGGGTCACAGTGAAGAGCAGTCGCGGTCCGGGCCTAGTTCCCATCAGACCAAGCCATCGCACAAATATACCACTGTTGAGGTGAAGAAAAGACATGGCCTTTTCTGCTTCTACGACACGAAGAACCAATTGAGGAAGACGAAGAAATCAGAATGGGCTCAAATTCCGAGTGGAGGTTGGGCGTATGAAGGGGGAAAGCATGTTTACTTTACAGAGCAACTGCCATAGGACCAATGACGTTAATGCAAAGGAAGGAAGCCGAGGATAGGGCAGGTAAAGGGGGTCGAATGGAAATGGGTATTTAATCGCGGCCTCCTATAGCCGCATCGTTAGAAAATGATCACTTGAGGCTCCTCAAGGATTATATGAACTTTGGGGAGACAGGCAGGATGTACGAGATCGTAAGATGACATCCACGGGAGAGATATTAACGACATCATCATCCCCAGCGGCGGGGACAGTCTTCTCGCAGGTTCTGCAGTGTGGTTTGAAGGAACTGACTGGCACGAAGTGGAATGCCCCCTTTAAGCATAATCAACAGGCTAAATGTCTCGAGGCTCCCACATCGTTCTCGCTCGGTTCTGGCAAACATCCACGGAGTACGTCTCACGCGGTCGTGTGGCCACCGCTTGCGAGTTCCTTCGCAAAGCTAGGGAGCGAGTATGCTCTGCGATGAAAGCTATCGATTTTACGGACATGGCTTTTCTAGCCGACATCGCCCAAGAGGAGTCTCGTCTTTTGAGTGATGGCTTTGCGATAGGTACCTATGTACCTGGAAAAGGAGGCTTGCTGCAGTGGCCCAAGAACGAGCGAGCCTTCTAAAAGACATATCAAAGCCAAGAGCCAGGCCCGAGACCCTTAAATTCGACATTATAGACGGACTTTTTCTTGTTTTTTGGCCCGTCGGACAAGTCTGTCCTGGTGTGACATGTACAATCCCGTACACAAACTTTTTTGTCAACCCTGCGCGGATTGCTTATCGAGCTCGGTCACAAGTAGGCAGCCGCTTTTCTTCCCTTTTCTTCCCTTCCTCGCTTTTTCTATCTTCTTCCCGTGCTCTCCCCGCTCCTGCCCTTTGAATTGTCAGTTGGTTTTATTGCGCCGATGCAAATGAGCGTTCCGCTTCGCGTCCTGTTGGTCGGCAAAGGGGGGCGAGAACATGCTCTAGCCTGGGTTCGCGCCATTAATCCAGGTTATTGCTCTGGACGCTGACGGCACGTTGCAGAAGCTCAGCCAGTCGGCGTCCGTCGAGCACGTCTTCGTGTACCCGGGCAACGGCGGCACGGCACGCGGCCTGGATAAGGTCTCCAACGTCGAGGACCATGTCCCCGACTACGCGGCGCTGGTGTCCCTTGCCAAAGAGATGCGAATAGGCCTCGTGGTCGTCGGCCCTGACGATGATGTCGTCGGCGGCATCGAAGAGTTCTTTCGGGACAGTGAGTCCAGGCTTGCCACTCGGATACGCCATCTTCTCACTCGACAGGCGGCATCCCCTGCTTCGCACCGACCAAGGAGGCAGCCGAGCTGGAGGGCTCCAAGACGTTTGCCAAGGACTTTATGCAGCGCCACAGCATCCCGACGGCTGCGTATCGCAACTTCGACGACGTCGACGCGGCCAAGGCCTACGTCCGCCAAGTTGGCCATGCCGTCGTCATCAAGGCCAGCGGGCTCGCCGCCGGCAAGGGCGTCGTGCTCCCGCGCACCGTCGACGAGGCCTGCGCGGCGCTCGACGACATCATGGTCGGCGGCCGGTTCGACGCTGCCGGCTCGGCCGTGGTCGTCGAGGAGTTTCTGCAGGGGGATGAGATTAGCGTGCTGACGTTTAGCGATGGGGTGACGACGAGGTCGCTGCCTCCGGGCCAGGATCATAAGCGCATCTTTGAGGGCAACACGGGGCCCAACACGGGCGGCATGGGCGTGTATGCGCCCGCGCCGTTTGTCTCGCCCGAGGACATGGCTGAGATTGAGGACAAGATCCTCCGGCCCACCTTTACGGGGCTGCAAGCTGAAGGTTGTCGTGACGCTGTAAAGCTGGATCCAAGCTGACTTGAGCCACAGGCCGCACCTTCAAGGGCATGCTGTTCACCGGCGTCATGATGACGCCCGCCGGGCCCAAGGTGCTCGAGTACAACGCCCGCTTCGGCGACCCCGAGACACAGAGCATGATGCTCCTCCTCTCCGACGACACGGACCTGGCCGCCGTGCTGCTCGCCTGCACAGCCGGGTCCCTCGACCGCGCCCGGCTCGCCGTACGCCCGGGGTTCGCCTGCAACGTCGTCGTCGCCGCCGGGGGCTACCCGGGCGCGCACGAGACCGGGGCCGCCATCGAGATTGGAGAGCTGCCGCATGGGGCCCATGTCTTCCACGCGGGCACGCGACTGGTCGACGGGGAGCTAAGGACGGCGGGGGGGCGGGTTCTGTCGGTGGCTGCGTGGGGGAGCAGTCTTCGAGAGGCGGCTGATGCTGCGTACGAGGGGGTCGACGCTGTTGGGTTCGACGGGATATACTATCGAAGAGACATTGCAGAGCGTTCCTTGGTGACTAGAAAGCAGTAGATAGATGGCGTGGCAAAGAGCCTTAGGTTTTGGATTGCTTCGCGTTATTCGACTACTAGTGTAAGCGGCGATTTATTTTAGCTGTCTTATGGATTATGCGGTCTGTGGGGCTATCTTTATGCGACTTTATAGAGCTGCATTATGGCTTAACTAGGTGCTCATTTTAAGAAACCAAAAAACTATAATATTGCATAAGGGTCTAAACTACTTAAAGTCTAGATTACTCTATCCATAACCTTACTATAAACGACGTAATATAGTAGTATAATAGTGTAGCATGTATAGGAAAAAAGCGGGCCGCGCATAGTCGAGTGTCGACAGCGTCCAAAGGCATGGATCGTACGGAGTATACCGGGAGCGCTATATTTATACTGGGCCGACGGCCCCGAAGCCAGAACTTCTCTTAGGTTTCAGTCTATCACTTATACTACTTGCTCCTGCCTGACTATATAACCCATCCTCTCGTATCCTCACAATCTTCTACGTATTAAATTATGGCTCTAAAGACCCTTATATTCGCCCTTTTAGCCGGCTTGTCCGTCGCTATGACTCTGGAAGCCGGAAAGAAGCCTTTTTGGGAACCCTTTTCAAAAAATTGCAGTCATGTTACTCATGGAGCATGGTCCAGTTGCATGTGGCCAGTCTGCGGCAGCTTTGTATCCCTTCTCCCGGACGATGAGAACGACATGAAAGAAAACTCCGAGAAATGCGTGGGCACAGCAAAATATTGCATCGAGAAAAATTATCTGAAATTCGAGGAGAGATATGACAACACATCCGCTTGCTTCGACGTCCGAGGCGTTAACCTGGAATCATTCGCGGCTGAGAAAGGTGCTGATGATCGTCACTACTGGAACTGGGACGCCCGTCGCGATGGCCTTCAGTTTATCAGGAATGCGCATAAACACTACAATGACTTTATTCAAATCGAGGCAATGCAAAACAATCTTGCCTGCCCACAGGAAGAGGGGGACAAAGGTATAATTAACAAAATTATCGCTACCCTTAACGATAAAGAGGCAGTCCGAGACAAGGCTTTCGAAGCTATTGAGCAGGCAAAGCGGATCTTAGCGAAGTCCTACAAGACCGAGTTTTACACCAATATTTCTAAAGAAATCGACAAAGAGGAAACGAAAATAAGACATCCATGTCCACTTAAAATAGATCAACTCGCCCGGGTTAACAGTTCTGACGTTGTCTCGAACAATCTCGAGAAGGCGAATTGTCTCCTCAATCGCAAATCTCTACTTCAAAATAATGGTCTGGATCTGGCTGGCTCTTTTGATGAATATAAGAAAGGTATTGATTCTCGATATGAGCGTTATATTGAGACTGCTATGGATTTAGCAATAGATTTTCCGAATGCCAGGGAAGTTCGCAAGGCCATTCCCGAGGCACAATCGGCTGTTGAGAAGGCATGGGCGAGTTATTGGTCCAGTGCAAATCCCGAAGAGGTTCGAGTTGTTACTTGGATTAACAATCACGAAACGAAGTGGTAATAGATATAAGATGAGAAGGAGCAAAGCTATATATCTTATGGACTCCTCTCAGTCTAAGACAAGGCACCGGTTAGCGTTATATGGCTCGTCACAGGCTACTCACGCATTCTTATATTTACAGACGCGGCTGAATTGCTCGTACTGGAAGCAGCGTGGATACCTAGTCGGGATCGCACTTTATCTTCTTACGACAGGTAGCGCAGGTTATGGCAAGGCGCTTGCGCGGCTTGCCGGCCTTAGTGACGCCCTAGTGACCGTTGACGGTCTCGCCTTCGATGACGGCCATGCAGTGGCTCCCGTCGCCATAAATATAGCACATGCCCTCGCCCGGCGGGAGGAGTGCGTCCCGGTTTAGATCTTAGGGCCCAAGCTCAGTGTGGCTAACAAACCGACAGACCTAGACCGGTCCTAACGTCCCTCGATCCGGGGAGCGAAAGGACGAGTCGCGGGAGCCCGAGGAAGATGATAGCGGGCGAAGGCATATGCAGGCTTCAGCACTCAGGCTCGAACTACTTTATGGTGAATGGTCACGTTTAGGCAACCAAGAATCTATCGTGCCATAATATCCAATCGGTTAGGCTTGCGCGGAGCGGCGGCGGCGTCATCGACCGAGGTGGTGCTATCCGGGACGTGGCGCCGCTGCCGCCGCGTGCCTCACCAGCGCCGGCGCCATGTCCGAAAGCGGCCACGCCGAGGGAGGCATCGTCCGAGTGGAAAGCAGGCGCCGCGTCGAGCGGCGAACCGGCGGCCCGTGGCAACGGCTTGGGCTCCGCGGGTGAACCATGGCGCTATGTTATTTAAGCTACTGCAGCTCCATTTTTATGAAACTGTCTTTAACCGAACGGGTCTATTATCTTGCTTCCTGACCTGCTACTTATATGGCCCTAGCCTAGCTGTGTTGAGCGACATCATGTCTTGCCGGTGACAGTATCCACATCCGCATCACCATGCGACGAGATTTTGGCAGCGACAGTATCCTTGTCAGGCAACCACTTCTTCATTCCCCATCCATATCACCAAAAGCTTGTCGGACCCGAAACTTATAACGGTCCCTCTCCTCCAGCTTTCTCTGGATCACGTCCTCCGAGTCGACGGACCAGTAGCGAGAGAAGGCATCATTAAAGACGGATCCTTCGACCCTACTTTGGAATCGCGGGTGGATACGATGCCTGAATATTTGGAGTGTGCGGTTAGGAGCCATGACAGCGTGGTTGAACCAGAAAGCGCCAGAGTCCCAAGCCTGTCGCTGCATCTTGGCAAAACGAGTGTCGCCATTCCGCTTCTTCTCCTCGGCCTCGTAGATGTCCATATACTCTTGAAGGAAAGCATCGTGCTCATCCGTTCCGGCTTCTGCCAATGCATCAAGCGATATCGAGGTCAGCCAATATGGCGGAAGCTGCATGCTGACCGGCCTGGCACAGGTGAATTCTAGATCGATGACGGTCGTAATATTACCGGCCTCGTCGACGAAGATGTTCGTCGGCCGAAGGTCGGTCAAAGACAGATGGAAGGGGCCGTTCTTATGGCCCGGGGTAATGAAATGATGCATGACGCTCCGCAGTCCAGTCAAAGTCGCCAGTTGCATTCGGCCGTCCTCCTCGTCCAAAACTGCGTTTGGTTGATGCATGATTATGTTGTCGTGAAATGTCAGAATATCGGATAGGTAAGACTCCGCAGCAGTATATGTCCGATCTCTTGGTATGCCCGATGGGACTCCTTGGCTCTCGAGAACAGTGATGTGCAGATGCAGAGGCCGATTCGACAGTGTGATGGTACCATCGGGGTTGAAATGCCACGACCCAATCCGAGGCAGAGGAATTTTGTTCATCAACAGGCTTATGCGAGCAATGCTGCGGCATAGATTCTGCCGGTATGTCTCGTCGTGCCAGTGGTCCTCCCAACACTTTGCCAGATTGCTTCCTCTTGCTTCACTCAGAAGAAGATAGCCTGGGCTCAGGGGGTTGTGGTAGTTCCGCTTGATATGCCGAGTTGGTACCTCCCGGCCAAGGAGGCCGCGAAGCCATCTCCTCAGACTCCAACTGAGCTTTGTGAAGAGTGGAGTGTTTCTCGGGTGCGTGTACTGCAAGCATCAGTCTCGACGGGGATTGTCATTTCTCCGGGTGACATACACATTGTCCGTCAGGCAGCCCAAACGCGTGGAGGGTGGGAATCGGAACGTCTGGGCAATAGTCCTCCATCCAGAGATATGTCGCAATTTCTGTACGGAGTTTCTCGTCCGAATCCTCGACAGAGCGCGGATTTGCGTTCCTGTAAGGAAGTGGCAAGCGGAGAAACACTCTCTTGCCATGCCCTACCTCGATGGGAATGGCCAGATTGAAACTGCCCGATTGCCACTGTCCCTCTCCCCACATGTAGGCAGCCCGGACGCCAAGTAGCCGGCAGACCATCGACTCGATGTCGCTCTGTTTGCCCATTATCTCTTGGCGAAATATCTTATCAAGGCGTGGATATTCTAGCTCAACCAGTATATTGTCCGGACAATTTTCGGCGGAGCGTAATCCGATCGTTTCCCCTCCTAGGAGGGGTAGCCTAGGTTCGTCGTCCATGGTGGAGTGATTTTGTCCTTGAACTCGAATCGATAATCACTAACGAGACCTGAAAGGAAGAAACAAGAATGCTAAAGCGGCCCGGATTGTGCTGGATCAGGCTCTTTCTTTGGAGGCGTTAAAATTTAAGGGGCAATGTGTCATCAGGCCCGTTGTCGGGCCAACCGTGCGTGGTGGGTCTACCCGTCGGTTCTGGGGGGTTTCTTTTGGAATGCGGGGTTCGAGAGACCGTGAACTTCCAAGCCACGGCATTCAACTAATTTAGTCGCTCCGCAAACCAAGCAGCCATGGCCGAGGAAACAAAAAGGCTGTGGGAGATCAACGATTTCCACGTTACTGCTTACTATACAAAAACGGAACTTGCTGGGACAGGCATTGTTATGTACACGCTGCGAGAACACAGGCCCGACCTGCCTGCTCGTTTCTCTCACGCCGAATGGTAATATGTTCTATCAGGCTCTCCTTCGAAAAAGTGACGTTGTCATTTAACCAGTGCACCTTAGGACCAAGGCTATTGAGGATCAAGACGAATTGAAGAGAAGAGCTGAGTCTGCCGGACGATCTGCCCAGAGTGCCAGGCGAGCGGGAGGATCAAACAATCCCGACTATCAATTGCCCTCACAAAGGATTGCCAACGATCCAAATCGCGCAATTCTAAACTCATCCGCTGAGGCTGCACGGAAAAGACGCCACAACAAGGATGAAGAGGGGAAAATCAGCTAGTGCAAGGATAGGATAGAACACGCCACATTACAATAGCATCAAAGATATATTTGGGATTCCTTTTCTCGGAATGTACTCGAAGGACCGTTCAATCTCATTATTAGAGGATAGATGATTACCAAATACCGCGCTGCTCCTTTATTGAATCCAACAACTCGTCAACGGCCTTCTCAGCATCTTGGCGGCGAAATGCGTCGGGCCATCCGTGCTGACGATAAAGCTGTCGGAGATACTGGATATCCAAGTCGGTACCCCAGCATTCCGTCTGGGCATGCACTTCTTCCTCGCTGATTAGGCCCAAGCCGGCTGCCCGTTCGGAAACATGGTCGGCCTCGATGGTGTCGCGATCCTTGCAAGGAATGAGCTTCAGGCTCCGATACGCCTCCTTCAATTTCTTTAACCAGTCCTTGACGTCTTCGCAACCGAGCTGATCGGCTCGGACCATGTCCTCGGTGATTAAGCCGTGCTTGACATCTAGGAAGACGGAGCGGCCATAGGATCCGTATCCCGTGGCAATACCGACGACGTGAATCGGATCGACTACATGTCTGCCTTCATTGTCCCAGAATTCCAAGCCCTCCTCTGCGTACTCTATTTCCGAGACGTCCTTGCGATCCATAGACGAATAATCTTCTAAAACCGATTTATAATGAATCGTAGCCGGGGTTGTACTTGCGTTGAAGTAAGGCAGACGGCGCAAGACCTCGATCACTAAGTCAGTCTTCCAGTCTGGGAAGGCCTCTCGGGTGATGCCAGGCCATCCTTCTGGCGGAGCAATCTTGAGATGGGCCGGGTCGAGGTGCAGCGTGGTTAGGAATTTGTAGAAGTCGAGAAAAATCTCCGCAAGCTCCTCGGGCGTATATGGCGGACTGCTATCCTTAGGCGAGCTCCAACAATCTGAGTATTCAGCGTCGGAGGCCGGTGGCGATGGGGACTCATCGGGAGCAGACATTGATGAAAGCTGTCGTTTCGAAGATGAAAGCTAATCGTGCGAGGCTAGACGACCTCAGTACTTATAGGGCCTTTGCAGTGCCGTAAAAACTGGAACTCACCAAGTTCAGAGAGCCTTGGCAGTCGCGGGCCTGCGGGGGTACCCCTGATGTCCCCCCTGCTGAAGTTTAGGTGGACTGACAACAGCTGCGAGCGGCCAGTTGCTCTCCCGCGAGACGAGACCGTTAAACCGCCTCTCCGACGCCATGTCTGGCGCTAGACGCCCACTAATCTCTGTGGCTAGACGACGAGCATCTCTAGGAGTCGGCGGATTAAGTACCTGATTTCTAGTGGAGGATAATTTGAGTAGCTGGGAGATGGTTTACTCTTTTGACCCGGTTTTTAGAGACAGGCCATGCCGGCAATCCTTCGCTCTTTGTCGAGCCCCGCCAACAATGCAATGCCTGCCCTTGTTCGCCAATGTGAGCCCATAACATGCCCGAGAACTGGGCAATTGTAAACTTTCTTACGGAGAACGGCTGCATGAGGGTTTTGAACGATAAGCCCCGCCCCACCCTTTCGCAATTGGAACAGGCCAGCTAGGAAGAGCCGGATCGTGCATGGGAGATCATGGAGGAGTGGGCTGTGTCATGTTCGCCTTGAAACCCACCGGTGCAAAGAAATGGCACAAACCATACTCGAGCCGCCCCACGGAACTCAACGGAACTCAATAGAGACCGTAACTGTGGACTACTAGGAAGGCACTTGCTCTTTACTTCAAGAGCGGCTTTGACTACAGTAACTGAATTCGACGAAGCCTGGGCAGACTATGCCATAGCTAAATGCAAATTCCCTGCTAGAATGAATAGGCAGAACGCTTGACTTGCAGGCACCCTCTCAGGAAGTCGATCCATAAGGCGAGCTCCCAAGTGGCTCTTCCATGCCAGAAGACTGTAGGTCAGGTCCCTGTAATGGACCGGTATTCTCCCGACAGTTTAATTAAGATTCTTGTGACGAATGAGAATAACATGACGCACCTCTTTCTCTCCCCACACTTGATGGAATCGTTGGTCACGAGCCGTGTAAACTACATAGGTATACCACTATGGATGCTGAAACCATCGAAATGGACGGCAATGAGAGACAATTATCTTTGTGGCGGGAAAGCTCTGTTTCATTCTCTTTATAAGCTCAACATATGCGGAAGAGAGGCTTGCTCCCCGAGGAGGTCCACAGTTTACGACGTGACAGTTATTAACAGACGAGTGCATCTTACGCGCTCCTTCTCAGCCCCTTCTTCCTCTACCGGTCCGCGCCGGTTTCTTCGCCACAGCAGAGTTGACCGGCACGTTCTCTTTTCTCGGACGTCCCCGTCCCCGACTGGGCCGAGCTTCCGACTTCGTCTCTAATGGGCGACGCGCGGGGACTGGGTCTGTCTTGGTACGTCGAGTGGCCCGCTTGGGGACTGGGTCTGTCTTGGTGCGTCGAGTGGCCCGCTCGGGGACTGGATCTGGCTTGGTGCGTCGAGTGACCCGCGCGGCAGGCTGGGGAGTGGTAGGCGCCGCGGGCTTTGACGTTGCTCTGGTCCTGGGTTTCTTGTTCGGCGCCGCTTGCGAGGGAAGTGCCTCGGCGGAGCGTTTCATGGCTGCGATCCTGGCGCTGCGTCGAGGCGGTGGCGGGGGCTGGTCCCGGTGCAGCATATCTCGCGGTAGGCGTCGTGGCTTCCGCGACGGAGGACTGGCGGTGTCTCGTTGCGGCTTTGACGGCGTCTCTTGGGGCTCCTGTGGCGGCGGCTCATGGTGCTGCTCTGGCGGCAGCTTCTTGGGTGGGAAGAGAATAATCCTGGGAAGCGATGCCCCTTGTGATGCCGAGAGAGGCTTAGGGGGAGCAGGAGGCCGACCGCCGGCAGGATCTACGAGCTGTCCAGGATAGAAGGGGGGGAGGTCGCCGCGCCACACGGCCCAGAATTTCACGGGATGTTCGGAACTGGGGAGGTCAATGGCCTCGAGAGCATCCGTCTCGGAGGGGGTCAAGTCGATGGAGTCGAGCGGACTGTCGTTGGTGGGTGTGAGATGAGCGAAATCCTCGGGCTCTGGGGAGGGAGATTCGTGGCGCCACTTCCAGGAAGTAACCCAGTCGGACCTGTTGAACTCGTCTCTCCAGTCGCCACGCTGCTTCCACCACTCGATGACTTGTTCCCGGACCGAAGACGGGTGGAGGTGTTGTTGGTCGACAGAGGCGAGGCGACGGTACCTGATGGCTTCTTCTTGCAGCTCGAGCTGAAAGGTAAACCAAGGCCTCGAGATGATGAATGACTCGGCTTGGGAAGCAGCCGCATCGTGGGGCAAGCGAGAGCGCGGGAGGACGGGGGCACTCTCGCCGCGGCGCAGATTCCGGCGCAGGCGCAGAGCGCGTCTGACGAGCTGCATCCGATACGCCGGGGCCAAGCCGTCGGAGCCGGCGGAGCCGGAGCCGGGGCCGTCGGCATCGCGATGCTGCCACGTCCACTTCCACGAGCCGGCGCAGTCGTTGGGCTGCGCGTTGCGCCCGGGAAACCCCCAGGCCGGATTCCAGACGCCGAGCTTCTCCCAGCGGCGCTTGACATTGCGGCGAATGAGGACACCGAACCGGCGAGCGCCCTCCTGTCCTGTCAATATGCTGTTCTTGAAGCGGTAGCTGTCCAGTCGAGCAGCCTCGCGCTCGCATTCTGTGTGATAGAAGCTCCCGGGCTTCAAGGCTGGTGCCAGGTTGAATGCAATCCAGTCTATTTCGTCGTCGTCGATGGGCCGCTCCATGATGGCCTTCACGTCTTCTGGCAGCGGGCCGCCTCGTGGCGGCGTGGAGAAAGCAGCGTCGAACTCTTCCGACTCGGTCGACGACGCGTAGGGCGGCGGATCGTCGCGCTCGAAGCGCCTGAGAGCGTGGTTGCGCAGGTCCTCGTTTGCGAGCGCCTCGATGGACGGCATGGCCTGGTTTCGCAGCGCATCGTGGATCTGGACACTGTCGAAGAATGGAGGCATGGATAAGACGACACTGAGCGTTCGTAGCTGTTGTCCAGGAACAGGAGGCTTGGGTTGAGGAAGGTATGGGAAGAGCTGAGAACGGTTGGGCGGCGATTAGCCGAGGCACACTCTTAGTCATATCGCCGCACCATCACCACCTCTCCGCCAATATATGCATGTTGGCGCCCTCCCCAGCGGCTCACGGCTCGGCTGGCCAATCGGTCCAGGCTGTCGTGCACCTCCGCCATGTCCCAGCAACACACGCCCGCCTGCTGTCCAATGAATCCGCTGCTGTTCGCGCCCATAACCTCCCGGCTGCAGCAACGTCCCTGAACCGGGCGGCAAGTTGCCCTCGATCCCGGGTCTTCTAAAGATGGCATTGCCGTCCTTGCCCTCTTCTCTTCCGTCTCGCCATGTCTTCTCGCCATGGCTGCAGACGCCCATCCGAAAACACTCTTCCACCTCGTGCCAGTCAACCAGGTCGCACAGGATGCCCTCCTTCACCCGGACAACAAACGCTTCGTGTCGACGTGCCAGCAAGGCCAACTTGGCCTTGAGATTGGCTATCATGTCCCGTCCACGCCTAGAGGCCATGTCATCACCAGACTGGGACGAGATGCCGATCTGATCCTCCACCAAAACACTCCCCAACAACCCATGTCTGCAACCCACGTCGCTTTCGAGATAAACCCCGCTACACGCCTGGTGCTTCTGTCCGTCCGATCGAAACGCGCTTCGTCGGTCAGCTTCTGCGTTATCGACAAAGAGAAAGAAGCCATCACCGGAGACGGTGTTATCATCTATGGGCAGAACTACCATATATCCATTGCATCTTACAACTTTTATTTGTACTGGCGGGTCTTGTCTGATGTTAAAGAAACCAACATCGAGTCTCTCAAAACCCTCACCATTCAAGGCTATCAGACAGCTCTGCAACTGTTGCAGCACATGAGGTCGCGCGACCGGCCGACCGAAATCGACGTTTCCGAGGCGCAGTCGTGGCATATTACCAGGCTGAACACGGCAAGAGGCCCTATTTTCCAAGACATTCCACATCTCCGTACGCAGAGAGCCGCGGGAGCCTTTGGCACAGTGTACGAAGCCGTCGATCGGATCTCCGGCCACGTATTTGCCATAAAAGTCGTCAAACTCGAATCCTACCCGAGCGGCGACGTTGAGGCAGCGCGAGCTATCCTCCACAGAGAGATCAAGGTCATGGAGAGAGTGAAACACGTCAGTCATGTCTTTCCACGTATTCCCTCCGACTGCTTTCCATTTATTCCTCGATCTGACTATGCATTAGAAACATATCATCGAATATCTGGGCCACCAGCTCTTTCATACTCTTCATCCCGAGATCTTCATGCCCCTGCGCGATGGGTCACTGACTTCGCTCGCCAAATCGCCAACCCTACCTTCAAGTTTGGACCGCGACCAGCTCATCCTGATGGTGCTAGAACAAATGCTCTGCGCCCTCGACTACCTGGCCAACGAGAACCTGATCCACCGGGACGTTAAGCCTGACAACATTCTCTACTCCGACTTGGGCCACGGTTGTTACCTTTTCCAGCTGGCCGACTTTGGACTCGCCCATCACCGTTCGCTGGCCAAAACGTTTTGTGGCACCGGCTACTTCCAAGCTCCCGAGCTCTGGCCCGCCGACTCCAAGGTCAACGCCGGCCAGAGCCCCAAACTAGACATCTGGTCCCTCTTCGCCAGCATCGTTGCCGTCCACTCGATATTCAAGGACTTTCCACCGGCAACTTCCGACTACGGCCTTGTTTTGCGCACACTCAGAGCTAAAGCTCTAGACTCACCCAGCCTGGAGCCTATGGCGAGGTTGCACCCTGATCGCCGGGCGTCGGCTGCGCAGATGATTGTCCGCCTCTTCGGCGGCAATGGCCTGACGACACCCATATCGAAAATCCCTTCCATCGAGCCCGATGTCGAGCCTCAGCCAAGCCCATCACAAGCAGCAGGGCCGAGCAACGATCCACAGGCGAGGAATGATCGTGGCCCAGGCCCCCAGCTGCCGTCAGCACCTGCTCCCCCCCTGATCGTGTATCCGCCACGCAAGCGTCGTCTTCCGTCAGCACAGCACGGCAATCCTTCTGCCCGGATGCGGCCAGTCCTCCCGAACCGCGGAGGTGATCCTAGGAAACCTACTACACCGCAGCTTCAGCCAATTCGCATGCACAGGGATGGTGTCATCAAGCGCCGGGCTGAACCTCCTGCCACAAGAGCAAACGCTCCCACCAGACCATCGCCGGAGCAGAACCCGCCATCTCTCAAGGCAGCGTCGGAAACCGTTCTCCGGATTCCTGGGATGTTTGTTGACTGAATCTGGTCTGGTCTGCCTCTGCCTGTCTATCCAACGACAACCCCCCCCTTCCCATAGCCGGTCTTGGCGATTGACGTCTCCCGCTATCATCACACCAACTACCCTTCCTGCATCTGGTCTTGTGCCTGTAGTCAGCGTTCAGATTTTTGTACTCGTTAAAATCTTGAATCAAGCCACTTTAGTCTGCACGACAGGCAGAGACATATACTGACTTCTACTCAGCCAATCGCCCAGTGTGTAAGCAAACACAGAAACCTACCGCAACCAGAAATGTTATCTTAACTTAGAAAGGCATCTACTGAATCAGCCGCTCGTGGTCTCACGGAGTTTATTGTAGGGAAGACGCTGTTGGGCGAGGAGGCGGGGTGGATTCGGTGACGACAGGCGCCAGTAGGAATGAAATGACGCTTTGTGAAGATGGCCAGTAGGCTATGCAAGCGAATAATATAGTCCACCATACAGCCTGCCTCGTAACACCCATAGCAAGGTTAAGCTGGCGCTTTCTCGCGTCCGCTCTGCCTCTGCCCGACTCGCCAAGATGACCAAGCAGCGCATCGACCTCTCGTACTACCCCCAAGCGTTAGTTCTGCTTGGACTAGGTGTTGGGCGAACTAACCATCCAGAGTAGACGGAAACCATCAATCACGTCCCCCGCGATGACGCTATATAACGGCATTAAGCCCTGGTATCCGCGCATATTGTTCTCCATGCGGGCCGTGAGGTTCAGGTTCCTGTAGGGAAGAGATAAGCAATGAACGTTAGCAAACCCTCTGCTAAGACGCGGTGAGGGAGGGAGAGGACAATATCGACTGACGATCGTCGCCAACGACGGCGGGCAGGGTTTCACACAGCTCCAGGTGGTGTGCTGGTGTGAGGTTGAGATGTAGAATACAGGAAGTAGTACATAAGCTTCCTTCCTGTATTCTGTGTAGTAGCTCGCGCCGCGCGTGACTCCCCACAGGGCCCGGCAGCTGCTTGCCACCTGCCTGCAAGCGCTCTGCGAATTGTCCAGGCAAAGGATAGCTAGGCTAACATTTACAAGGTAACCTCAAACGTAACGCATTATAGCTACGTAAGCTCTTATCCAGTCATCGACATCATATACCCCATTTGTGGGAATTCCCGATCAGTCTTATTCGTCCTATAAATCTCGAAGATCCATCTAAAGCTACATTTAAGCTGCTCGCTCGAGCGGCGGCTTCAGCTCTTATCTGGTTGACTGGGATGGATTTTAATTGCCAAGTTTATATTTAGAGCTCGAGCTTGGAAATTGCACCTTGGAGTGAGATACGTAAGGGAATTTCTGCGGTAGAATGCAAGGCGACAGTTTGTAGCAGTTGCTTTTCCACGTGCTTGCAAGAAACATTGGCCATCTGCGACAGTATCCTTCCAAATGCCCATACATCATTCTGTATCCGTGACTGGAGATCCTGTGACCATGGGCAGAATACACCACGCATTTCTGGGGATAACCAATCATGAGTGATAGCGCGTCCGCTAAGATCGATTAGCACAGCGTCAAAATCCGCGCTAATGACGATGTTTGATGGCTTAAGATCCATATGCGTCAGTCCATGACGGTGAAGATGATCAAGTCCACGGGCGATCTGGAACGCCCACCGTTGCCACGGCCTGCCCGTCTCTGGTTCTGGGAACCGCAAAGCATCCCGTAATGTGCCGTGTGGATGATACTCAAGAAGCAGGCCTCGCAGAACCCTAGCTCCATCGCTTGGACCCGTTTCGACAGTTTTGTATGGATTGACGGACACCACGGTAGCAACCAGCCGCACGACGGCTTTCGTGTTGCGCAACAGTTCCAAGTTACGCAGTTCTTGTTCCAAGACTTCCGTATCGCATGGTTCATAAAGCGGCCTGTCCACTTCTTTGTAGACGTACGACTGCTCGTCTCCATGGATGTGTACCTCGTGCACGCCAGACGTGAGTTCTCGGTCCTTCCGGATTCCTGACAAGTCCGTTGTAGGTGTCCCGCTCTCGGAATCGCAGGGCGGGAAGCGTACCCGAGACGGGTCTTCTCGTATGTAGAAGCGTAGGCACCCGGCAACAGAGTCATATGCGCTGTCCGTGTCCGGGTCCGCTTTTACCGGCAGCCTGCGGGTGGTTGTGATGTCGTGCTCATGCGAAAGAAGAATTTCCGTAACCGTGTCACGTAGGAGAGATATGTGGCCAAAATCGATGCAATGACAGAGGTTCTCGAGGTCCACTCTCCTTTGCGCAATTGTAGTAACGGTCCCTGCTGATTGGAGCGCGCCTTGGAAAGTGACTTTGACCAGCCACTTGGAGTGTGAGAGCCGGAGGACAAGCCGTATGGAGCACCTTTGGCACTCGCCGGTTTCCTCTTTGTAGCTCTTGGGGGTAAATTCAATGACGGCGACGCCCATCGGAGAACGTGGCATGCCCGTAGTAGCTGTTAAAACAGGACTAAGAGGACTAGACTGGGTCATTCTCGACTGTAAAAACGAAGGATCTGACGCGCTCCGAAGCCGGCAATCTCATCAGAGAATTACGCTGGATGGCCTTGTCGGATCAATATGCATCTATCTGACAAGTATATACAAATATGAAATTATTGACAAAACATGCAATTAAGTGGTGATCTGGTATCTTCTGTCGCTGCAGGCTGTTTATTAATGCACACCTCCCAACAGTCCCTAGGGGCATGCTGGCTGTATTTATCTATGGCGATACCTAAATAACCTGCAAAAGGTCCAATACGGAGATCAGCTGCTACCTCCTTCATAACGAAACATAGCGATATTCTTAAAATTTTCTACAGTCTAAGGGCATCCTGGTTGGCCCCAGTAATGGGAGACGTCGTCAGGGGTTCCATGTGAATATAAGGTTTAATCTTCTGATCAGTTACTCAAACAGGCATGGCTCCCGAGAGCTTGGGATTGCCGAGATCATTGCCCTTGAGCACATGGGGGAGCTTTCCTGCACCGATTGCTTACACTGACTCATTAGATGCTAAGAGAATACCTTTGTCCTATTGTCGAGCCTTTTTCCATCTACCACTTGAAGCTCTTGCCTTCTCTTACTCGTGCCGTCTGCATACCAACCTGGCCCGTCAAAATAACTTGTCGTGTCCTGTGATTATAGTATTATAGCGCCTTTTAATTATTATAAGTTTCTTCCCTGGAACACCCCTGCAAGACCCCCACGTGCCCCTGGCTCTGGAATGAGATGCCTTATTACTTGTTATTATATCGTTAACGCTTTAGGGGGCCCAATAGTGGCCGTGGCCGTTGTACTACTTGGTACCGACAAGTATCTTGGTCGATGTGGACGTAATCCCGTAGGCCCTGATGGAGTTGGGTCCTCTATGCTATGCTTATGCCCCCTTTGCCGGACGCTGTTCAATCTCGGGGATTATACCAAATCAGGCTTGTTGTGGGCTTTAAGACAGTGGTTTGCGCTCCTGAAGAGACCGTTGGGCCGATTACCCGGCTTATTGTTAAACATGTCGCAGAAGACTTTTGTGCCGCAGATGTCTTCTCTGTAGCCACCCCAGAGATCACACTTGGTGCCGTCGCTGGCGGGTGCTGGCTCCAGCCACGGAAACTTGACGTGGTTGTCGAAACACTGGCGGGCGCTATCGAAGAGGAGGCTGGGCCTCCCGCCGTTTTTGTTGTCATGTCGCTTGCAGAATATCTTGGTGCCGCAGAATTCTTCCCTGGGCATACTGTTGCATAGTTTTCGCCGCTCGTAACTTGGCTCTATCCAGGGCATCTTTTCGCGGGCGTCGCGGCATTGTTTCCGCGTCTCGTACTCGGCGTATCTGTACCAGGTAACGCACCAGGTGAAGGAGCCGCAGTCTGCCTCGGAGAGGTTATTGGATACAAGATTTTCGTAGTTTGTGCAGAGCATTTCGTCGGTGTCTCTGCGCGGGAGCCAGGGGAGTTTTTTTTCTGGAACCGGGGGCGAGGAGGCAGCGGCGCCAAGTGCCAAGCCTGCCAAAGCCAAGACGGGAGTGAGTCTCATGTCGGATAGATGAGTGCAACGGTAGATACTTCACGGTGAATAAACAGAGTGGGAGGTACACCTTGCCCTCGCCGCGTGAAGCGCAGTAGGGGTTTATATGGATATACGCACTTATTGCCACGCGTCCTCGTATTGTCCAGGATCCAACATCTAGCAGCTGCTCATATAGGGCCCCCGGTCTCTTAAAGCGCGTCAGTACATACACATATTACACATACATTGCGGATACTTGTAGTTGTAATTATTCCAGAAGTCGTTAGGGAGGCAAGCAGCGGACAGGTGACGAATCTGAGATGACTGTGCTCCATGCCAAGCGTGGCTCGATGCTAGGCAGCGTCGATTCTGCATCCCTGGACAATGGACAACTGCCGGGACCAAGGATAGGGAGACAGAGTTGCCGATTGCCAGACTAGAGACGCTTTGGGGCAAGGGTCGGGGGATGGGAGGGATCTGAGCTGGGCCGGCTCGACAGCTGGGCTAGCTGTGCGACGGGAGTGAGGCATGTGCGTATGAGTACATGATACATGCGGTAGATGGACAAGGCTGAGGAGAGAGTGGTAAAGAGTGGTAAAAGAGTGGTGAGAGAGTGGTAAGAGAGTGCTTGGGGTCAGTGCTCGCGGAAGGCTCGCGGAAGTGACATGTTGCAGGTACCCTGTACTCCGCACCGCGGATGCCTCAGGTCTTAGCCCCCACCCATGACCACGTCTCCTTTTCCCCATCCATCGTCCCCCTTTTGGCTGGCGAGCGTCGATTCGCCCATTGCGCGCGGACGGACTGCGGCGGACGAGCGCTCGGGCGAGGCAGCGGCTGCTGGTCCACATAGCGCGCCGGCCAGGCGACGGCGACGATCGGGCGAGGCGTCAGAGCGCGGCACTCGGGGGCTGCCAGGCGCCGCAGCAGAGCAGCAGGGCGGCCGGGCAGCAGGGGACGGGCAGCGGGCAGCAGAGCACCATGGACGCGGCCGCAGCCGGGGGCGCGGGCCAGGGCCGTGCCCGGCGCCACCGTGACGACGGCCACGGCGGCCGCGACGGCCCCGACGACGACCATCACCATCACCGCCATCACCGCCACCTCCGCCATCGCCACCATCGCCGCGACGACGACGACGACGACGACGACGACAGCTCCAGCGGCAGCGGCTCCGCCAGCCACGTCCGCCGCCGCCGCCGCCGCCGCGAGCCCGGCCCCGCGTCTGCCGCCCCGCGCCGCGCCAGCGTCCCCCCCGCCAGCCCCGAGGTCATCACCAGCCTCATCTCGAGCCTCAGCGGCCTCTCCACGCCCGCCAGCCTCTCGCCCCGCGCCGACGACCGCGCCGCCGCCGCCGACCTCGCTGCGAGCCCGCCCGTCGTCCGCACCGCGCCGCACAAGCCCGCCCTCGCCTCCGTCGTCGCCGACGGCAACCTGGCCGTCGCCCTGCGCCCGCTGATGCGCCCCGCCTCGGCCGACAGCCTGGGCGGCCACTCCGTCGAGCCTACCGCCGCCGCCGCCGCCCGGGGCCTCATGCTGGCCGACCGCCTCGTCGACCGCCGCCGCGTCTCGGCCGGCGCCGTCGGCGGCTCCAGCGCCGCCCCCGAGACGCCGCCCGTGGCCGACGAGCCGACCGACCGCTCCCTCAGCAGCCCGCGGCCCATCCCCGCCCGCGACTCCAGCCTGCGCGCCTCGCGCCGCAAGCGCGCCGCCGCCCGCCGCCGCGAGCCCGACGGCGACACCATCCCCGAGGCCGACGAGGGCGCCCGCCAGCACCGCCCCGTCGACGCCGCCTTTCTCGCCGTCGACGACGACCCGCCCGCGCCCGCCTACGACGACAGCGCGCCCTACCCGTCCGTGTCGAGCGGCCGCCGCCGCGACGAGCACAGCGCCGAGCGCGCCGGCTCGCGCCTCTCGGGCCGCCAGAGCCCCGGCCCGCGCGACGCCTTCAAGATGCGCCGCAGCAGCTCGCGCCTGGCGCGCCTCTCGGCCGGCCCGCTGACGCCGCGGAGCGAGTCTCGCGCCAGCGGCGCCGCTCCCGACGCCCAGCAGCAGCAGCAGCAGCAGCAGCAGCAGCAGCAGCAGAACCACAAGCAGCAGCTGCACCAGCCCCAGAACCACCAGCACCAAAACTACGAGCGCCCCGACTCGGCCGACTCGGTCGACGACGCCGTCGAGTCGTACCTCTGCTCGCCGCGCCTGTCGCACAAGATCCGCCACCCGCAGACGGGCCGCCTCATCTCCTTCTCCGAGGTCGGCGACGCCAACGGGTCGGCCGTCTTCTGCTGCGTCGGCATGGGCCTGACGAGGTACGTCACGGCCTTTTACGACGAGCTGGCCCTGACGCTCAAGCTGCGTCTCATCACGCCCGACCGGCCGGGCGTCGGCGACAGCGAGCCGTATGCCGACGGCACGGCGACGCCCCTGAGCTGGCCGGGTGCGTCTTGACTTGACCCTTACCCCTATTCCCCTGCTAACCCCCCCCAGACGACGTCTACGCCATCTGCCAGGCGCTCAAAATCAACAAGTTCTCCATCCTCGCTCACTCGGCCGGCGCCATCTACGCCCTCGCCACGGCCCTGCGCATGCCCCAGCACATCCGCGGCCGCATCCACCTCCTCGCGCCCTGGATCCCGCCGTCGCAGATGAACGTCTTCGGCTCGTCGCACATGCTGCCGCCCACCAACGCCATACCCACGTCGCAGAAGATCCTGCGCGCCCTGCCGACGCCCATCCTCAAGGCGGCCAACTCGAGCTTCATGACGGCCACGAGCAGCTCCATCACCAGCTCGCTGCCCAAGAACGCCCGCCGCACGCGCCGCCGCGCCGCCGGCCGCGACGCGACGCCGCCCACGCGCGGCGCCGCCACGCCCGTGCCCGACGCCGACGCCGACGCCGACGCCGACGGCCCCGGCGCCCCGGACGGCCCCGGCCCCTCGGACGGCCCCGGCGCCCCCGACGCCCCCGACGCCGGCCCCGGCAGCCCCCCGGCGCTCGACGGCATGCGCCCGCCCAACCGCGGCGCCTTGGCCGGCGGCGGCGTGCTCGCCGCCGCCGCCAGCGTCGCCGCCGACAAGGAGCGCCAGACGACGTACGACACGCGCCTCACGCACGCCATCTGGGAGCTCGCCACGACGGGCGCCAACCCGGCCGTCGACCTGCTCGTCTGCCTCGAGCGCCGCCACACCATCGGCTTCCGCTACGTCGACATCACGCGCCCCGTCGTCATCCACCACGGCTCGCGCGACACGCGCGTCCCCGTCGACAACGTCCGCTGGCTCGGCAAGACGATGCGCCGCTGCGAGGTGCGCGTCCTCGAGGGCGAGGGCCACGGCCTCATGGCCAGCGCCGCCGTCATGGGCTCCGTCCTCATGGAGATGAGCAAGGAGTGGGAGGACTGGATGCGCGCCACGGGCGCCGACGGCCGCCGGGAGCGCGACCGGGGGCGCCGGGGGAGGTGATTCCTTTTTCGTGTTCGCCATTGTGGACTGGCCATTTGTTTCCTTGTGTCTGGGGGACGACGTTGTGCCGGCGTCGGGGTCGCGAGCGTTTGTATAGTCGGCCTACGGGCTGTATAATCAAGGTGTCTGGGGCAGGGCATCTAATCAAGCAGCCGTCTTGGGCAATTTTCCTCCATCTTGTTGCTCCCATCCTGTTGCTCCTAGAATCACGGGCGTCCGCGCCAGCCGTCAGCCGTCAGCATCCACCAGCGCCCGCGTCCAGTCGTGCGCGCGCCAGCCCCTGCGAAACTCGTCGACGCGCGCCGCCTCGTCCTCGCCGCGCTCCCAGCGTGCCGGCCGGCGGGCGACGTGCGGCTCGGTGCCGGCCATGGAGGCGACGACGGCGCGGGCGAAGCCGTCGGCGCGCGGCCAGCGCGCCGGGTCCTCGACGACGTGGCCGAGGCCGCCGTCGAGCGAGAACCAGACGTGGAAGTAGGGCAGCTCGCGCGGCAGGCAGCGGCGGAAGGCGGCGCCGCGGGCCAGGCCGTCGCGGGCGGCGCGCGCGGCCGTGTCGATGAGCGGGCGGTGCTGGGCCCAGTCGCCGGCGGCGGCGAGCAGGGCCTCGCGGAAGAAGGCGGGCGCGAGCGCGCCCTGGTCGTAGGGCACGGGGGCGGCGACGAGGGCGGCGTGGCGGCGCGGGACGGCGGCGGCGTCCTCGTAGAAGACGACGTCGCGGCCCTGGGCGTGGAACATGCGCGTCAGGCTCTTCATGAAGTTGCGCAGCTCCTCCCACTCGTCGTCGTCGCAGTCGAGCAGCGAGGCGCGGTGGGCGAGGGGCGCGACGACGGCGCCGCCGGGCGAGACCTCGGGCCGCGGCGCGAGCGTGAGGAAGACGCGCGTTGCGAGGGCGACGACGGGCGCGAGCGGCGGCCGGCCGGCGTCGTCGCGCGCGCACAGCGGGCAGGCGTCGAGGGCGCGGGCCGCGCGCTCGAGCCCGGCCACGGCCGCCTGCTTGAGGGCGGCGTCGGAGGCGTGGACGCGGCGGGCGAGGCGCTCGGCGTTGGCGTCGAGGTAGTCGAGGTCGTCGACGAAGGCGCCGTCGCGGGCGATGCGCTCGGCCAGGCGCCGCGCCTCGCCGCCGGGCTGGCCCTTGGCGCGCCGCTCCTCGCGCACCATGTCGGCGACGCTCATGTCGGCGCGCTCCTCGACGGCGCCGCGCGCGCGCCCGCGCCGCGAGCCGACGGCCTGCACCTCGCCGCGCGCGCCCGCCAGCAGCCGGCTGTCCATGGCGCCGACGACGACGACGGGCGGCGCCGGGGCGGCGGCGGCGGCGCGCTCGTACTCGGCCTCGAGCCGGGCGGCGTCGGGCGCGCGGCGCAGCTTGGCCTTGATCATGCGCGCGCGGAGCCGGTTCAGCGCCGTCGGGTCGAGGGCGGGTGAGGGTGTCGAGTCCTCCGCGACGAGCGTCTCCTGCTCCGGCTCTGCGCCCTCGGTTGCGCCCTCGGCTGCGCGCCGCTCGCGGTACAGCTCGCCCGTCGGCCTCTCGCGCTGCCGGTAGCCGCGCCCGTACGCGGCCCGCCGGTCCAGCTCCTGCCGCTCCTCGCGCGCGTCGTCAAAGGCCTCGAGGCTGCCGTAGCGGTCGACGGCCACGTCGTCGACCGGCCGGCCGCTGTCCTCGGCGGAGCTGTAGACGGCGCGCAGCTTCGTCATGCGCCACGAGGAGCCCTCGTCGCCGAACGTGTAGTCGACCGCCGGCTGGCTGGTCGGCGGCGGCTCCGGCGCGTGCAGGCCGGCGTTGAGCTCGCGCTTGTGCACGACACGCTGCGGCTCCGGCGGCGGCGTCTTGGGCCGGCCGCCGCGGCGCTGGACGTAGTCGACCTGGATGCCCGACGGCGACGTCATCCAGGCGTCTCGCACGAGCGGCGCCGCCGGCTTCGACTCGACCGCGTCCTCGCTCGGCGGCTTCTCGTCGTCGGGGCACGGCAGGTCCAGCTTGGGGTCCGTCGTCTTGGCGTGCTTGTAGTCGCCGCGGCCGTGCTGGGAGCCGCGGCCGTCGTCGCCAGAGTGGCGGCGCCGCTTGTGCCTGTGGCCGTCGTCATGGCTCGGGTGGCGATGGCTGCCGTGCGTGTCGCGGTCCGTGTGCCTGTGCCTGTGCCTGCTCCTCGACCGGTCCTTGTGTCTATGTCTGTTGCTCGACCGGTCCCTGTGTCTGCGTCTGTCCGTCGACCTGTCCCTGTCCCTGTCTCTGTCCCTCTCCTCGTCTCCGCCGCCATGTCCGTCGTCCCGGTGCCTGCGCCTCCCGTCGCGGTCCGCGTCGTGCCCGTGGCTGTGACGGCGGTGGCGGTGCTTGCCGTGGCGGCGCTCCCCCTCGCGCTGCGCCTTTTCCGCCGCGAGGGCCTTTTCGAACTCGTCGAGCCCGTCCATGGTGTTGGGTGTTGATGTGCAGGTTACGTCAGGCCGCCGGGCAGTGATTTCTCCATGCTCGGGCCGCTGTGTTTTTCCGGCCGACCTCCAAAGTCAGATAGCCAATAGCACAGTCGCATGCTTGTCCTCATTGACATCACTCATAGCACTTCGACACCACTCAACTACTCATCATCTGACGGCCACCTTGCGATAGCGCACCACCTCGACGCCGTCGTCACCATACGTCCGCTCCGTTACCACCCTGTAGCCGCCCAGCCGCGGCAGCAGCTTGAGCCGCAGCGCCCAGTACAGCGCGCCCAGCGCCAGCACGCCCAGGCCGACGGCCGGGAAGACAAAGTACGGGTATCCCTTGGCGTTCCAGCTCTCGGGCGGCGGCGGAATCCACGGCACGATGGCCAGGAAGACGTTGGCTGCCATGTAGCCGACGACGACGACGAGCGGCGTGTGCCACGGCGAGCTCCACGCCTCGGCCTTGACGCGCTGCAGCCAGACGAGGCCGGCGGGCACAAACGTGTTGATCCACGTGTTGGGGTAGATGTATCTGGGCGTCGTTGCTGCTTGTCAGCCTGCCTCCAGCTGCCCTCGAGCATCGCCGGCGTCTTGCATACAGGCTCACGATAAAGGTGTACGCGGGCCCCGCCGGCAGGGCCACGAGGATGACGACGGTGACGAGCCAGTGCAGGAAGAGCTGCCGAGCGTCAGCGCCTCCTCGCGTCAGCGCTTGTCCCCGTCGCCCCAGGCGCGGCGCAGACTGACCCCCGCCGCCGGCGCGTTGCAGGGCCGGTTCGACGCCCAGAAGCGGCTCCACGGCAGCAGCCCCTCCTTGGCCAGCTCCTGGTTGAGGCGCGCGCGCGCGAAGGCGCTGACGAGCACGTTGCCCAGGTTGCTGAGCGACACGAGCGCCGGCAGGCAGCGCGCCGCGGCGCCCGGCCCGAAGACGTTGCGGAAGAAGAGCCCGGCGACGAGCACCTCGGAGCGCGCCAGGTCGGCCTTGGCGATGGCGGCAAAGTAGGCCACGTTGGCCAGCAGGTAGAGCACCGTCACGAGCGTCACGGCCACGGGCGCGGCCATGGCGAGCGTCCGCCGCGGGCTGCGCAGCTCGCCGGCCACGTAGTTGACGCTCTCCCAGCCCTTGTAGCTGAAGACGATGTTGAGCAGCGCGCTGCAGTAGGCGTACGGCCCGCCGCCGCCGGGCCCGCCGAAGCCGTAGCCGTCGCCGCGGCCGGCGGCAAAGGCGTCGTCGAAGTTGCGCGGGTCGGGCACGCGCCGCCGCCCGGCGAGCGCCGCCATGCCCGAGCACGCGATGAAGACGAGGACGCCGACCTTGAAGAGGCCCAGCACCGACGCGACGCGCAGCCCCCACTTGGGCACGACGCTGTGCACCACGACGGCGGCCGTGACGCAGGCCACGGCCACGGCCCGCGCCGGCCAGCCGTCGCCCGCCGCCCCGGGGCCGGGCCCGGCGCCGTCCGGGGAGGCGGCGAAGAGGACGTAGCGGCCGAAGGCGAGGGCGTTGTTGGCCGAGAAGCCGAGCAGCACCATGTCTGCGGCGAGCACGCACGAGGCCAGGTAGCGCGGCCGGCGGTACACGCGCTCCAGGTAGTTCTTCTCGCCGCCGGACCGGGGGATGGCCAGCCCGAACTCGAGGTAGACGCTGAGGCCGGCGAGGGACAGCAGCCCGCCGGCGAGCCAGAGGACGAGGCTGGCGCCGACGGAGCCGGTGGCGGCGAAGATGGCCGAGGGCGTCGAGAAGACTGCGCCGTCAGCCGAGTTGTGTTGGGTGTGGGGAGTTGAGTTGGATAGGGACGGACTCACTCCCCGTGCCGATCATGGTGTTGACGATGAAGAGCACGGCGCCGGCGGTGCCCATCTTGCGGTCCTCGGGGCACGCGTACGTCTGGGCCTCGAAGGACTGGCGCTCCGAGGACTGGCGCTCCGAGGACTGGCCCTCCAAGGCCTGGCCCTCGGAGCCGTGCTCGGCGGCCTGCTCCAGGGAGGCCTTTTCCTTGGCCGGCGGCGGCTGCTGCTCCGAGACGGACATGACGGCTGCGAGATGCCTGAGAATGGCGAGAATCAGTGACGGCCGAGAGCAGCGAGCAGGCGGCAGCATGACGAGCTCCCTGCCGCGAGCCCGATTTGCTCATCCGCGTCGCGCAATGCAACCCCGCGCCCGGCCGCGCCGCCTGCAGATGAGGGGAAGCCGTCGGCTGAGCCGGGCTCCATGACGACTTGATGCTCGAGCTCGCGGCTCATGCTGTCACGTCGCGCTATCAGGTTGGATCCGGGGTCTCGACGAGGGGTGCGCGGTCCCGAGCGGCGCTGCGAGATTTATATTGCACACTCTGTATAGAGTACCACTCCTTTGGTCCCCCGGCTCCACACCCGGGGAGCCGGCGCGTGGGGCGGCGCGCGCGCTGGCTGGCCGGTCCGCCCGGCGCCGGAGCCGGTCCGCTGCCCCGCCCGGCCCCGGGGTCGTCGGCTCCTCCGGCGAGGCGGACCCACCCCGTGTGCGTGAAGCCCGCGGTTGAGGCGCGGAGACGCCCGGCCGAGACCAGTTCGTGCCCTGCGCCGATCCCGTCGACGACGACTCAAGTGCAACGCAGTTGAAACAAAACACTGGACGTGTTTGCTGTGTTGTACTACGATTCACCAACACCGTTGCTCGCTCTCTCGCCAATCAACAGCCGTTGCTGCCTGTCTGGCATCGTCAGCGCTGCAGCGTGCAGCCAACGTCTTCAGACATGCAGATGAGTCAATCGCATGCAGCAGACCAGGACGCGTCTTATCGCCGGCACATCACATCTGGAGGCATCACGAGATGGGGACTTTTGGGCCCGGCCTTGGCCTCGTTGGGCAAGTGGTTAAGCTCGCGGCTCTGCCGAAGTGCCGGCCCGGGGCGCCCCGGAGCTTAGACGCTACGGCAAGCAAACGTCGACGCAGTCAGCGAGCATCGCCGGGTCCTTCCACCTGCTCGTTGGGAGCGGCAGCGTCGCAATCAAGCCGCCGGCTGCAGCTGCCGCCGTCAGCAACGCCATGCCCGGCTCGGACGGCGCCCCCGGCCTGGAACATGCCGGCCTGCAGGGGCCGGGTCGGCCCATTGGGCCTGGCGGTGAATCACGGCGAGCCGGGCGTACATAAGTGAGCCTCGCCCAGCCCCCGGGCGCGTCCTCAGCACCCCCAGCGCCGACCATGAAGCCCCAGCGCCTGCTCTCGCTCCTCGGCCTCTGCGCCGCCGCCGCCGCCTCGGCCCGCAGCGGCCAGGCCGAGCGGCTGCGCGAGACGCTGCGCCGACACAAGAGCGTCCGCCGCGTCGAGGAGCCCAAGGTCCACGCGCGGACGTCGGGCCCGGCGCCGCGCTTCCTCAGCGACGCCACGAGGAGTGAGTCTCGCCGGCGGTGCCGGGCGCGCGCTGACGCCGGCCAGGGTTTGCCGTCGACGGCCGGGGCATCCCCGACGTCGACTTCGACGTGGGCGAGTCGTACGCCGGCCAGCTGCCCATCAGCAACAAGACGGACGAGCGGGACCACCTGTTCTTCTGGTTCTTCCCCACCGCCAGCAAGGAGCACCAGCACCGCAAGGAGATTGTCATCTGGATGAACGGGGGGGTGCGTCCGCCTCCGTCTCGGCAGTCGACGTATGTCTAACGGCACAGCCCGGCTGCTCGTCCCTCCTCGGCTTCCTGCAGGAAAACGGCCCGATCCAGTGGCAGGCGGGCACGGACAAGCCCAAGGCCAACCCGTGGAGCTGGCACCTGCTGTCCAACGTGGTCTGGGTCGAGCAGCCCGTCACCGTCGGCTTCTCCACGGGCAACGCCACCGTCAGGAACGAGGACGAGCTGGCGCAGCAGTTCCTCGGCTTCTGGCGCCGCTTCGTCGACGCCTTCGGCATGCACGGCTGGAAGGTCTACGTGGCGGCCGAGTCGTACGGCGGCTACTACGGGCCCTACATCTCGAGCCACATGCTCGACGCCCGCGACCGCCGCTACTTCGACCTCGGCGGCCTGCTCGTCTACGACGGGCTCATGTTCAACGGCGCCGTGCAGACCGACGTCGTCGTCGAGGCCTTTGTCGAGCAGCACTACGGCCTGATGCCGCTCGACGACGCCGCCATGGCCCACGTCCACGACGTCTCGCGCCGCTGCGGCTTCGGGGACTATCACCGCAAGTATCTGGCCTACCCGCCGCCGGGCCCGGCGCCGCGCCTGGCCCCGGGCTACCGCGAGCTGCCCAACGGCACGGCCGCGCCCGTCGACGCGGCCTGCGCCGAGCTCTTCGACTACGTCGACACGCGCATGCGCGTCGCCAACCCGTGCTGGAACGTCTACAACATCCGCGCCGGCTGCCCGGCGCCCCACGACCCCGTCAACGGCCGCCGGCCCTACTTCGACCGCGCCGACGTCAAGAAGGCCATCAACGCGCCCGCCGACGTGCCCTGGGCGCTGTGCGTCGACGGCGTCTTCGCCGGCGGCCGCGACCAGTCGCCGCCGCCCGACAGGCGCGAGCTGCCCGCCGTCGTCGACGCCACGCGCAACGTCATCCTCGCCCACGGCGCCTTCGACTACGTGCTGCCGCTCAACGGCGTCCTGCTGGGCCTGCAGAACATGACGTGGGGCGGCCGCCTGGGCTTCCAGGCGGCGCCGAGCGACCCCTTTTACGTGCCGCTCTACGGCTTCGACCCGACGCCCGGCGCGCGCTTCTACGGCCAGGGGCTGCCCGCCGCCTCGGGCGTGCTCGGCACCACGCACCACGAGCGCGGCCTGACCCTCGTCGTCACCCAGCTGGCCGGCCACGAGGGCCCGGGATACTCGGCCGCCGCCGCGCTGCGGCACCTCGAGAAGCTGCTGGGGCGCGTCCACAGCCTGAGCGACAAGACGCCCTTTACCCTGCCGCAGCTGCGCAACGTGAGCCAGGTCGACGGGCCGCTGGGCAGGGGGGTGGTCAAGATTCCGTGCTACCAGCGGGGGTGCTAGCTGTTGATTCAAGTACTTGACTGTCGTTTCCTGCTTGCCTTCCGTGTGCTCGATTCCTACTTGCCTTCCATGTGCCGCGTACAAGTCTCAATACTCCATGGTCGGCAGCAGGCCCTCGTCCTGCGCCTCCTTGACCGCCCTGTCGTAGGCCTCGACGGCCGCCTTGTACGCGGCCATGGCCGCCGCCTGCTCCTCGCGCTTCTCCATGGCCGCCTCCTTGAGTCTGCCAAAGGCCCGCACGGCGCGGTAGTAGACTTCGGCCAGGCCCCTGCAGGGCGTCTTGGCGGAGACGGACTCGCACTGGAAGAGGAGGCTGTTGCCGTCAGCACGTCCTTGCCGTCAGCACGTCCCTCGCCGCCGACACACTATACGCACTCCTTCTTGAAGTTGTCGTCGATCTTGAGCTTGTTGTCCTTGGAGAAGCGGTTCTGCTTCTTGTAGTTGCGGTAGCCAAAGTCGTGGCGGTGGCACGCCGGCACAAACGGGAAGCCGAACGGGTTGTCGGGCGACGCGGTGCAGCCGTCCGACGACCAGTCGAGGTTGGGCGGGTCCTTCTTGTTGCGCCGCGCCGTGAACTGCGGCAGCGTGAGCTGGAACAGGAGCTGGTCCGTCACGGCGTTGGCGTTGGCCTGGCGCGTGGCGAGCTCGGCAGGCAGCGCCACGGCCGTGGCGGCGCAGGCGAGGACGGTGCTGAGCTTCATGGTGAGACCGGACTGAGACTACTGACTTGGACTGAGACTATGAGCTACCGGCTAGCTGAAGTCTCGACGGGCCATCGCGTCATATATACCCTCGCGGCGACGACGTCCAGCTTAGTCGAAGGATGCAGCACCTCCTCCCTCGACGACTCATCTCGCATGAGTGCCGGCGCTCGGTGTGCTGGCCGCAGGAGGCTATGCCGGCGCCGACGCGGAGGCCAACTGCCGGGCGGACAGCTGCGGGGGACGGCAGTCGTCAGGACCCAGGCGATTGGACGCTTGTCCTGGTTGTATGTCGGGGGGGACGCGGTCAGGAGGCACATAGCTGACCGGGACATGCATACAGACACTCGCGAGCAGGCCGAGACCGCCGGCATACTCAGACACTCAGCATTCTCAGACACTCACGATCCCCGGCATGCTCAGACACTCACGAGCCCCGGCTTGCTCAGACACTCGGCATACTCAGCTCACGATCCCCGGCTTGCTCTTACATACAGACAGCCCCCGGCCTACATACATACGCTGTTGACCACCGCCATCACCACCAGCCCCGTGACGAGCCACGCCGCGCCCAGGCGTCCCCCCCCCGCGCTCTCCTCCCCCCCCGCCGGCTGCCCCGTCGACGCCAGCACCCGCTCGCCCGTCGGGTAGCGGATGTTGACCACCTGCCGGCCCTCGAGCACGTCGGGCGCGCCCAGCGTATGGCTGCAGTTGGGCGGCGCGTCCAGCCCCGGCAGCGCGCACTCCTCGTCGTGGCCCAGCGTGCACAGCGCGTCGACGATGTTGAGCAGCACGTGGTGCCGCGCCACCCAGCTGCCGGGCGCGTCGCGCAGGCAGCCCGCCAGGAAGTTGAGGCTGTTGGCCGCGCTCAGGGGCAGCAGCCCGCGCGGGCCCAGCAGGTCGGCGCACTCGCCCGCGTCGACGTGCTCGTAGGCCATGGCCACGGCGCCGCCGGCCGTGGGCTGCTCGCGCGCCGACCGGCCCGTCACGAGCACGTTCCACGCGTCGTAGCTGATGTCGAAGGCGCCCGCCGACTGGTCGATGCGCAGGAGCCGCACCTGGCGCCCGCCATGGCTGACGGACACGCAGATGGAGTCGCAGTCGAGCGGCTGCGGCCAGTACGCCACGCGGTTGGTGTTGATCTTGCAGCCCAGCACGCCGACCGACGACGAGTAGCTGTCGTGAGGCGTCGCGTCGACGGTCCCGCTCCGCGGAGAGGCAGCGAGGACGAGGGGCGCAAGGACAAGGGGGACGATGCCGCGGGGCGTCATGGAGGCATGGCAGTCGGCCCGTGTCTCGCTCGATGTGATGGATCGATGTGACGGACCGTGATGCTACCGCGGATGACGTGAGGCGGTGTCTCGCGAGTCTTGGCTCTCGTTGAGGCAGGACATACAGGTCCGTCTGTCAACAATGGCTTATGGCTTCCACATACGGGATAGCTGGCGACAGAGGCACGGACGGCAAATTACAGTTAAAGTGGCCAGGGGTTCGTGTCATGCCGGAGTGCCTACCCTATACCGTTTCCGACCGTGGCGTCAGCCCCGAACCCGAGTTGCCCGTCTCAGTATGCCGCGAAGGAAAGCCACCTCGTCACTCCTAGTCCTCGGAACTGCCTAATGCCGCCCTCGCTAGATGGTAGTGACGTTTGTCTATTACATTTCCTGGAGGTTATATGTAACACCTGTATACGACTTGAAAGTACCAATATGAATGCCACCACTCTCAATACCAAGAACTGCAGGCGAATAGAGCCTTGGCGTACGGAAACGCTCGTATTAACCTGCTCGCCAGGAAGCTCGTAGGGCTTCTCCAAAACGGAACTCTGGGAAGCAGCTGTACTCGGAAAGTCAAGACGACGGGCAACACGACCACCCAGGGACTAAGGATACGCCCGCGGCGCCCTAAGTAACGAGGCGGTAATGGGTGCCATGTATATAAATGCGCTCTGATCAGTCAGACCATTTGATGGGCAGGTACGCTAAGGCTAGGATAACGAGTAAATAGCTCGTCAAGCAAATGGAGAGCTTCCCTGCCCAACGTATGGTAATACCAGAATAACGCCTTTATTGCCTATAGAGTTCTTGTCTCCTCTCTTACTCGTGCCGTTCTCATGTCGCTTAATTCTATTAGCTATTACGTTGACGTAACGTATATTACTATTTTGCGCGGCGCACAAGTGTGTGCCCATGTGGATCGCATACCGAGACTACGACGGCGGCTATAGCCATCGTATAGTAGACCTGGAATGCTACGAGGGAATTTCATGATTGCACGACATTCTAACTACCGTACAATAACTCTAATAGTTATTTAATCGCCCGCCCGGGGTACTAAACCGAGATCTTCCCTGGCTTTAGTCGTATTCACGCATCCGACTCCTGCATAATTACTGCCTTACTCCATATCATTATATTATTCGTCTCGTATTAATATAAGGAAACGTAAGAATCTGGACTGGATTAGCCTCGACCCTCATAGCCCACTATAGCCTAATAATTATCTTTTAGTAGAGTTATTGCCGTAGTGCTACCTCTTAACCTTAGATATAAACTATGCAATCAAGCGCGTCATAAAACTCCTATAGGGAAACAAGTCAGCCGTAGAACTTAGCTCCTAACACTTCTCGACTGTCGTCTCTACTACTCGACTATCTCTACATCCGGCTCTACACCACTCAACTGTCTACTTTCCACATTAGCGCCCGCAAATATCCAGTAGCTATAATGTATAGGAACTGGACTATTCTAGTCCTGTCGTTTGCTATATATTCGCTACTGTGGCCCAGAAATAGCCACGCCACCCCTATAAGGACAGACCTACCGAGACTCCCAAAGCCATCGCCACTACCCCCGCCACCTCCAATAGCCTGCCCGTTTCCGCAGACCCGACTACCACCAGCTGTATATATTGTATATTCTACACCACCAGAAGATCTTAGGAGCCGAGGCGGGATGTTTCCGTGGCTGGGGACTAATCCACCGGACGCAGCATACGGCTACGCGACCTCGAGCTCCGTTGATCAGGGCAGTATATGGCTGCCAGCATTTGGCACGCCTTTCTCGTTATTCGGAAGTTTGGAGCCCGGAGATTACGTATATAGGGTTCACACGGCGCCAAATATGGTTTACCAAAATTACGCCGACGAAACTATATACTGGGTCCTAGGAGGCATACCCTGGTCACAAGTATCCGACTATATTATAATATCTCCTCGATATATGTCCGAGGTAAATCCAGATTATGACTCTCGGTGGAACAATTATCGAAGTGCCGGCTGGCACCCAGAACTATCTGGTTTTGATGGAGATCATCCTATATGGGATCATCCCCTCTGGGACATTAGACGGCCTCCCGTGGGCATGACATCGCAACAAGAGGCTCGGATCTTTGTCAGTACCCTAATCAAAGACCCTACTCTTAAGGCATTACTTGGTTGGGGCGACGACTTTCCACCAATTCGTTCAACACCGGAGATCGGTAAGGAGAAATCTAGTCGGATTAGTTTATTGCATTTGGTAACAGTCGCAGCCCGACTTCAGACACATCCGGTGCCTCCACGACTCCGGTTCCCATGGGATACCGTGGAAATACCTGAACACTTGCGGGAAGCCTTGGCACTGGGCCTCCCAACAGAGGAACAGTGTGAAATAGCGATCATGGCCATACTCAAGTCGTTCTGGGCAGTCCGTCTGCGAAGCCACCCTAAAAGGTCAACTCTCGACAGAGGTATGAGCTTCTGCACAATCTAAATACTGCCTTTTAGAGACTTACAGTTGGGCAAGACGACTGTGACCAACTATATACTACATTACAACGGATCATGGACCCAGAATCAACCACTTGCAATTTCGAAAAATTAACGATTGAGATACAGTTAGCCGATGAGATGTGGGCCGGGACTGACGACATTCTATCGCTCAATTTCGATGGAGACTTTCTAGATGGAATATCGCGCCGTGTCAAGCTTGGAGAAGGCGTTCCCCGAAACTGGCACCACTCAGAGGATATTTATCCCTCTTCAGTTATGGAGAGAGAAACAATATCTCCAAACGATATTAAAAGACTTAACATTTGGGCTTCTAATCCACAGGGCACTTCCTCTAACAAAATTAAACTCCAAGGTATTATCGCATGCCCTTATCTTGAAAACCAACCATAATCCCTAACGCTACTTTAGACATCCAATTAATCGGACAATGTGCTGGGACGCCCATGAACGGCACAGTTGATATAAGGGTTGAAGGGTGGGTTGGACCTCACAATGAGCATGAAGCCATCATTTGGACTAGCGACATAGCCCCGCAGTACTGGAATTGGACGCCCCCATGCAGCCATTTCGACAAGTTGCAAGTTCATATACAATTAGCCAATGATTTTTGGGCTTTTGGGGCCGGAACCGACGATAAACTAACTCTAAAAATCCAAGGAGAATTTGGAGAATCTATCCCTATTAACCTCGGGGTAGACGTTCCGAAAGGATGGCATCACATAAGCGAAACTCGTTTTGCCTCAATTATTGGCAAGGAAAAGGTCACTCCAGGCGATATTAAGAGAGTTCAACTCTATGCCACAAGTACGACTGGGGACACGACCGACGACAAGTTAAAGCTGCAAGGTATGCTTCCATGTTGTTTTCTACATGTATTTAGTCTTGGAAGTAGACACTAACTTTCTATCATTTAGGCATCAAATTAATCGTTTTCTGCGCTGGTTCGCCTATAAGAGCCGTACTTGATAAATACATGTCGATTAATGAGTGGGTCGGGCCTAACGATGAGGTTACGGCTGTCATTTGGTCTGGCGATATAAATCCTCAAGACTGGCGTCAGATACCCCGCGAACCGCACGTGGGTACGTCGGATGTCAGGCGTGTAATTTATTGAGGCCCAGTATGGATTACCATATATCGAGCTCGTCCGCTAGGGCCTCTCGAGAGCGCTCTCAATATGACTAGAGTGGGTTATGATAATTCCAGGGACCTGCCTATTGCAGTTAGGTATAGTCCTGCTCTGACGAGGACTCCTCCGCAAGACTCTGATGCTCGGAGACCAAATAGACGACATGAACGATAATGGACTTACTTGCAGCCTTCCGGAACCCAGATAACTGACTGCCCTTATAAACTCTTCTGCGACCGAGACGCTGGCCATGTTCCAAACAGAACATATGAAAGATCAGGAATGAGATTCTTACTTGGCAGACGAGGCGGGGAATCCGTACCACCGCAGCACGATTGTGAGAATGACCTGGACTCCCGATGTTACACGGATACAAGGATTGGGGACATAAGGACATATTGATTCAACGAAGGTAGGGTACATAGATATAGAAGAAAAGAAATCGGCTCAGCGTTGCGACCGGTAGACCTCAATGGGGAATGAACTAGGAATAATCCAAAGGTCCCGAGCCATTTGCCAGATCAACTACCGGATTTGACGTTCAACACTGCCGATAACTGCCTGAATTCACGGCATTGCAAGACTAGTCTTAACTTAACGAATCCTGGGGTTACAACCAATCTCCACATGCTTTTCAAACTGTTCTCCTTTCCCCAGTGGAAGCTCATGGCCGCAAGAGCACCCCAGTTTAGCAGCTGCATCCGCATGCGCCACAACATAGCTTGTCCGACGTGGCATTGCGACGCCTCCGAACACTTCAACCAGTCGCCGTACCCTTCGTTCGTAGCAGTCCAGCACCACTGTCCACTACCCAACAGCCCACACTTCTTGTAACAGTATCCCTTATGGCAGCCGGAATCGTCGCCGTGCCAACATTTACGCCCTGCGTGTTCTTCCAATGACTTGCCTAACGGATGATCCGCGCACTTCCTGATTGCAGTTGTATTCACTCCCTCCGGCAAGTTCGATATATCAACCTCCATGACTCCCAGGGAACCGCATTCTTCCTGTGCCGAAGTGGCAGCAGCGAAGGCCCCGGCGGTGTAGAGGGCAAAGAGGACGACGTTTCTGGCGAACTTCATTTTGGGTAGTCAGGCGTTGGTAAGATATTCACTCTGGTTGAACTGCTTCTTAGAGGAGTGATGATTCAATGACAAGTGTTCAATAGTTGCTGGAAGCGCGGAAGACCTTCCCTTAATACTTGAGATTTTGGCAAGAGGGCAGTCTAGCAGGATTTGCCTCTTGACGAGGCCCATTCTCAGAGTATCTTTAAAAACGGGGTAACAAGTGATGAATGGGATCCATGCCTCACTGTGTGACGCCGCTCTAGGTTCAATCTGATGCATACATACATATATTTACATTGAGTACGACATAACACCTCACATAGTGGATGTATTATTTTTGCTGAACCCTACTCATTCTACGGATGGAGAAACGCGACTATCCATGAGCCAATGGCGAAATAACGCGAGGAAACCCCGTGCAAGTTATGGCGATCCAGAGCCGCGAGCGCTGAAGATTGTATTAGAGCTCGAGCTTTCTGTACCGAGCTGCCGTCGATTCCCTAATGTTTTAGCTCCGCCGCTCGGAACTCTCCCGGATGTTGACCCAACCTTGCCTTGCTTCCAGGGATTACTCCGTACCTATCGCAACTTTATAATTATTGTGGCCTATGTCTATTATACACGTAATGTAGGGCGCAACCGAGTCTGAGGTGCAGTCGCCGACTCCAGCTCTTACCCCATAAAGCCGGAGTTGACTAAGTTTTAGATGAGATTGGAGGCTATTATTTCACTATAGTACAGATATACCAGGATACCTTATACTCTATCCTCGCCAAAAACTAGGGTGAATGTTCCTTTAAAAGTATATTGTTGATAGGATAGTGTAGAAAATACCAATGGGAATGATGGCTATCGAACTGCAACCACTTTATCTTCTTTATGCCCGCAAACTCCATGCAGAAGGTTTGACTTGCTGACCAGTCGCATCGGCGGCAATAGCGCAAGGTTTCCTCCAACAGCCTCCAACGTCGCTAGCTGAGAGACGCAGCACAACAGTGGTCCAGGACCTAAAGCTGCGTCGGACCGTCACTGTGGTCCCTGCGCCCTCTCATCGATACACCACTGCTCTATCTCGGCTCCCGACTGGCCACGCTGTCGGGGATGTGGACACCATAGCCTGCGGGCATCATATCGACGCGGGGCTTCGGCTCTTGGTCCAGTCAATAATGTTGAGCGACTCCTGATGGTACATGTAGTCCAGCTGATCAATATCAGAAGCGCCGGCGGGGCCCGCCGCGTCTTGGATTCGAGGGCCTCGCAGGGCGCCGCCTTCAGACATGCGGGAGCGGGATTGCAAGCCCTGAAGAGGCCGATGGCGCCGCAGGAAATTCGCGAAGACTGTGCTAGCCTTGGCGCGGACCGCCTTGCCTGGCACGTGTCTCGTTCTTGTCGGCGTGTTTGGTGCGGTTAGAGGCGGAAACGTCTCATACAAGGCTGGATTGGCTTCCCTTGTTGAAGCGCGTTAGGCCGCGCCAGGATAGCAAGGCGGTGCTAGAGGCGGCCGGTGGTTGGGGACTTGTCCGAAGCCTTGCTGTACACGGACTCGTCGTTCTGTAGGCGCTTGGGCAGGTTGAGTCGCGCGCCCTCGCGCGTGACGACCTGCGAGAGCCAGCATCCAGGTGCCCGTCTCGTAGGCTTAGGCGGGCGTGACGAGTTCCGACTGCATCTCTAAGATGCTTGTATATAGATCCGGGTACCGCAACGGCGAGGCGGGCGAGTCTCATTGCGGAACTCGGCCTGGGCCTGGATGCTTACCCCATTAACCAGCTCGGGCCCCTTTTACGCACCCAACTTGATGTGACAATGTCCTCCTCCGTGCCCACTTGCTGAAAGCACTGTCTCACATACGCAATTCGTAATACCAGACGTCTCGACCATCTCTTTCCTCCGACTCGGCCTTGTTGTGGCTGTGTGGTGTTATGCTTCACGCATAGGAGGACAAACCCTGGGATGGAGATCCTCTGTTTGGTGCGCTCTTGACGCGATGAAGACTGAAGAAGAGAGAAATACAGGAAGCCTGCCTCAGGGCTCTATGGCCTAGCCCTCGCATATGACCCTTCAGTGGGCTCGGCAGGTGCCCGCCACCTGACAGCTGGCTTGTCCCTGGGCTCGAGGGGATCCCGATCAATTGACAGGGAATCGTTTCCATTGACCAGCTGCCTCCCGAACGCCTATTACTCCAAGTCCTTCCGCGCTGTGTGGAGAACTTCTCTCATTCGAGAGTAGAGCTTCTCATCCTCCCATTCCCATGGCTTGTCCCTCGGAAAAACAATCGTTCGCAGCCTGTTTAATAACGGAATAAGTGGCGCGTAGTAGGGCGTGAAGTTGTCGGTAATGGTCTTGATAAAAATTGCCTCCTTGGCCACGGTGCCCAACTTCAGCTTCGCCAACTCCTCCATGTCCACGTAGTTCCACTTGTCGAATTGTGGAATGACTCTACTTTCGTGTGGCCCGTTGTAATGGGCGCAAATCCAGAATAGGACCCAGAAGAAAGACTCGAGGTCATGCATAAAGGAATGTTGCTCGCCCAGAAGTGCACCGATAGCCATAAAGGCTCTCGTGCCAGTCTTTCCCTTTGCTCCCGAAGAAACTTGACGTTCCTCTTTAATGGCGAGGTCAAGGTCGATTAGGAACGAAGGCCAAGAGGGGTTGTCGTCCTCGTTGATCATAAGATTGTTGATAGAGATGTCCCTATGGAGGAAGCCAGCCTTGCGCAAGGACTCGTGTCCTTGGATGCAGCCCGCCAGCGCGACAAGAAGAGCCGACGGGGAGCTTGACTTGTAGACGGGCTTTCCATAGTCACGAAGAATGACACGCCGATGCACTCGATTTGGCAGTGCATTGTTGCCAGCCCTGGTCGACGATACCGAACAGGTTCGCTTGTCGGGAGGTAGAGGGGCGCCGGTTTGGCTCGACGACCGCTTCACGCCAGCGGTGCTCCTGCTCCGGCCTTCTCGCTTGCCGGGTGGAAGAGGGGCGCCGGTTTGGCTTGACGACCGCTTCACGCCAGCGGTGCTCTTGCTCCGGCCATTCCGTGGACCACTCGCCGCGCCTGTGGTTGGCGAAAGAGCCGATCGTTCCGGCCGATGATTTATCGCCTCCGTGATGTCTATCCCCCCTCGAACATTGCTTTGGATGTCGTCGACTTCGCCGCGGACAAAAACATTCTCGTGATGGTAGTACCGGGCCACGTTGACCACACCTTTATTAGTCGCCTCTTTTAGCAGCTCGCCTTCTTCCTCACGCTTTGGGTACTGCCAGGAGTCCTTGATCACCAACGGTGTCCGCGGGTCGTCTTCGCGATGGGCTTTCCAGCAAGTCGTTGCCCGGCCGGCGATGCAAGGTGCTCGCTTCATTAACTTTTCGATAACGAGCCGCTCAATCTTACCATTCCGCTTAATGGTAACGAACCGCCGGCCGCCGTCTCGAGTGATTGAAGGGTCGAAACCAAGTTGTTCCTCATTCATCCATATAAATCCGAGGACTGTGGATACAAACTGTAGCCCATCTTGGTTAATGTCGAACTGTTCGGATGCGATCCCCCCGAGCCGGTCAAACTCCCATACCCTCATGAGAGATTTGCAGATAGTAAAGCCCAAGACGAAGCGACGGGTATCTTGAGCGGCGAGCACCTCTCTCGCGTACGTCCCAAGATCAAGCCATGCCTTGGACGGTGTGTCGGCCGATAGGTTGCTCTTGAGCTCGCCTGGTACGAGGATCCGTGACCAGTGGTATCGAGAGTCTTTTCTAGTCTTAGGGACGTCCACAAAGCCGACGTCTATCTTGCGTTCTCCCGTGGATCCCTGGATCGGCCTGTTGGGTTGCGCCACTGGCCTTGGTAGACATATCGGGGCTGACGGGGTCGGCCTGTAGTCTTCTGCGTAGGCCGCCAGCTTTTCGCACAAGTCGGCAAACCAGCTTAGGACACGGTCCTGATTTGCATCTTCCGGCCATCCGCTCCAGCCTTGGCTAAAGAGCGGATTGCTGCCTTCCATACACCTCTTGAAGACGGCCTCGGACGCCGTCTTAAGACCTGCCACGCGTCCGAAGTATGTTTCGCGGAAGCGACGAAGCCCGACATAGAGGGGACCAAGCTCCATCTTAAGGACTCTGTCCACATCCTGGCGGTATTCGGAGGAGTTGGCGAAGCTGCTCGTGTTATGCAGCCAAGGGGTTTGTTGGAGGGAAGATGCTATCGTGATGGGCCGGGGAGGCGGGGTGCATTCGGCAACGGCGCGGTAGACTTGATCCCAGATGAGGGCGTCGTCTAGATGGTCGGCGAGGGCTACTTTAAGGAGAGGTTTGACGCGGTCGAGGTCGAAGTCGTCGGAGGCGGTAGCAGAAATGAGTCTAAGGAGATGACTGCTGACGGTGCCGTGGCCTGTCTTTAATGGTAGGAATCGAATGGCGGGGATGTTTCGTAGGGCGTAAAGAAGATCGAGAACGAGATTTTGGATATCTACATGTCGATCAGAGGTCAGAGGAGAGGAGCACGCTGCAACGAAGCTGGCTTGTCATACCTTCTTGGTCAAGTTGGCCGAGCGCCTCTGGGGTGCGCGAAATACCCCTATCTGCGCAGATCATATTGAAGGAATCGCGGAAAGCATCAAGGCCTTTCCCAATAGGATTGTCGGTAAGGATGTTTGTAAGGATGCTTGACAGTGGCTGGTCTGCCATGATGGACGGACGCTGGACGGGACGCTGAAGGAACAAGAACAAACAACGCGTTCTGCCTGGATTACGCGCCCAGACACCGGCATGACTAAGGCCGGGGAAATTTTATTCCATTCCAACTTTATACTATAAATAGTAACGTGGTAGCAGCTGCGGTTTCTCGCCACCGGCCCGACGGTTAGTCCTCAGGGCTCTATGGCCTAGCCCCCCTTCAGTGGGCTCGGCAGGTGCCCGCCACCTGACAGCTGGCTTGTCGAGGGGATCGTTTCCATTGACCAGCTGCCTCCCGAACGCCCATTACTCCAAGTCCTTCCGCGCTGTGATTTCTCTCTTCTTCAGTCTTCATCATCGCATCAAGAGCACACCAAACAGAGGATCTCCATCCCAGGGTTTGCCCTCCTATGCGTGAAGCATAACGCCAGCCACAACACGGCCGAGTCGGAGGAGAGAAAAGCTCGAGAGTTATTCCGAATTGTGTCAATCTGATATAGTAGCGACTGCTTGATCGGTAGTTTAGTATGCCCCGATAATGTCCGGGTGGCTCACAGCCGGGCTCTCTGTAGCACCGCCCGGCCACAATATTCTTCCCCGACTTGGGCGACCGACCATCCTACTGTAAAGTGGGTGTATGCAACTCTCTACCAGGCTACTGAAGAGCCTGATCCGTCGGCACGATGCGTATCACGCGCCGCTCCGCATTACAGACTGGGCTCCAGTATCAACCGGCCCCGAATGTCGGCCAAGCCTAAGACGGCGTCAAATACGATGCCCTCGAGGCTCCTGGCGCGTGAGACCGCAAAGTAGGTCAAGCCGGACCGGAATCCCGATGCGACATGTCCGCAACCGCTTGTTCCAGTGTGGTGCCCTGCGACTTGTGCACAGCGATCCTGTAAGCGATGGTTAAAGGAAACTGCGTTCTGGATAGTCCTACGTTTTACAAAAGAGAACCTTATAAACCGCTCTAAATGATGGCTTCTATTTCGAAAATGTGGTTTATTACAAGGCGAGCGGGAATTGAAGATCTTCCCTCGAGGTCCCGGCGGTACGACAAGCCGAATTCGAGCACCCTCGTCGGTGCACCTTCATCTCGGGAAACCCAGAAGATCCCTGCAGCTACTTCAACTCACTCTTGATGCGCTTCCCCCCGGGCCGCCCTTTTTCATACGACGGGTCTTCTCTGCAGCGTAGGCTATGTCCCTTGCCCTAACGCCCTCGCTTGTATGCTATGCTCCATGTCCTTAAACCTCGCAATAGCATCATCACTCCTGCCCTTGCGTGCCGACCCACAGCAGCAAACTCATTTTCACACGTCCCTGCACTACTGCCTTGAGCAGGAGCAACGGGGGCGACGGAACAGGGGCCTACGGCCCGATCCATGGATCGGGCACTTGGGATCCAGCGCTGACCATATGTTGATAGAGATGTTGGAGTCCTCCGCCTCTTTTTTGGCAATTGTCAAAGAGCCAAATCGCTCGTCGAGCGGGCTCGCATTGGACACGGCGATAGCTACCGCACCGGGCATCACGACGGTGCTCGTGGCTCTGCTGCTGGCAATGCGACGGTTAGTGTAATACCACAACTTCAAGGGGACAGTGCACGTACCTGGCAGGCGTCGAACCCGAATGGCCGGCCGGCCGTTGTACGGTCCGAGCAGGTGTCTCGTCGACGGTCGTAGTTTTGTCCAACTTGATAACCTGCCGCCATCCACACTCGCCGGCCGAACATGCGTACCACTCGCTTGGATTGCCTTGACTGCCCTTGTCTCGGCGGCTGGGGTAGAGGCACCAGCAGCGAGGGTTGCTCGCCACGACGCCTCGGTTATCGTCCCAGGTCACGAAGGTGCGGCGATGGCCGGAGCTGCAGTAGTAGTAGGGACGCCTAGCGTTTCCGTTGACGTTGGAATCGGCGACAAAATCTCTGTTGCAGGACTTGCCGCAGGATCGGCAAACGGGAGCGTCAGAGAGGGGGAACCTGGCGGCCATCTTGGGTGTCGACACGGGTTGTCCGGCTTGTCCTAGTAGAATGGGTGATGCAAGTTTGAGGAAGACCAGCGTGGATCACAATGAGGAGGGATAGTATAAATAGTGTCGATGACGGTCTCAGTCGGCCATACAGAACAGACGATTGGGTGCAGCTTTTGTGAAGATTGGACGATAAGGACCTCTGCCCCTGGCTCTACGCTTGTTGAGCAAATTGAATGTGCATATTCTATCTAGCCGCAGACACGAGCCTTGCAACCGACGGTTGCAGAAAGACGCGGCGTTGAGTGTTGGAGGGACGTCTCAGCCGGCCAGAATACTGACCTGAATGCAGACCAGCCTCCATTTGATCCCGTGCGCCCTTAAGCTGGACGTACCTGTGCCTCTGCGCAGGGTGATGGGAAATTAGATTGGCTCATTGTACCACATGTCGTGGCCTTGTTGCGGCCGTCCATTGGTCTACATTGGTCACAGACGATAGTTCTCGTGTGTTGGACGACAGTTCAACTGGTTGTGTTTATCATCTGGACTCCACGGCGGCGATGGTCTATAGGTTGCAGTATGAGGTGCCATACTAACAAAGACATTGAGCAACATCCACGCCTCGGAGCGGAGAGCTTGATCAGTGCCTCTCGTGGCCGGCCAAGGAGATCCCGGACAGCTGACCTGCAGCCGGCTATTGTTTCGCACCCCTGGATCAGCGACGGCATACAGCCACGCTCTCAGCACCAGGGCGGGATGTTGCCCGTCGCATTGAGCCGAGCGTGGCTGATGTCGGCGTCCAAGACACGGTCCGCCTCGAGAGCACGCCGCCACCAAGGCAGGCATACTCCAACAGTGCCCAGCAGCCCGCCTCAGCCTACGCACGTCTAGTAGCTCACGCTAAAGATCCGCCAGTACGCCTCGGCGCCAAAGGCCGGCTCGCCTCCCCCCGCGGCCAGGTAGCCGTCCCTGGCGGCGGCCTTGTCGCGCAGGCTGTGCCCCCGGCCCGGCTCGAAGCCGACGACAAAGACGACGGCGTCGTCGCGGCTTCGGCACAGCGCCCCCCCGCGGCAGACGAGACGCCCGTCGACGAAGCTGCGCAGGGTGAAGTCGTCGCCGCCGCGCGCCACGGCGTCGACGATCCAGCGCTGCGCGTCGCCCCGGTGGTCGGGCGTCGCCGGCGTCAGCGCCAGGGCGGCGCGGCCCGTCGCCGGCGCCGGGTTCGTCAGCGCCGCGCCGTCCGCCTCCAGCACGAGGAAGCGGCCCTCGGTGAGGCGGCCGCGGACGGGCTTGAAGCCGCGCTCGACGACGGCGGCCAGGTCGGCGATGACGCCCGGCCCCGCGTACGGCACCGGCGGGCGCACCTCGCGGTGGCGCGCGCGGCAGTGCGCCGAGCCGTCGAGGCGGCCGCGCGCGTCGCGGTGCGGCGCCGGCGCCGGCGGCAGCTCCGGCACGCTGTAGTCGGGCCGGGCAAAGTCAAAGGCGGCCACCAGGTCGGCCATGTGCTGGCGCCGCCACGGCACCAGCTCGGGCGAGCGCACGTCGCGCCCCTTGGCCGCCTGCCAGCGCTCGACGAAGAGCAGCTGCGAGCTGTGGTCGGCGTGCTCCGTGTACACGCCGCCCCTGCGCGTCCACGGCGACACGATGTAGAAGGGCAGCCGGAAGCCCGGGCCGACAAAGGTGTGCCCGACGCGGCCCCACGGGTCGTCGAGCCACTCGCCCGGCGTGCCGGCCGGCGAGCGGAACGGGTCCACGTGGTCGAACCAGCCGCCCGTCTCGTCGTACGACACGATGAGCGCCGTGCGGTTGTACTTGGGCGACGCCAGCACGGCCCGGGCCACGCGGTCCTGCAGCCAGCCGCCGTCGCGCGGCGAGTAGGGGGGGTGCTCCGAGAGCTCCGTCGGGCCGACCACGTACGACAGCTCGGGCAGCGTGCCGCTGGCCGCCTGCTCGTAAAAGGCCGCGAGCGGCTGGCCCGCGACGCCGCGGCGGTGCAGCGGGGAGCCCCTCTCGGCCTCCTGGAACTGGCCGAACCAGGCGTAGGGGTTGTCGTCGAAGTTGTCGGCGTCCTGGAAGACGGACCACGAGACGCCGGCCCGCTCGTACAGCTCGCCGGCCGTCGTCCACCGCAGCGGGTAGCAGTTGATGCCGTCGGCGTCGCAGCCGGGCGTCTCGTTGTTGTCGAGGTACGGGTAGCCGCCCTGGTCCGGCCGCTGCGGCGACCCGGGCGCGTTGACGGAGCCCGAGATCCAGGCCACGCGGTTCGGGTTCGTCGACGCCACCACCGACTCCTGGTACATGTCGCCGACGACCCAGCCCTCGGCCAGCGCCCACTGCGTCGGCACGTCGTGCCGCTTGTAGAAGCCGATGCTCCAGGGCGTGTTGTTGAGCGCCCAGTGGTCGTTGGCCCCGTCGTTCCACGCCGCGTGGTTCTCGTGCCAGCCGTTGCCGCCCGCCGTCATGCATTGCGTCGCCTCGGGCCACGCGCCGCCGAGGTAGTTGAGATACCAGGGCGTCACGAACGGCGCCGAGGTCGTCAGCTCGGGCGACGTCCGCTGCCTCCACACGGGCGCGCCGCCGTTCATCTGCACGTTGGCGTCGTTGAAGCCGCGGACGCCCGCCATGGTGCCAAAGTAGTGGTCGAACGCCCGGTTCTCTGGCCCTCGTCAGCGGCTCTCCGGCCCTCGTCAGCGGCAGCAGTCGGGCGCGCGCGGCGAGATACCCTGCATGAAGAGGACGACGTGGTCGATGTCTGCGAGGCTGCCGGCGCTGGCCAGGCCCGCGAGGGAGCACAGCGCCAGCAAGGTCATGATGATGGTTGTCTGGCTTAGCAGTGTCTCCAGCTAGCACGCAGGCACTCAGACAGGCCTCAGGCAGCTTCTCGAGCAGTTATAGCTGCCGCCTCGGCCCATCCTCCATGGCCACGTGAAGCCAATGGAGCGGGGAGCTGCATGGCGGCCGTGGCTGCATGGCTCGAGGAAGCTTGCTGACCCCGAAGTCCTGCAATGGGTTGCAAATACGACCCCCGTGAGTCGTCGTCCTGTCGACCCCGCGCCCAGCCATCTAGGTCAGCGGTAACCACATCTCGTCTTTGGAGTGCCGCGGGTGGCGTCTCGGGAGCCAGCGGCAGTTCAGGGCCGTTGCTAGTCTTCGAGAAACTCCATCCTAGTCCACCAGGTCAGGCATAGTGAGTGACCACTAAACTGGCAGCTGCCCTCGTCTCCAGATCCTAGACACGAGCTTCTGCCGCCATATTAGACAAGGGCGCGCCCCACATGCCCCTTAAAACAGGCCTGTCCAAGTGAGTCCGTAGTGTCGACACGACATCAGACTTGGATAGAAATGGCCCCTCCCCCAACGCACCTCGCCTTCCAGCACAATGGCCAGCTGCTGAGGCTCCAGACGACGGTCCTCTCGGTCCAGCCCGTCTCGGCCCTCGACGACGCCAGCCGCAGCCTCTTCAAGCACGCCGACGCCGCCGACCTCGTCGTCGTCACCAGGGAGACCATCTTCCACCCCCAGGGCGGCGGCCAGCCGTCCGACGAGGGCACCATGGCCGTGGCCGGAGCCGCCAACGCCCCCGCCTTCCACGTCCGGGCCGCGCGCATCCACGCCGGGCAGGTCCTGCACCTGGGCCACATGTCCGCCGGCTCCGGCCCCGGCCCCGGCTTCGGCCCCGGCACCGCCGTCGAGCAGGCCGTCGACGTCGACAAGCGCCTGCTCTACTCGCGGCTGCACACGGCCGGCCACGTGCTCGGCGCCGCCGTGCGCAACCTGCTCCAGCACGAGGTGCCCGGCTTCGACGAGCTCAAGGCGTCGCACGCCCCCGGCAGCGCCGCCTGCGAGTTCCGCGGCGCCATCGACGGCCGCTGGCGCGAGCCAATCCAGCGCCTCGTCGCCGCCTACGAGGCGCGTGCCATGCCCGTCGAGGTCGCCTTCTGGACCGAGGACGACTTCCGCCGCCGGGGCCTCGAGCGCCTGCTGCCGGACCGCGCCCTGCTGCCCCCCGGCGAGGACCGCTTCCGCGTCGTGCGCATAGGCGAGGCCGACGTGTATCCGTGCGGCGGCACGCACGTCGAGCGCACCGACTTGTGCGGGCCGACGCTGGTGAAGAAGATATCGCGCGCCAAGGGCACGAGCCGCGTGAGCTACTCGGTGGCGTGACGTGTCCTCGTCTCAGCCCTCGAAGCCAAGCTGGCCTCGTCCTGGGCCAAGTCGGCACGCGGGCAGGCCCCGGGGAGCGCTTGGCAGTCTGTCGTGGAGCTGGAGGCCGTCCTCAACCTTTGCTGCCGCATATGTATGTCAATGAACCCTCAGCATGGCGGCCCACCTCAGTCTAGTCCTCGGCAAAAACCGCATCAATTGTGGCCCAGGAGCTCTCGAGGTGTGAATCTGGAACCTGGACACGCCGATGCCCCGGTTATCTTCAAGGCGTCTTGAAGGCAGACCGTGCCTGTTACGCATGCAGTGTGCACGATTGTACATGTTGATATCTGCCATACTTACGCAGTGATTATCTAGCGAAGGAATATAGCGTCCCCAGCGCATGTTTATAAGTCTCACTGTGTCGCCCAAACTCCGTCATCAGTGCAACCGCAGCATTGGCGTCTATGTACAGTACAACGGACTCCGAGACCTGACATATGTTACACATGTAGAGCGCGCGTCTCGTCCTCGTTCTGCCTCGAGGCACCCCGACATCATGGCTCGATCCCGCTGGGCGGCGCTCAGGAAGCGGCTCGAATGGTCTGGCCTCCGCTCCGCTCAACGCTGCCACGCTGACGGGGTCCAGCCCGCGCGACGGCAACGCCAGCTACGAGAACACGGCGTGGTGCAACCGCGACCTGATCCCCATTCCGCCCGACCGGCGGACCTTTGGCGTGTGGTCGTACTTTGGTAAGGCCTCGCCGTCGCGGCCGCCGGCTCGGCTGACGGCTCGCCAGGCTACTGGACCGTCTCCGGGTCCTGCGTCTCGGCCTGGTCGACGGGCAGCACGTTGCTGGCCTTTGGGCTCAACCCGCAGCAGGCCATCGCCGCCGTCATCGTCGGCGGCGTCCTGACGGGCCTGCTGGCCGTGGCCTCGGGCTGGATGGGCAACGTCCACCACATCGGCTACACCGTCGCCAGCCGCTTCTCCTGGGGCATGCGAGGCTCCTACTGTCAGTGGCCTCCGCGCCGCGTGCCGAGCCGCGCTGACCGCACAGTCCCCGTCATCCTCCGCACCTTTGTCGGCTTCCTCTGGTTTGGCCTGCAGGCGTTTTGGGGCGGCCAGGCGACGAGGGTCTGTCTCGGAGCCGTGATCCCCGGTATTAATTCGTGCATCCTTTCACTCCAGTCGAGCTAACCGCCAAGGCTTCGCACATCTGCCCAACTCGTTTGACCCCGGCTCGCACCTGCAGACCAACGACTTCATCGGCCTCGTCGTCTGGATGCTGCTCTTCGTCCCGGGCGTCCTCATCCGGCCCGAGAAGCTGCAGCTCGCCTTTGTCATCTGCTTCGTCCTCTTCTGCTGCTCCTGCTTTGGCCTGCTGGCTTGGTCTGCCCCCCGTCGTCCACCCAGGCCGACGCTGCTGACCCTGTCCAGGAGCGTCTCCCGCGTCCACGGGCCTGGCTCCATGTTCGGCGAGCCCGGGACCGCGCCCGACATCGGCTGGGCCTTCATGTTCGGCATCACGGCCATCCTGGGCGCCTGGGGCGGCGGCACCGTCGGCCAGGCCGACTGGACGCGCTACGCCAGCACAAAGTACGCGCCCACGCTGTCCCAGCTCGTAGCCTCGCCCGTGACGATTGCCGCCACGGCCGTCATCGGCATCGTCGTCACCAGCGCCGCCCGCGACATCCTCGGCGGCAAGCTGCAGTGGAACCCCATCTACCTGCTGGCCGATGTCCAGGACTACTACGACTCCTCGCCGGGCGTCCGCGCCGGCGTCTTCTTCGCCAGCCTCGGTTTCGTCTGCTCGCAGCTCTCGGTAGGCGCTGCAGCGCGCAGGCGGCACTGGCCATGCTGATGCCCAGTTGAGATCTCCATCGTCCTGAACGCCATGTCCTCGGGCATGGACACGGCCGGCCTGTGGCCCAAGTACATGAACATCCGGCGGGGCGCGTACCTCATGGCCATTGTCGGCATTGCCATGCAGTATGTCTCGCACCCCTGGGGCACTTGCGCAGCTGACAGCCCAGGCCGTGGCATCTTCTGGTGACGGCGACCAAGTTCCTGGCCGTCATGAGCGGCTTCGGCGTCTTCATGGCCCCGGCAACGTAGGCTGTTCCCCGTCACCCGCAAGAGGGCCGCGCTGACGAGCAAAGGGGAATCTTGCTCGTCGACTATCACATGATCCGCAAACGGAAGCTCAGGATCGGCGACCTCTACGTGGGAGACGCCTCGTCCATCTACTGGTTCCGACACGGCTACAACTGGCGAGCCTTTGTGGCCTTTTTCGCCGGCGTATGGCCGCTGTTGCGTACGTGCTGCTGAACATGTGAGGGACGGAATCACTGACAGACGCAGCTGGCCTGGTTGCCACCGTCAACGAATACACTGACGCGAGCTTCGTCGGGTGGATCCGGCTGTACAACCTGACCTTTATCGTCGGCCTCGCCATCAGCTTGGTCGTCTTTTGGCTGCTCAACGTCCTGTTCCCGGTGTCAGGGCTAGGCCAGGACGCGCCCTTTGTCGACGAGTGCGCTGCCCAGGCGACGCCGGCGTCGGAGGCCTGCAGCGACGCAAAGGGGCAGCCGGCGGTTACGCTGCACGCTTGCGTTGTCTGATGATTCGTTTGTTGTGAAAATGGGTTCATTGTCATTGCACTCGCTGTCTGCGGCGGCGAGGGGTTTCCATGTCTGTTTGTACGAGGTCTAAAGGCATGATGCCTCCGCGATACCCTGACATTACGTCAACACGGCTCGGGCACAGTCTTTTTTGTTGTATGGTGTCATCTCCGTCATGTCGTGATATTTACGTCGACATGTCGATGTCCTCGCACCACCCTCAGCCGTCTTAGCGCTGACTGTGCTTATAGAAACCGACAACGCGCTTCCACTCTCCCATCAGCATCATGTGCCCTCAATCAAAGTCGGCTTAGTGTGCGGGGACGACCGCGGATGCAGCACCTCACGTCAGTCATTCGACGTAGACTACTCATTCTGACAGATAGAGCACAAGAGCTACCACCTCAGTAGATTGCGTTCATCCGCATGTCAATATACTCGCGGCACCCGATGGGCTCGTACTTCTTGGGCCGTCCCGGCCCAAAGCTCCCCGGGGCGCAGTCGATGATCCTGTCGCCGTCAGCGCAGACAAAGTAGGGGATCGAGTAGCGGCTGCGCGTTATCCGGCCGTCGCCCGTCCCCGGCGTGCGGACGCGGTGCAGCGTCGACTTGAGCTCGTCGTTGCTCCAGCGCATCAGCAGGTCGCCAATGTTGACGACAATGGTGCCCGGGACGTAAGGCACCGCATTGAAGCGCCCCTTGTCGCGCACGTCCTCGACCTCGAGCCCGCCGACGTCGTCCTGGAAGAGCATCGTCATGGTGCCAAAGTCGGTGTGCGCCCCGATGCACTCGAGCCTGCCGGCGCGCAGCAGCTCCTCGTCGACGGGCGGGTAGTGCAGCAGCCGGATCTGGTTGTTCTTGCGCGAGTGGAAGCCGAGGAAGTAGTCGGCGTCGAGGCCCATGCCCAGCGCCGTGGCCCGGAGCAGCTGCTCCTCGACGCCGTAGCACGTCTCGTAGAAGCCGAGCAAGAAGGCGCGGAAGCCGGGCAGCGTGTCCTCGGGCAGCCAGATGTTGGGCAGCAGCTCGTTGTCCTCGCTGCCCACGTCAAACGACTCCTTGCAGTCGGGCACCTTGCGCCGCTCCGTGATGGCCTGCCGGTCCAACGTCTGCGACGCCTTCTCGCGCCCCACGCCCGAGTAGCCGCGGTGGTGCCAGCCGTACGGCGGGTGCGGCGCCTTGTCCTTGTCGCTCTGTGGCAGCGCAAAGAACCTCTGGCTCTGGCTTGGCGTGAGCGAAGCCCGGGCACAGGAGACACGAAGGCGCCCACCCACTCGAAGGCCTCGTCGATGAGCGGCTGCGGCACGCCGTGGTTCTTGATGTAGGCGAAGCCGACCGTCTTGAAGGCCTCGTAGACTTGCTTTGCCGCCTGCGCCACCTCGTCGGCGTTGCCCGAGTAGACTGGCGCAAAGTCGATGACGGGGATGCCCGACGCCTGCTCTCCCTCGACAGCCATGGCGGTGTCGGTGCACTCGAGACTGCCGGTGGTCCGCCAAACGCCGGTTCAGGATTCAAGGTTAATTGCACTTGGCGATGAAACCCCGAGGAAGCATAACGAACAGGTGGTCAGCAAGGGAGCCAACTTATACTTAAAATCCGCTCTGAAAAGCATGTGTGGCAACCACAAATATGCCCGGAGGCTGATTGGCCCAGGGGCACTTCTTGCGCGCTGCCGTGATGGTGGCCAAGGCTGATGTTGTCTGGTGCCGCCGCTTAGTTCGCCGAACGCACAGGTGACACGCGAGCCCATTCATACTTCCGGCTACGGTCGGCAACGATATATGTGTGTTTTGCAGTATAAATGAACCCCCAAGCCCCCACAGGTACAACCGCTCTGCCGACCAGCGCCTTTTGCAGACCACGAAATACAGAGCGTGAATGTGTACATATGTGTTGGATCTCCGTCGCAATCGGCCAACTTTCCCCAGCCATATGCAACCGGACGTCTTCCCGAGTCTTCGGTGACGGGTCCGATCGCGGCGCCTCCTTAATTGCGGACATATCGGCGATCCTGAGCCGGGGCTCTGCTGCCTATTATGTAAGTGTTTTCCTCGAGCAGCTGCCAGCCGGGAGAACGGTTTGGTCGACGATAAGGTCAATCAATACTATATGCAAGATTCAGAGCCATGTGTGGCAGGGGCGACGTCTACGGCCGCGTCATCTTCGGTTCCAGCGGTCCTGGGCACGGCGGGCATAGCAGGCAGGGCGGAGGCCTAGTGAGATGGAGAGGGAAAGAGGGCCAGAGACACACACAAACAATGAACAGAGGACACGAAGACCGTAGAAGGGTGAGTCGGGAGGGGTCATGACGTATGTCTGATCTCGATGATGATAGAGATCATCCTGCAAGAGACCAAGGCCTAGGAGGCGGGCACGAGCACGACGGTGGGAGAGCCCATTTAGGGCATCTCCAGCATAATAGAGTCGAACCCTAAGAAGAAAACAAGCATGAACTATTTTGTGAAGAGCGAGAGCTCCTCCGTTCATATCGTACATAAGCCACGACGGCGCCCGAAGAAAAGAAGCAGTATGATCCCTGCCCAGAGCACCTCGTACTTAAGGCTTCCCACTTTACTAACCTACTATTGTTAATTATCCCTTTATCTTTAGACCCTTGTTTAATCCCCTCTTTAGTAAGCCTCTTTCTCTCCTCTACTCTGTCTAAGCAGATAGCTGCTTTCTCTACTAACCCATAAGCTAAATAATAGTAGGACTATAATGCTACTAGATTATTATAATAAATTTACTCTATGTAGCGCGGTATTGCTACAGGGAGTAAAATGGGGAATGGGGGGTGCGTACGGGGTACTATTAATAAATAAAGATTCTTTATTATATAAACAGTAATACACTTTAAATAATACTATAAGAGCTGTAGATTAACCTAAATAGTTATATCATAAAACCAGAGCGTAGAGAAATATTTAGAGATAGTATTAAATAATCGAAATATAAGATATAGTGTCACACGCGCACGAGCACCGTAATGCATAACAATAAACAATATCCCCCCTACGCTAGTAAGAACACTTACGCCCGCAACGCTGTTTTGCTCCCTAAGAGCACCAATCGATTAATTGGGCTTTAATCAAATCAGGCCATATAGTTTGTTAGTATCGATGGAATGACCACTTTGACGTCACTCCTTTCTTATAGAAGTCACGCAGGCCTTTAGCCTCGATATAAAGGCACTATGCTTCCAACATAGTGGGTAGAAGAAAAGTCCTCATTTCGATATCTTTACCTCCAACTTATAGTTTAATATAATGTAATATATATAGAACTTAGTTTTTAGTAATACTATTAAATTCATAAAAGTTAAGATAAAAAGTATCCGGATTGTTTATATAACCTTAATTACTATATAGGTAATGTGGGTTACTTCCTTAACTAGGCGCTATTAAGTCGGACGTAGTAGCTATAAGGCCGGTTTATATATGTTTAAATGCCTTGAGGAGAGGCCTATAGATATATCTATATATATCTATATATATTCTTTTGCTATTATATTGAGTACTTATTTAGCGTTTGCTGAAATAGTATAAAGCTTTAAGAAAACTATATTCGGTGTCGGGTGATAGGAGTGGGACAGTCCGGTTACTTTTGGTCAACCTTCGTCTATAGTCTCTTGTCGCGGCGGTCATGTCATACTGCGTCTCCCTACATTCCAAAGCCTCGGGGCTATATATATAACCCTCGGGTCAGCAAGGCGGAGCACCTAGGCAGGCCAGCTTGTAATCACTCCGTCATTGCGCTAGCCACAGTCTCATCTGAGCTTTCAGGCTCCTTAGTCTACTTAGTCTCTTACCAGCATGCAGCTCACCGAGGCTCTTATCCTGACCTTGTCGGCCATGGTGCATCTCACGTCGACAGCGCCAGCCGCTGCTATCGACCAAAACTACGACATATCCCCAGCTAACCAGCTTCTCAAACGTGGCGATAACCATTGCAGCCCGACCGGCCGTGAGTCGTGCAACTTCTGGCTCCAAGTCTCGCACTTCGGCGAGCGCTGGTGGAGGCTCTTCGATTTCACATGCCGTGAGATCGGCGGAGGCGGAACTTATCTGGCCAATTACGGGACATATTCTCTTACGTCGGAGCTTCCGTACACAATTGAGCTGACTATGCCGCACGGGGCTCAGCGCAATTGGTATTTCTGGTACGCTGGCCGGAAGACCGACTTGGTGAACATGCACTGCGAGCAGTGCAAGTCGGATACGGCTCGATGCTGTAGGATTGCCTTCCGGTGCTACTAAAGTGGGGGATACTCTAGAGTAGTGTGGGAGATGGCTTTAGCAGACCGATATCAAAAGGGATATGACTGTTGTCCTTAGCGGGATAATAGGTACCTTCGCGATTTGCTATTTATACTAGTTAGTGCGCTTTATCGTTTCCGTACATCCCGGCGTGTGCTAGTAGCAACTTGGTAGCCTCTCGCCTCTTTCCTCTAGATTGTATCTAGAATAGGCATCGTAATCATTGCCTAGGATTAGCTATCGCCGCGAGCGCGCCCTGGCAGTCTAAGTAGATTATTATCTTCCTTCCTTAGGCCGTCTTAAGATCCCTCTGTCTACCCCTTATATAGCCGCTAACTACTGTCTAAAACGCCTTAGGCCATTTTTATTATATATAGAGAATAGTAGCGGGAAGTATAGGGGATATAAAATAATTTATTAAAATAAAATAGTTATATAATAGTATATAATAGTTATATAATGCCTAATAATAATTATATAATGCCTAATAATAATTATATAATAGTTTAGTAGAGCAGATAGTCGCCCTACGGGATAGGGTAAGTAGAGCAGTACTAAGCTATAGGAGCGCGGATACGGTAGAGTAAAATAGTAGAGATAAAAGGTCTTAATCTCTCCTTTATTTATATATATAAAGGCCGCTTTCCGGTTTGACGGAGCACCAGGGCACCCGCTGAGGGACATGATGCTATTATAGGAAGTGATCAGAGGCCAACAAGTATATAAAAGAGGAAAAGGCCTCTTGGGATCATTTAATTAAGCACGGCACACGCATAGGAGGCAAGACTTAGGAACAGCCTATACATTAGGCTAGTCGCTAAGAGTATGACTCTTAGCTATAGACTAAGTAAAGATGCCTCCCCAACTTCTGTTAATACCTCTATTTTGAGTGACCTTTTTCAATCTCCCATTGCAAATACCATTTGATCAAAAGCATCTATGCTTATATATACACTCATCAATTCCATTTATCCTCCATCAAACCGGCTACGATTATTTAATTAATAGGCGACTTCTCTCTAGAGATAATTTTCTATTTCTTAAGAATATCTATCTCGCTACTTTAGCAATATATTAAAAGAATAATATTATACTATAAACACTTTACCTATAGGTATTAACTTACCCTTATTAGGTATTAAACTATTCGCCTTTTACTTAAGTATTTTCTCCCTCTCTATATTTAATCTATCTTTACTATATTACGCTCCGCGCGTATATATATCTTGCTGCCGAGTTCTTACCTCTATTATACTATACTAAGTGTATATTAGCTAAAGTGGAATACTACTTAGCTAGGGTATAATATAGTCATGATAGTAGTAGCGTTAGAGCGATACCTATAAACTCTATTAGTAAGTTTATATTCTATATAAGAGGCCGCCCCGAGACGGAAATGCTTCTGTCGTTTCCCTAGACTAATAAACCTATTCGGGGGAATTTTAGGGCAGATAGCTACTATTAGCCATCTGTCTGTAATAGACACACGATAGCACGATAGTCTTTCGTATTAGCACAAGAAAGTGGTGTCCTGCCATGTTTATCCGCTCGAAGGACGTTGACACCCTTTTCCAGAAGAACACTAACAACCTGTTCCCTAGCATTTGGAGGGTGAGGCACAAAATGCGTATCTGGACACTCAATAGCCCAGAGCAATGGTGTCAAGCCATCCTGATCTCGCGCGTTGACCTCGGAGCCTTCGTTAACGAGCAACCGCACGGCGGTCTCGCTACCAGACTCGACGGCAAAATGCAACGGCGTCTTGCCCCAAGGATTGGACCGGTTGAGCTTGGCGCCGCTGCGGATAAGGACCTCCAGCACGGCTTCATGGCCGTTCCTGGCGGCCCAGAATAGCGGAGTTTCCTGACACTTGCTTGCTCGGTCGACCTCGGCACCATGGTGAATCAACGCCCTGACGACCCATGTATATCCCCATTGGGCAGCCCAATATAGGAGCGTCCTGTCATAATCATCGGCCTGATTGGCTCCGCCGCCCCTTTTAAGGATATTGCCTACGGAAGCTTCATTACCTGCTCGGACGGCCAATTCCAGAGCTCCCAAAGCTGCAATAGGAATCATGAGTTTGCTTGCAGTTAACATTTGCCTCCTGGCTGACTTACTGTCAAACAGGGTACGGGAGCCCACAAGAAAGTCGACAAGCCCATCGACGACATGTTTGTAATTTTTGTCACGCTCCCCAAACTTGTTCAGTCCACGATGGTCCGTGTCAAGAGGAACCGTTTGTGTATTAGGTGCACCAGCGGTTGCAGATTGCTCTGGAACCACCTGAGAGCTTGGTTAGACATGGAAAACCATTCAAATGGTGGAGGGATATGCACAAATTCCCGAACCCATGGAATGAAACCTAAAAGATAGCGGCGCATCTTGTGTGTCTCGAAATAATAGAGACGTTTTGTATCGCGGAAATGGTTGATGAATCTCTTCTCGAGATCGTCCAAGTCGACACTATCCGGCATTAACGGGCGCATAATATCGGCATTAGCATCGAGCGGGGTAGCAGGCTAGCTGCCAACAGGCCAAATCGCGAGAATGGAGTTCCCCTATGAGGAGTACCGAGGAACATAATTCCTTGCACTCGACTTTTCAGCTCAGGCGAATCCGCCAAGACCTGCCCGAGTTTAGTGGCAAGACTTGGTTCGATGTGGAACTAACTTGCCTGTTTGATAACAAGGCCGCCGTAGCTATGGCCGACCAAGACAAGCCTGCATCGGCTCAACTGCAACCCCATGTTACCGATGCAGCATTCTTTGACCAAGGGAGTGCCGCGCCGTACCTCGTCCCGGGCGAATGCTAGTCGAAGTCGGCCCGCAGTTATGGCCAGTCGAGTTGAGTTGGCATCACGAACCCAGAATGAGTCGTAGTTGAAGGTGAATAGCTGCACCGAGGACTCGAGGCCATGCTCTGCAAGGTCGTTTGGGAGCAAATCAGTGATCCAGCATATATCGCCGTGGCGCCAGGTTCTGTTAGGTTCAGCCCCCAGACCGTGGACGAAGACGATGCTAGCAGGACGCTCGTGAGCTATGAAACCAGTATTCACGTTTCGCGAAAGCTCTTGTGACATACGCAGTAGTCGCCTCACTTTCTGCAACAAGCTTGTTAGACTGCAGGATGCTTCGCGGATGTTGTCTGCATAAACCGTACGTGGCATCGTAGCGGACAGCAGACTGCGAAGGGGCGAACCGATGGAGCAGCCAGAAGTAAGTTAAGCCGACGCCGCCAACCAGCAGAACGGATTTGCCGATCTTTGTATCCATTGCGGCCGTCGAGACCAGAGTCCGATGATACACGCCCGAGGGAATCTTGGGGATGAAAGGAGAAAATTTTCTGCTATATATATACGTACTGTTTGACATGGAATATGATACGTCGGCTGGTGGCGTGACCTTGTTGGTGCGGCTGTGTTCTTGTCTGACCAGCCGGACTACTCGATAGGGCTATTCCTAACGTTGAGGGCTGTGAGACGACGGATATGCTCACGCCGGCTTATCAAAAATGCCCTATGCCAACGTGAGCCCTTGGCCTGGTGTAAGCAAGTTGCCGAGCCGGGGGACTTTAGTTTTTCCCCTCCGGCAGCCCCTTCGTGGCTCGTGAGGTCTTGGATCGGCTCGTGAGGCTGCTGCTAGACTGGGCTCGTGAGGTTGCAGCTGGGCTCGGCTCTTGCGGCTGCTGCTGGGCTGGGCTCGCGAGGTTGCAGCTGGGCTCGTGTGGCTGCAGCTAGGCTCGGCTCGTGCGGCTGCTGCTAGACTGGGCTCGTGAGAGCTAGGCTCGTTTTTTCGATGCTTAGGGGGGAGGATTTGAATTGTCCCCTCCGGGGTCCCTCCGGGGCCCTCCGGGGGCGCACCGAGGCCACGGCACCGTTATCATAATTAAGGAAGGATACGGGCCCTAGTGAACGACCGATTCTGACCAATTGCGAGTCGGCTTGTAGACAGAGAGACAGAGGCGTCGTGGAACATGGATATGCACGCACCCATTCTAGAGCAAGCCTTTCGCCGGGACCGCTTCAGCAGTTACGGCTTGGTCGACTTTCGCTTCTGCCCAACCGCCCAGATCAGTCCCATCTTTCGACCCCGCACTGCGCCCTCCAAGACGGTGGATTTTTGCCTCTTCCTGCGGCCCGGACCCGGCAGCCCCGAAGAAAAGCCATCAACACGCTGTGCTACTCTCGGCCCGAGCTGTCGATTAACCACACCGACTGGGGGAATCTCTGCAAGCATCCCATCGCACTCACCATCGAGACGAAGCGTTAGGGTGAGCAGGGCGATAGTGCCACTTTGCAGATGGGGACCTGGCACTCGTCCCAGTGGCGATATTTGCTCTGGGACCGGACACTTTCCCTTGGGTCCATCGACTTTCTCCCTGGCATTATTGTGCAGGGAAATGACTGGCAGTTCGTTGCCACCACGTTGGACGGCGATGGCAAGGCCCATCTCTATGAATCAGTCCGTCTTGGCGGCACCGACTCTGAGTTGAGCGTCTACTGCTTGCTCACAGCGCATCGAGGAGGTGTATTGGCCGGCTTTCCGGCTGGACATACTGGGGTTAACCTAGTACCTAAGTCCTCCGCAGCGAAGTATGCTTATATATTTAGAGACCATCGTAATACAATTTAGTACCCTAGCGGCGAGGTGCTCAAGTAGTAGTAGTAATCCCTGATACCCTTAGAGAGTATTGCTATTTATATATGTAAATAGAGGTTTTCGGAAGTGCAAATAGCAATACTCTTAAGATACTAACGATACTAAGCTCTTATTAAGTGATATATAGAAGCATCTTATATCCTCATTTATATGCCCCCCCGGGTTACAACACTTTTCCATATGCTATCCTGCTCCAGGGCATCCATGTCATCCCTACGCAGCGAAATTATAACTTCAATCACTTCATCAGGGCCCCTCTTTCTCGGTAAGATGAGACCAAAGCCATCTGCCACACCATAGGGTGTTCTAACGAACTCAGGCTTCCCAAGCTCCGTTCCAAATTCCAGGTGATATAAATCGAGATTGGCCCAGCTTATCATCGTGACATCTCGCTCACTAAACATATCCATATTAACATGAATAGTCTTGTCATCGTCCATGCGGTCAACTAGGCTGTAAACTTCAGCTATATACCGGGCGTTGATTTGGGTAGATGACTGAGATCGAGCAACGACATCACAGATTTCGGCGAGCGCTGGTGAGTAATCTGGACCAGTGTATGCACCCAAATCTTTAATAGAACGCTGGGCCTGCGAAAAAAAGACGGCGTTTCCCAGATACGGGTTTTCTGGTGTTGAGAATTCCGAGCTGATGCGTTGTCGCCCATTAACGGGCATCACCAGTCGACTGGTCTCGTTTGCGAGAACTGGGGTGCGCTGCATGCGAACTCGAGCGATTGCCGACCAGACAAGGGCGCAAACCACAGTGTTCGTCGTTGGTGCAGTCGGCATGCGGCTGCTGATGCGTTGCCTTGCGATATTGACTTGCTCAACTGGAATGGCGAACAACCTGAATCTGCACGCCGGAACCTCTGCTGGCAGCGCTGGAGGGTTCGTGGAGTACTCCGGAAGCGCCGCAAAAAGACTGTCAAGAGACTGAGACGAGGCCTCAGAGAGATCAGAGGAGAGTGCATCTGAAAGCCGACTGAGCCGATTCTGACAAAGATCTGGGCAGGGCAACCCGGATCCCGCGATATTTTGAGCCCACAGCCTAACGACTTCTCCGAATCCAGTTCCGTCTACCGCGTTGTGATGCAGACAGACGCTCAGTCCCATGCCTTTTTTGTCCGCGAAACGAAAAAGTCCTGCGGCAAAGACGGGCGCCCCCGCTGCAGGGAGAGAGTCGTCAACCATGCTCGGTACTGGCCATATATCTCCAGGGAAATCTGTGGGAAGCATGCCATTTGCAGCAGACGTCTCGAAGGATGCAGCTATTAAGCCTTTGTCGACAATTTTCGGCGGCGCCTCGTTTGCGCCCCATCTGATCTCGATAGCAGATGCCCTCCCTTCAGGCGAGATGGAAGAAAACACCCGTCCGGATATCCAGGGCACTTGTTTCGCAAGACCATCCAGACCATGCTGCAGTCGCCTTGAGACCGATTGGCTCAGTTCGGTCGTACGGAATATTAAGATTATCCCAATATATGTCCTCGGCATAAGCAAATCCAGCGGAGTCAGCCGCTCAACAATTATACTGTCGGCCATGATCTGTGGGACATGAGATATCATGGCATTGTGCACAGCAGAAGTGTCAAGGCCTTGGCGCACCCTTGGTTTTATACTGTCAAACGAGGGGTGGATGACACAAGCAAGTGATCAAGATCGTACTGGATGGAACCGATACCTTCCCGTTTGTGCCGACTACCCGGATGTACCGCACTCCTAACAACCGCTACCTAGGCTGTCTCTAACGAGGTAGTCTTTGGAGTGGATCAACAGATCAATGGATTTCAGCCGATTCCGATTTTGCGCTGCACTTACTAAGTAGCAAGTATTAGGGTACGTAGCGTGGACCGTCTAAAGCCAGGTGTCAGCAGCTGTCGTGAGCCTGGCCTTATGATCCAATATGCTCGTCAGTACGGTGCGTCATGCAGCAAAAGGTCTCTGCAGTGTTAAGGATGCAACACAACAGTATTGAGGCCCGAGATCTCCGAGGCCAAGTACAAGTGGCATCATATACCAGATTTGATGTAATCAGTCCAAGCCTTGCTCCGTTTACTAATACATATGGCATTACGTGTGCGCCGGCTGATATGGTAGGCTTACTACGACATTTCTTTACGGCTGTTACAGGGCCAAGTCACCCGCTCTTCGTTAAGTAAAACTCCGGCCCAGAGCGGGCGGCTAGATCCGAGCACGCTCGACAGCTTCTTCCAGTCCCCTTTTCCGAGCTCATTCGCGACTGCAGAAACATTGAGACCACGATAGTCAACTGAGCTGTCCGCAACGTGGCAAATATTAAGAGCCAAAATTAGTGGCAGTATCTGCTCTTTATCCGGCTGTGTTGAATTGCTGGAAACGGCGGTTGATCTAATAGCCCAATGTTCGGAGTTCTCTTAGAACTTTGCATTACAGATCCTGCAGCGCAGCCACGCGACGACTTGCGGGCGGCCCTAGATGCTCATGGGCCTGCAAAACCTTCACGGCTTGATTCCAAGCTATATCCATAATGTCGGCCGCGAAAAACTGCCGCCGCCGGCAGCGCTAGCGACGATTCATTGAGGCGCGGAATACCACGCGTTCATGTTGCCACATTAGGCCCCTCGCAGCATTCGTTTATTGCCTGGTAGTGCCTATCATTCGATAATCTTAATTTAACCTAACTATGAGAATATCTCTTACAGGTACTACTTCAGCGTCTGGTGTCGACCTAACTTCGGACGGATGTTTGACGCTGACCTCCGCACTACAACTAAATGAGGTTCGCCCCTTAAGGGTAAGCCTGCAGCTGACCAAGCCAGGAAAGTTTCGAGCCGTAGATTAGTAGCTTAGGGCAGATGCCGTATGGGGTCAGTCAGCACAAGTAAGCCAGCTAGCCCTATGTGTAGGCATACGCCAAAGGATTTAGGGTCTCGACTTAATCCCTATATGCAAGTCCGGAGGTTGCTATGCAGCTGTTAATCCTACTTCTCCCCGCGCAATTTATTCCCTGGGCTCACCATACCGCGTATATAAAGGGCACCACGGTATCGTCAGGGGAGAAAGAACATAATGGCACCAAGTACGCAATACAGGGCACCGTCTTGCCACCCAGGGTGTGCGTGTCGTGTTCTGCATAATATATATATTATGGGGAGGTCGATATGAAACAAAGGCAACCTGTAACGCTGTTGCCCGACTATTATTAAGGAAGAGGATAGACACGACGCAAGCAGACTGGCGGAGCAGAGGAGGTTCCACAACTCCACACTTGGTCCCTTTGCCACAGTTGCTTATGCTAGCAGAGAATACGGCGTAATCTTTTCTTGGCGGCCCAGATTAAAACCCTAAAATCTGCTAACAAAACCCCGGCTTCGCGGAATAGAGATTTGCTGATCAATCTTTGTCTTCTGCCAGCAAATCAATCATGCAGCATTTTGCGTCATGGTTTGTCCAAATGGTTGACGCGATATACGCCCCCCGGACGCTCTTTCGTCTCTGTATCGTCACTCCCGTGCGATATCATGAAGTGCCGGGCAAGGCTATGCAAATGTCAAGCGAGGGAGCCCTTGCGGATAAAACGCCATGACATGGAATGCAATTGCGCCAATGGTATGGAAAGGAGATATGTCGTATGTTATATACGCGGCAATATTTCTCGCAGTGGGGACATCCAATCCGTCGTGCGTTTAAGCGGGCAGGATTACAGAGTCGTACCTGCCGGAAATCTACCCCCCATTTATTGGCGAGGCTGGCTGAAGGATGTACCTTCGGCAACAACAAACTTTAAAACTCTGAAATGGTGCATTCCTAGCAAATACCAGGAAATATGTTAGCCCCCTACGAGAGACTAACCAAATATCCGCAAAATATATACGTCCCTGTATATACTCGTTGAATCGGTTTAAACGATATTAATATGATGTGTGTATAGAGTATATATGTGGTAGACTATTAGCATTACTGGCGCATTCTAAAGCACTCCCCCCCACCTAGAGTTAAGTATATTAGAGCTAGAGGAGTGGGCAATAGTCCTCGTGCTTATAAACATAGAGTATAAGCCCTTTGCCTAATTGCATAAACTCTATATATGTCCGTTCGCGGACGACTGATGAGCGACCTTCAGCAAACCACGCGGCTGAGGTTCCCCATTGACCCACTCTGCCGTGGGCGTTGAATTTGCGGCGAAGGCAGGGCACTGATGAGCTATGAAATCTCAAGTAAAATTCACTTAAGGGACCGTATCACCGCCGGATTTGTTCTATCGTAGGGGGGATGAAGCTCTTTAAAAGCAAGGGGAATCTGCCCACGAGAGGCTCCCTATTCTTGTCCCGGGTCTCACCAATAGCTCCAACTTCTCGTCGAGGGGATTGCACCTGTCCTTATGGCGTGTCATAGTGCGCAACATCTCTTCATTCTTTCCCTTGTCATTTCATCCATCTAGTCTGTTTCCCCGCGGGCACTTCAATAATATCACCGGTTAGAGGGCCATGGCTCCTTTCCTCCACCTAAGCGCGGCTATCCTGGCCCTACTCAGCGGGGTGAAGGGCAAGAGGTTTAGCCTTGCTAAAATTTACAACAAGGACAACTTCTTCGACGAGTTTCACTTCAACACGGTGGGTTTCCAACATTCATCAGTCCCCGGCTCGGCATAACTGATCATTACAGACGGGCACTCTGCCGGGTCAGACGGACGATAACTGGTCATTCGTCGAATATTACGACAAGGACAAGGCTCTTCGCCATGGACTTGCACGCACCACCGCGGACGGCGAAGTGTATCTTGGCGTCGAACATCATAAAAGGACCGTTCCCGATCCTTATTCAGCAGAGGGGAGCCGGGGGGGGCTGAGGCTTGTGTCTCATGACACAATTAGACATGGCCTCATAATCGCGAACTTCACCCACATGCCCAAGCCCCAATGCGGGGGTTGGCCTGCTTTGTGAGTTGGCTCTGGTTCCCGAAATCGAGTTTTCCGCTTCTAATGTAGCATAGCTGGACTCTCGGTGCAGGAACATTTCCCGATGGCACCGGTGCAGGCCAATGGCCCCACTCGGGCGAGATAGACATCTACGAAGGCTGGAACCTTTTAGACTATAACAAGCCGACACTTCATACCGCCGATAGCCGGACATCAAATTGCTCCTTGAACCCTGCTTCTGGGGTCCAAACCGCAGATATTATAAGCACCGACTGCGGCACCCTTAATCAAGGCTGCGAGTCAGAGGACAGACGTTACCGGCGTTCAGAATCTGGCAAGATTTGTGAGTTATCGACAATCAACATAAGGCAATGGGGGGATTGCTAATCTCTTTCCAGATGCTCTCGTTAAGACGAGCGACGTCATTGAGATATATCAATGGGACCCTAATAACGCGCCGGCCAATCTTAACAATCACGATATTGATACGCAACATTGGGGCACGCCATCAGTTCGCGTCCAGAAATCGCTCTGCGACATCGACTCCACTTTCAAGGAGCAGAGGATGATGTTTAGCCTTACTTTCTGCGGCAACCCGGTTCAGGAAACGTATTTCTGGAACGACCTTAAAGGACCGGAAGGCCAAACATGCAGCACGATAGCCGGCGGCAAAAATTGCAGGGCGTACGTCGCTGAGAATCCCCAGGCTTTCCAAGAGTTCTACTTCCAGGTCAAGGACATTCGGTATTATGAGGTCAAGGACGAGACAACATCGTCAACGCCTGATGCGGCTTCAGTAACGCCACGTCTTTTCCCCGACTCACCGTCAATATCTACATCCAACCTGACCACAGCTGGGTCCATCTCTTCTTCACAACCCGGCGCTACTCCGACGGATCTTGTTAATTTGCTTAATGCTACCACCGAATCACTAATTCCGACCGCATCACCATCACCTTCATCGAATGTGGCTACATCGTCTCACCGCCTCAACGCATCGGCATCTGCGGTCGACTCAACATCGTCTCCTCGAACCAACACCTCACCCGCTGCTACCACTCTGGTGCATGTGACCTCTTCGTCTCATCTCCTTAACACATCGACGCCTACTACAACTTTACAGCCTGTGGACTCGTCGTCTCCTAGACTCAACACGTCAACGCCTGCGGCACCTTTAGTCACATCGCTCCATAGGCCCAACTTGTCAACATCTGCTACACCTTTGGCGCATGTGGCCGCGTCTTCTCATCGGTTCAACACGTCAACACCTGCCGCGTCTTCTAATCGGTTCGGTACGTCAATGCCCGCCGTCCAATTAGCGCGCATTGCCGTGCCTCAACGCCTCAACACCTCGGAAACACATCCTACGGTCTCTGGCGGCCCGTCATCTCTTCAACCCAACTCAACACTTGCTACTGACTCGCGGGTTATTGTGACCAAGTCACGGGATGGGCCATATCCTTGGTTCAACTCGACGGTAACTCTTACAGCAACATCCTCTCCTCGGAATGATACCGCAACCACGGGCCTTAGGACAGAATCTTCTCCTCGGCCTTCGAGTTTAAGCGCACTGGACACGTCGGGCTCTTCCAACGACCATTTTCGGTTTAAGATGCCCGGAGCTGAAGCTGAGAACTCTGAGGCGTGCGAAGCCCCGAGCCCGGATTCTGCTAGCCCTGCTTTGGGTACTCTGGGAACCAGTACCCAGCCAAGAGAGAAGCCGTTTATTACGCCTGCGGCCACCTTGTCCGCGGAACTGGAGGTCGTCACCATATACAACACGACTACCGGCACTACCATTAGCACCATTAGATCCTGCCCGAGTTCCGTCAAGTCGTGTACGTCTCACCAGAAGGTTACAAAGACGGTTCAATTCGTCGTACCTTGGTATACGACTGTCTGTCCAGTTACGGCCATCGAGACTCAAAAGCCCACCAAGACTCGTCGACTGGGGGTACAAGTAGTAATCGAGACGGTCATTGTCAAGGAGTTTACAATCACCAAATGCCCCGAAAAGGTACCAAACTGCCCTCTTGGGAAGACCAGCACGATCCGATCCACGAAAACCTGCCCACCTGGGGAGTGCGGACCAGCATCTTCAACTGCTGTTCACACTCAGCCGGGCAGTGTCCGGGCACAAGATCCTGCCCAAGCTCCCGCCTCCGAGACGCCGGCCAACCAGGCTCCTTCCAACAATATGAAGGCTTCCGTCACCAAGGTCCCCGCCGCCAAGGCATCTCCTCGCAATGCTGTCGTCAATGAAGGTTCTCCCAGCAACATGAAGGCTCCCGTCAGTGAAGCTTCTCCCAGTAAGGCTCCCGTCAACAGGGGTCACGCCAACAAGGCTTCCGTGGACGATGATGTCGCGGAGGAGGACCCTTTCGACAAGACCCCCGACGCTTCTCAGGGCCCTAGCGACGCAAGTACCAAGGTTCCCGTCGCTACTCCGAAGCCAATTGCCACGAAAGATACCAATCCTGGCTGCCCTCCCGCGGACCCGGACTGCTCGGTCGGCACTGCAATTGAGACGACAAGTCATCGACCAGAAGAATCTGCGAATTCGAAGCCGGATGCTCCCCTCAGAAACCCGGCCAACAAGCAGGACAACAAGACTCCCGCCACCGGTGCAACTGCGCCTCCTGCCAAAATACCTGACAGAACACAACCTAAGGACGATACATCTAAGAGCAGAGATCCTGAACATTACAGGTACCCTGGTCAACCTGAAGGCAATCAGCCTCCTGACAGCCAGGCTTTAAACGACAATACCGAAAAGGTTCCTGCAACAAAGGTTCCTGGAGTCGAGGCGCCGGCAGACAAAAATCAAGAAAGCAAGATCCCCGAAGCCTCTGATGACGGCGGCCACGTCGAACCCTCGAGAATCAGCCGCTTTGGTAGCGAGGGGTCTGGAGATATCGCTCACGACAGCCAGCCCTCGAGCGATGGAGGCCGTGTGGAGCCTTCCAGAGTTGGCCCACCTGACATCGAGGTGCCTGGGGACGCACCTCATGATGCAAACATCGCTGGCGATGGTAATGGTGGCAGCAAGACTGCCGGCGTTCAGGACATGCATGCAGGTGCGGCGAAACCTGCTGACCCCCGGACACCGACCCCGGCAACTAAGCCGTTGGGCCCAGCTTGCGTAGGCGCTGGGTGCCAGAGTGGAAACGGTCCTAGCCGCGGAACCTGTACTGGTGAGAACTGTCCGGTTCAAGTGAACGGCGCAGCGAAGAAGTGTGCAAGTTTCCTTGTTGTTATTGGGGCAACTTTCCTGGTTATCTAAGGATTTACTAGGCGTTTTCGGCAAATTGTTGTTACTTAGATGCACTGGTGGCTCTCAGTAAAATTAGCCTCTTAGGCTGGCAGTCTTCAAGCGTCATAACTCTAGTAGGATTCGGAAGAGCATAAAGAGTTAAATACAGAATCTGCAACGAAGACATTGAAACCCCGTAGCAATAACCCTTTACCGAGCTATCATAGAATTGCTTCCAATAACCCAGGAAGAACGCACGTTCCACTATAGTCGAAACCCTATATCTAGGAAGAGTTACGACTTGTCTTATCTAACAATATTCGAGAGGGCTAGTCTAATTTTTGCCGACACTATAGGTTCTGTGTAAAAGGACTGGCTGCAGTAGCATAATAATGCTATGCTAGAGGGAAGAGGGAGGTAGCTATGCGAGGGCTCTAACCTGCCCTACTAGACTGACCACAACCTATAGGCTCTGATTCCCAGTATCTATAATAACCGAAGGCCTTGGATTCGTCCTCGGATGTCACGCAGAATGGCACGTCTAAGGGCCATACAGTCCCGCATTAGTCCGAAAAACCTCGGGGTGAGGCATTAAAGGATTACTGGATATATGGAGCCTTGGTTCTTTTCCACAGCTTTACGGACGTGGCATGAATGTACTCTTTGCCGCCTATACTGCCCGAGGTCTGCGCTCTCTTTATGCCTGGACACAAAAGTTGGATCAATTAATGATTAGGGCTTGCACTAGGATTTAACACTAAAGTAAAAAAAGTATCGTGACTACATGTACATGGACTCGATTCTCAATTCTCTCCAGTCTAAAGTTCTATCGCATTCATACACTTCCTCGCTCCATAGTAGTGCTCTACTATATATAACATCCATCGGTTCAGGAGGTGATAGGCAATCTTCTCATTTACCCATATAGTTCCCACCTGTTATTCTGCACTCGTCACCCCCATCCATTGGCCTTAGGCTTCCCTAGAGGCTCGACTATCAAGCTTGAACTTTAAATACAGATAATAGAGCCTTTTCCAATGCCAGGAACCCTCGTCTAAATTGGGCTCCTGCTAGACTACAACGTTCCGACCTTAGGCGTTGTTGCAGTTGCCAGGGGCAAAGTTTTCCTGGACCTCGTCCAGGACCTTAGTGATTCCGGATGCTCGATCCTTGGCGATACCCCGAGCGCCCTGGGGGACCTTGGAGACGATAGCATCAATAAGCACCTGGCTGGCCGTGTCGATATTAGCGATCTTGTAGCGTGTCACGTCGCACATCTTGGCGTTCTGGACGTCCGGCCGCTTCGCCTTCAAGTCGTCAGACAGCGTCTGCGCGTGGGCCTTGAGATCTTTGACCGAAGAGATCAGCTTAAGCGACTCGCCAAGGTTCAAGTCAGAGGAGCCCTTGACGGTGCTGGTGCCGGAATTCATGGTCGAAACCAGGTTTTCCGCTGCCGAAATAACAGGTGCCGGATCGCCATTAAAGGCCTTGACGGACGAGTCCAGAGAGTCGACCCCATATTGGACCTGGGACATGACTTTTTGGATTGATTTCAGGTCGCGTCCGAAAACGGAGCGGCAGTAGGCTCCAGCGGCGAGGGACAGAAGAGCAAACTGCACGGAGATCTTCATGTTGGGCAGGAGTCTGGAGAGGGTGAGACGATGGTTCGAAAGAGGTGTCTGTTGATCAAGGTTAAATTTGAAGTGGATTGAGTGCTTCTGCGACGGAAGAGGAGGGCTCAGGCATCGCAGTCGGCATAGGCACTTTATATAATCAGATAGGCAGGCCGACGAGCATCATGAGCACGCTCGTCGCGAGCCACGAGCTGCCGAGGTTGCCCGAGACTGGCTTCGATCTGACCATCTCCAAGGAGGCATGTCGCGGAATAACAATAAATGGGTGGGGAGATGGGTCTGTCCTGCAGGCCGGAAAAGGGACAGAGGGACGCTGGTACAATTGTACACGGGCCAGCTGGCTTGGACTTCGAGGAAGTTCCTTGGCGGCATCAGGGGGAGACGGCCGTAGACTTGATACAGTAGTCAGGCGCGGGGAAAGGCTCTACCGTCAGGGGGGTTGGCAGGCTCCGGAGCCTCGGACGATCTGGAGTGTCCTTGACGGCCTGGCCCCTCGGCTCCCGTTGCCGGTCTCGTCCGACAGAGGATCGTGCCATCCCCGCATTCACCCCATGGGGAAGCGAACGCGTTGCTAGATCCGATTGGATGTCTCAGCGCTTAGCGGCGCGGAGTGAGACGGGCATGCGGAAGAGTTTGTCGGGCGCTAAAACAAATGCTACCTTCAGGCGTCCAGCTCTGCACGACTTGTTGATTCATACTGCTTAGGGCCACGACCACAACTGCCGACTTTGCCACCATATTCCTAGAGACGTACGACTCTGTCAACGGCCCACATAGCCCAAGTGCGGCGGTTGCCCGGTGCCAGGGTTGAATGCTCGGCACTTGAATCGGCTAATACAGATGACAATGGATGGCGTAGAACAATGGATCATTCAAGGCCTGTGCACGGACCTGTGTTGCCAGCCGTGACCGCAGAGACAGGTAGTTAATCATCGACCTGAAGCTTGGAACATGCCGAGTCAACTGGTCAGGAAACGCGCGTCCATCGCCCCGACACCGGGGTCGGTACAGATGCAACAAAAAAAAAGTGCCTGAGTACCACGGGAGGAGCGGAAGAATTGGCTTTTACTAGAGGTATTCTGACTTTGTGGCCTTGACTAGAGACTTTGACTTTGGGCAAGGTTGGAACCAGGAAACCTGGCTGCAAGAGGGGCAGGATTATTAGGGTTTCTCTCACGGCAGTGAATACCTGTACTCTCCACGTGATGGGGGCTGGTTCCGGGCGGCCTACCTCTTTAGCGTCATGTATTCCCTCGCGAGAAACACCACGCAAACTCCCAGTCCCAGTCCAGCCAGCCCTATGCCCATATACAGCGCACCCCTGAAGCCGGCAAGTTTGTCGCTCGTGGTCAGTCCGTTGCCTTGCACATGCACCTCAACCGTGCCAGCAAACCCCACCCCCAGGGCGATACCGTAATTGACGACGGTATTCACCAAGCTGGCACCGATTCCCTGATGCTCCTTGGCCACGGCGTTGGACAGGATCAGGGTCGCCGCCGGGAAGCTCATGTCCATGCCGAACGGCATGACAATCATGGACACGAACGTCTGTCCCCAGTACAGCTGGTCAACCGGAGCCAGGGCCGTCAAGACGGCGCCAACAGTGAAGGCGACCAAGGCCAGCGTCATGACGATGGGAGGCCTGACTCCCCAGGGGCCGAGGAGCTTGCCAGTCACGACGGCGGCGGTAGCACCCGCGACGACGACGGGGCAGAACCACGCCGTCGTCAGCAGCGGCGACAGCTGGCGTATGTCCTCGAGGATTTGCACCAGGTAGAGGGTCCAGACGCCAAAGGTTGCCCACCCGCAGGCCACGGCGGCCAGGACGAATGCGACGTCGGCGTTGACGGCGTCGAAAGGGAGCAGTGGCATCGGGCTCAGCTTGAACTCGATAAAGCCAAAGACGCCAAAGAGAACCAGGCCCAGCACGAGGGGCACGAGCACCGTCGCTGTCGCCCAGCTGTCGATGGGCGCCTGCGTCCATGCAAAGTTGAAGAGAACCAGCGACGTGATGCCGACGGCAGCGCCGGGCAGATCCAATACGTCGACCCAGGCTTTCCAGCCTCGAGGGTGGATCTTGCTCGGGGGCAGCTCGGGGACCGCAAAGGTGCCCGCCACAGCCAAGAAGGCAAGCCAAATGGCCATGGCCCAGAGCGCCCAGGGCCACCAAGCCAGCGTGAGCAGGGACGCAAAGGTGCCGCCAACAACGCCGCCTATGGGGGCCACGGCGCCAAAGAAGGCGAAGACCATGGCCTTTCGGTGGCCCGGCGGATATGCGACGCCGAAGATGGCCAGGGCATTGGGCAGGCAGATGGCGGGCCCGATGCCCTGCAGGACGCGGGAAAAGACGGCGAGCTTGTAGTTGGAGTAGGCGCTCAGGCCGGCGACCAGAGACCAGAGCGAGAACCAGGAGAGGCCCGTGACGAGCATGCGCTTGTATCCAAAGACGTCGCCGAGCCGCCCGGCAAAGAGGATGAAGGTGCCGACCGTCAGGGAGTAGCCGGCGACGAGCCACGCGAGCTGCGGGTGGCTGGTGATGTTGAAGGTCTCGCCAATGGCACGCAGCAGGACCAAGGTCCCCATGTACGCTGCCTCTGCGACGGCGTGGCATGTCAATGGCACGCGTCTGCGCCGGCAAGGGCGCAGGCCGACTTACGCGTACAGAACTGCGCCATGCAGACGACGGCGACGAGGAGCGCCTCTCGGGGCAGCGAGAGCGACTGGGAGATCCAGACGGACTCGGCGTTGGACGTCTCTCGGCCGAGGCCATCGCCGCGAGCCTGCGCGTCTCTACCCGAGGGCCCTCGGGGCAGCTTTTCGCCAGCGGTGCTCATGATGGACGCCTGTCGGTTGGGGGTCGCAGGCCGGGATCGTCAGGGCTGGCCGCGGCGTCATGTTTTCCGTCAAGCCGCGTTGCTGTCGAAGCAGACGGATTATTGCTCGTGTCATGCTGAGCCAGGACACGTAAAGACGGTCCGTTTCCACTCGGTACAGAGAGTGGAGCGCTGACAAGCATGATTTCTCAGCACATCAATCAGATATGCGTCAGCTGTTGGGTTTCGGGCTGATGTTACTGCTGGGTCGAAGAATTCTCCTGTCGTCGCGCACAATGACACGGATTCTAGAGAGCATGTTTGCGAAAAATAGGCTTCGATGATCGACAGAAGGGGCCTGAGAACGTATGCCGCTTTGCGTGGAGCTGCTGACGCGTGTTGCGGGAGCCACACCACTGTCAGAGCGAGGTCAAGCTAATAGCGCTCTTTATAAGGGCCCACCGCCTAACTACATCAGCTGGCAACTTCTTAGACGAGTATGGAGCTCTAGTAAAGCAACCCTGTCCGGTTTCTCCAGCTCTTATGGGTTCACTGTAAGCATTCTGGCAGCGATCCACGCCACGCCCCGCGCCGTCCGATGGCGTCCTTGCCCTTAGCAGCAATAGCTATGTATTGTAAGGTCAAAACGGATCGTGCGCGGTTGAGTCCTGGTAGTCTGTCGGAGCCGACGCATTCCGGATCGTGCAGCATGCTGAAACGGCTTGGCCACCTGCCCTTAACGTCCGCGCGGCACGCCGACTAAGATGAGCCCCTAGATTATTACATACTCTCTGGGCCTACGGCCCCGAATCTTCGGGAATCTTCCCTAAGGTTTCAGTCTTGTTACTTATAACATTATGCTCCTGCCTGACTATATAATATCCCCCTTTAATCGTTATAGGTAGATAAGGAGTAAATTTAGTCTATATGCCTTAAGAATAGATCTATCTATAGCTAAATGTCTTAATAGGATAAGTACTTTAATAATAAGTAAAAGAGAGGCCCGGGAAGCTAAAGTATATATAAATATAGTATTAATAAGTAGATAGCCTTATCTTAAGTAAATAGTAAGGGGAAAACGGCCGCTAAGGCTTTAGCCTTTAAGGTAGGGAGGAAAAGCGTAAGGGGCGTAGGGTAGAGTAGAGGAAGGGCAGCGTGTGCCTATAGTCCCTAGGGGCCGCTATTATTATTATTTATTACGCGAAAAGTAAATAATAATAATAAGAATAATAAGAAGAATAAGAATAATAAGAAAAATAATAAAAATAATAAAAATAATAAGAATAATAAGAATAATAAAAAGTCTTAAAGTAGAGTTCTTATTAATAATATATATTTATAGTTTCTAAAGGCTACTATAAAGTTATAGGACTTAAGTCTAAAGGTAAATTATACTATATCTATTTATAGTTTCTAAAGGTTATTATATATAAAGTCTTAAGACTTAAGTCTAAAGGTAGAACCCTTTAATAAAGGAAAAAAAGACTTAATAAATATATATATAAGTATAAATACTTTTAATTAAATAGTATTTATAATAAAAAAGTAAAAAAAGGTTACTTAAAATAAAGGTATTAATAGAAGTTAGGGAGGTATCTTTACTTAATCTATAGCTAAGAGTTATACTCTTAATAACTAGCTTAATATATAAGCTATTCTTAAGTCTTATCTTTTATATATATATTATACTTTTTTAATTAAATAATCCTAAGAGGCCTTTTCCTCTTTTATATACTTATTAGCCTTTAATTACTTTTTATAATAGTATTATATCTTTTAGTAAATACTTTAATACTTTATTAAACTCCTTCTTAATATATAAAAGCTACTTTAACTAAAAGAAAGTATAATAAAGAAATAAAGTATTAAGTAATAAGTTTTATAAAACTATAAAGAAAAGATTAATTAATATAACTAAATATTAATAAAAAGAAAAGTTTTTATAAAGTAAAATTATTATAGTAAGGGAAAAATAGCCCTTAAGGCTTTAGCCTTTAGGGTAGAGGAAAAAGTATAAAGAGTATAAAGTAAGAGTAGGAAGAGTAGCGTATACTTATAGTCCCTAAAGGCCGCTATATATTACTATTTATTAAACGCAATAATACACGAGCCCTACTTAGCCCCTATTTAATAAAGGTATACCTTAACTATAAGGCATAAGGGTAAGAAGAAGCCTACTGCTAACTACCTATATAAATTAATACTAGTAGAGTTTTTAGGCACTAGCCTTAGCCTTAATAGTATAATTATACTATAATTAAATAATTAGGCTATATAACGTTTACTATATATAGTTAATTAAGGAAATAATAGTATAAGACTAGCTACTTATTTATTTAGGCACTTTACTTTAATATCTATAAAAGGCTATAAAGCCTATAGCCTAATTAGAAGAATAAGAGCTTTAATCTTAATATCTAAGTCCCCTTAAGCTATCCTCTATTAGTTATAAGCCCGGTTTATATTAATACTCCTAAAATTCTACTACACCTATTTTTTATCCTTTAATAAATGCCTATTTTTAGTCCTTTAATAACCGCCTAATTTTAGTCCTTTAATAACCGCCTATTTAGTCCCTTAATAACCGCTTATTTCCTATATTTTAATAAGTTTATCTACTTAATTAATAAGTACTTATCCTTATTTAATAGGACTACCTTTAAATAAGGAAGTAGAACCTTTTAATCTACTTAATTAGGTATATATTAACCGTAATTATAAATACTAAAAATATTAATAACTCTTCCTAGGTAGTAACCCTTAAAGGGCCCGGTAACTAGAAGTAATAGATAAGCTATATATAGAAAACTACTATTAGTCTTAAGATCTAGGACTTAGTTAATCTAAATTAGGAGGTTAAATTAAAGGCTCCTCTAGCTAGACTAATTAATCCTATAAAGAATAAAGAGATTTATAAGTTAATATTAAAATAACTTAAAATTTATAAGTAAGTATACTTATACTATTAAATAATAGTATAACGGTATGAAACTTAAAGGAAGGTATTTACTATACTTTAATAGGCTATCCTAAGGACTATTAAAAGCTATTACTTAATAATTAAGGAAGAATATAATATTATAAAAGGACTAAAGCTCCTTAAGGATTAAGTTTAGCCTATAGATTAAGTATATAAATAAGAAGTCTTAGATTAATTTTATAATATACTAAAAGTAGTACCCTAATTAATAAAGATTAAAGATTAGGTTATTAAGTAATATTAAGTACTTATAGAGGCTAAATAACTAGACCTACTTAATATAAGAGACTTATACCTTACTTAATACTTTCTTTAGGCTATAGTATTAATTAACTTAATATTTATAGACTATTAATTAAATAAAATAGAAGATAAAGCCTATAGTAATAAGATAAGCTAGAAGAATATATTCCTAAATACCTTTTAGATTTATAACCTTTATAAGCGCTAAATAAAGGGAAAGAAAACTATAACCCTAAAGGGCTCTTTCGCTACCTATTAAGGGAAAGGTAATAATACCTCTTAAGAGGAAAATTAAGGAAATAATACTTTATAAATATAGAGGGGATAGCGATTAAATAATCTATTAATAAAGACCCCTTCTAAGTACCTTTATAGCTAAGATTACTACTTTAAGGACTACTTCTATTTTAATAAGATAAAGTAACCCTTAGGATAGAAGCTAAACTTAGATATCTCTTAGAAAATTAAGGAAAGAGAGGATAATAGCTCTACCTTCCGAAAACTAGTTAAATAAGCCTAGGAAAAATTTAGTAAGTAAAAGGAGTAATAAGAACTAAAAGATAAAGGAGAGAAAGATAATATAGACTTAAAAGTTAAAGCTATATTCTCTATAATATAATTAAATAATTTAATATCTTTTATAGTAACTATAACCTATATTTATCCTCTTTAAGACTCTTTTATTATAGACTTAAGCTTAGACTTATATCTATATAATAATCGATTTTATATAATTAACCTTAGACTAGTAGATTAAAATAACTTAAAGTATATTTACTTAGGAAGTTAAGTCCTTACTATAAAAGGTTATAAATAAGTTTATATTTATATTAATAAGGGGATTCTCCTCTTAAACAATATCTATTATATACTTAAATTCTATATAAATCTTATTTCCTTAAATATTATAATAGCTTATAGATACTATTAGGACCTAGTCTCTAGCCTAATTATAAAGATAGAATAGGAAGTTTACTAAATAACTTAAATATATTAATAAAGGGTTATTAAATATAATAAAATACTTAATAATTAAATAATTCCTATAATATTTTAGGTATTATTATTATCGCTATATAGGGAATAGGTAGCTAAAGCCCTACTATAATACTAATAGTTAAGCTATATTAATTTAATATCTTTAGAGAAACTAATAGAGAATACTATTAGAGCTTATATTAAAGGACTATTAATAGTTTAACCCTAAGCCTATACTATTTTAAAGGCTAAAAGGATTATCTCTTAAAGGTATCTTAGGGTTAGGGTTAGGGTTAGGGTTAGGGTTAGGGTTAGGGTTAGGGTTAGGGTTAGGGTTAGGGTTAGGGTTAGGGTTAGGGTTAGGGTTAGGGTTAGGGT
>PNEP01000023.1:0-40521 GCA_002939055.1 Hypocreales sp. Mo6-1
AGAAGGAAGTTTCGGTGTACTCTCGTTAGAAAAGAATCTAGTATAATAGGTTATTCAATTCTAATTTATTTCGAAATAGCTTTAAATCAAAAAGATAAAAGACTACTAGAACTATGAAGCAAGTATTAGGGATTGACAAAAGTTTATATTATAATAAAAAGGATAACACATTAAAATTAAGAGTATCTAATTTAGATGTATTAATTAATAATGTGATACCCCACTTTAATAATTTACACTACACAAAAGAGAGTAGACTTTTTATTAATGTGTAAAATAATAGAACTAGTGCAAGAAAACCCATTTAACTACAGAAGGGTTAAATTAAATACTAAGTATAAAAACAATGATGAATCTAGGATTATCTAACAAATTGAAGAATGAATTTTTAACAGTAAAATCGTTAACTAGATTGTCAGTTGAGACTGGTATTCCTAATAAGAACTGATTAGTGGGATTTATGGAAGGAGAATCGTGTTTTTTTTTGTAAGGGTATATAATTCACCTAGATCTAAATTAATCATGCTGTTCAATTGGCATTTATAATTACGCAGCACTCTAGAGATAAAGTACTAGCTTGCGCAGAAAAATATATCTAGATTATTAGAAATGTGGTAGAGTAGAAACAAGAAAATCGGTAGATGCTTGTGATTTTGTAGTAACATCATTTAATGATTTCAATAAATATATGATACCATATTGAAAAAACTACCCTTTAATAGGTCATAAATCAAACGATTGTTTAGATTTATAAGAGTATATGAAATAATGCTAATTAAGGGTCATTTAACTGAAGAGGGGTAGACTAAGATAGTAGATATAAAAAACTCTATGAAGACTAAAAGGGAGTAGAATTTAATCTTAATATTAAAAGCGTAATATTATTCTATGAATAGTTTAATATAAATTACATGATTTTTACTAATTACGATTATTATATAAAATAAATATGTATTGAATTCTAGTATGTACTAGGTCTCTTAAAAAGAGGGAAACTTATGTTAAACTAAATAATATAATATATATTTATTAAGATTTAAAAATCTTAATATAGCTGACTTGACAAGGGTGAAATTTGACATAATTAAGGTAGTATGTTAGATTATATCTGAAATTATGTTTGGGGGCGATGGCTCCTGTAGAAAATTTTTGCTTGAGCCGTATGCGATGAAAGTTGCACGTACGGTTTTTAAGGGGGAAAGTTCGAGAGGACCTACCTATCTTGACTGTTTAATTCGATGACCCACGAAAAACCTTACCACAATTTGTATAATATTATTATATTACAGGAGTTGCACGGCTGTTTTCAGTTAATGTTGTGAAGCTGTGGTTTCCATGAAATTAACGAAATCCCTGGCTTTATTTTATAATTTTTTTCGATAGAGCAGATTTTTTCTTGATATGGGGAAAAAAAAAGGGGACAAAGACAAGTCATCATGGCCCTAATATTGTGGGCTATAGAGTGCCACATATGCCTACACAAAGAGATGCAAAAATGTGAATTGAAGCTAATCTCAAAAATAGGATATAAGAAGGATTGTAGTCTGAAATTCGACTACATGAATAAGTATTACTAGTAATCGTGAAGTGCGCCGTTAAGCGGTAATTTCGTAATGGTAATTAATTACCGAGGACTGAATTCAATATCCTCAGGTCGATATGCTTAGGTCGAACGGAAACGCAAGGCTGAACTTAGCATGCATATTAAAGTGTGGGATGTATAATACGCGATTGTACATCTATGCAAGACCTCTCCTCTATGGTTAGAGCTACACTGCCCAAAGTCTAGTTGAGGCCAAGCTGTTACTCTTGTACAGTTAAGCGTGGTAAGAGCTGTATTTCCAGATATTCATCACGGTTCGGGATGAATATAGAATTCCTGGGAAGCCTAGATTTAAGAAAATCGACAACCCAACGAAAGGACAACCTAAGGAGGAGTACAAGACGAAATAGGCTGAATTACGGGAGGCCTAAGGCCAGCGATGGCTAAGGAGTCGGAGGAGTCATAGTACTGTAACAGGGAAGGCGCTCCAGCCTAATCTAAAAGTGAATTACACACCGTGGATGCGGTATAAGAATAAACGATACATTGGAAGAGTCTAGATCTGTCAGCAAGAGAAAAGAGGATAGCTAGTGTGTATAAGAGGATCTCAGACTGACTAGGGATGGCTACAACCTCCTTGAAACACATAGATAACTCTCGACTATGAAATATATCGAGTATAGCTTGATGTGTTATTATATCTAATATAATTAGGTGGAAAGCCGTATGAGGGGAAACTTTCACGTACGGTTTGGAGGGGAGAGGATCAGGTATCCAATGTAAGACTCAAATTCATTGAGAATCTGGTATCTTAGATATCAGACCGATCATTCTTACCCTACTCACCATGTCACGGTGAATTAACCTTGGATTGGTACTAACCACTCGTCACATGCTGAAAGGAGCATGCGCAATAAGTTTGCTTTCTTAGTAATTAGTAAATAAAACATGTAGGTTTTGTGTCTATTATTAGGAATCTTCGTATGCGTGGCTCTAATTAGTGTTAAGTCGAAATACGGTTCGTGTAGTGGAAGTTGCACGGGAATGATTTATTATTAACATTATTTTAATATGTAATATTATATATTAATCTTAAATTAATATATAATGATCTATATTATTTAGAGGTGGTGTGGGTGTCTTATGATATATTAAAATAAAAGTTGAGTTTGGTGATGGCTCTGATTGAACGCTGTTCAAGTGCTTGACACATGCTAATCATACGTTTTAATTTAAAGTTAGAGTATTGCTCCTGCAATAAGACAAAAAATTAAAAAGTGGTGTACAGGTGAGTATTAAGATATTCTTAGCCGGCCTTAAAGTGGAGATAAATTCTTCATAATAAATAAAGGGCAGGTAATAACCCGCTTTAAGAGGATAATAAATGTTTTCGGAATAGGTAGTAGTCAAGGTGATGGCTTAACTAGCCTTAAACTTTCGTAGTCGAATCTGAGAGGTTGATCGACCACATTGGGTCTGAAAAAACCCCAATGCAATTTAGTACAGCAGTGAGGAATCTTGGTCAATGGCCTAATGGCTGAACTGGCAACTTGGAGAAGTGGTAAGTCCTAATAAACCACCAAAAAATTAATTAAGATTAATTTTAATTAGTAGTCCATTACCTTAAAATAATAAGATTTTTTTTTCATCATTTAGGTTTATAGAAGGGATTGAATTAAGTAAGAAATGAAACTTTGTTTATATATAGATAATGACAGTATATATATAGTGTCTTGACTAATTTACGTGCCAGCAGTCGCGGTAATACGTGAGAGACTAGTGTTATTCATCTTAATTGGGTTTAAAGGGTACCTAGACAGTCAATATAACTTCTATAATGCTAATACTTGACTAGAGTTTTAAGTAAGAGGGAAGTACTTAAGGAGTAAGAGATGAAATATCTGTGATACCAAAGGGACTCCGTAAAGGCGAAGGCATTCCTTTATCTAAAAACTAACGTTGAAGGACGAAGGCTTAGATAACAAATAGGATTAGAGACCCTAGTAGTCTAAGCAGTAAACGATGAATGCTATAGGTTAGATTAATATTTGATTTGGTCTATAAATGAAAATGTAAGCATTCCACCTCAAGAGTAATGTGGCAACGCAGGAACTGAAATCACTAGACCGTTTCTAACACCAGTAGTGAAGTATGTGTGCGACAAGAAGCGGGTATTAGTAATACGGTGTGATTCCGTTTGGTATTTTCTCTACCTAACACTATTTACACATGCAAATTAGCAATGATTTGTGTAAAGCTGTAAAGACAATGTAGCCTCTTAAATGGGAATGTTAATGTAGATACTTTTTATATTACCTGGAGCTAGTGTAAGTAAGATATGGAAAGCGAAAGCGAAATTAGCTACGACGCTTTAATACTAGTGCACAAAGGAAGGTGATAGGTTCGACATACTAATCTATTAGAGAAACCATATTTCCGTTGAAGTAAAGCTAATTTCCTAAGTCTTACATAAATTGTGCTAATATCTGAACTTGGTAACCCCTTTATCTTCAGTAATATATATATATATTAAAGAGGTAATATATAAGACTTTCTTAGTTGAAATTGTTATATCCGATAAAGGGGAGAGGATTTGTTAAAAAGCAAATGCTTTATTTGGATTTCAATTGAAGTAAATCTAAATAATAGATAAGATATATATTATAATTTTTTTTGTAAAAGAATAAATTTCTTATTATTTACAAGTATTTAGTTATTTAAATATTTATATATAAGCAAAAATGAGCTGGAATACTTTGTACTTCGTACTTCGTACTTCGTAGAAAAATCTAAAATGATTTAGTACTTTAGTACCACAAAATAATATAAATAATCGTCTATTTTTTATATAAGCGGTTTAGTAGTATTTTTTTTTTATAAAAAAAATAGCAGAAGGAAGTTTCGGTGTAACTCTCGTTAGAAAAGAATCTAGTATAATAGGTTATTCAATTCTAATTTATTTCGAAATAGCTTTAAATCAAAAAGATAAAAACTACTAGAAACTATGAAGCAAGTATTAGGGATTGACAAAAGTTTATATTATAATAAAAAGGATAACACATTAAAATTAAGAGTATCTAATTTAGATGTATTAATTAATAATGTGATACCCCACTTTAATAAATTTACACTACACAAAAGAGAGTAGACTTTTTATTGTGTAAAATAATAGAACTAGTGCAAGAAAACCCATTTAACTACAGAAGGGTTAAATTAAATACTAAGTATAAAAACAATGATGAATCTAGGATTATCTAACAAATTGAAGAATGAATTTTTAACAGTAAAATCGTTAACTAGATTGTCAGTTGAGACTGGTATTCCTAATAAAACTGATTAGTGGGATTTATGGAAGGAGAATCGTGTTTTTTTTTTAAGGGTATATAATTCACCTAGATCTAAATTAAATCATGCTGTTCAATTGGCATTTATAATTACGCAGCACTCTAGAGATAAAGTACTAGCTTGCGCAGAAAAATATATCTAGATTATTAGAATGTGGTAGAGTAGAAACAAGAAAATCGGTAGATGCTTGTGATTTGTAGTAACATCATTTAATGATTTCAATAATATATGATACCATATTGAAAAAACTACCCTTTAATAGGTCATAAATCAAACGATTGTTTAGATTTTATAAGAGTATATGAAATAATGCTAATTAAGGGTCATTTAACTGAAGAGGGGTAGACTAAGATAGTAGATATAAAAACTCTATGAAGACTAAAAGGGAGTAGAATTTAATCTTAATATTAAAAGCGTAATATTATTCTATGAATAGTTTAATATAAATTACATGATTTTTACTAATTACGATTATTATATAAAATAAAATATGTATTGAATTCTAGTATGTACTAGGTCTCTTAAAAAGAGGGAAACTTATGTTAAACTAAATAATATAATATATATTTATTAAGATTTAAAAATCTTAATATAGCTGACTTGACAAGGGTGAAATTTGACATAATTAAGGTAGTATGTTAGATTATATCTGAAATTATGTTTGGGGCGATGGCTCCTGTAGAAAATTTTGCTTGAGCCGTATGCGATGAAAGTTGCACGTACGGTTCTTTAAGGGGGAAAGTTCGAGAGGACCTACCTATCTTGACTGTTTAATTCGATGACCCGAAACCTTACCACAATTTGTATAATATTATTATATTACAGGAGTTGCACGGCTGTTTTCAGTTAATGTTGTGAAGCTGTGGTTTCCATGAAATTAACGAAATCCCTGGCTTTATTTTATAATTTTTTTCGATAGAGCAGATTTTTTCTTGATATGGGGAAAAAAAAAGGGGACAAAGACAAGTCATCATGGCCCTAATATTGTGGGCTATAGACGTGCCACATATGCCTACACAAAGAGATGCAAAAATGTGAATTGAAGCTAATCTCAAAAATAGGATATAAGAAGGATTGTAGTCTGAAATTCGACTACATGAATAAGTAATTACTAGTAATCGTGAAGTGCGCCGTTAAGCGGTAATTTCGTAATGGTAATTAAATTACCGAGGACTGAATTCAATATCCTCAGGTCGATATGCTTAGGTCGAACGGAAACGCAAGGCTGAACTTAGCATGCATATTAAAGTGTGGGATGTATATAACTACGCGATTGTACATCTATGCAAGACCTCTCCTCTATGGTTAGAGCTACACTGCCCAAAGTCTAGTTGAGGCCAAGCTGTTACTCTTGTACAGTTAAGCGTGGTAAGAGCTGTATTTCCAGATATTCATCACGGTTCACGGGATGAATATAGAATTCCTGGGAAGCCTAGATTTAAGAAAATCGACAACCCAACGAAAGGACAACCTAAGGAGGAGTACAAGACGAAATAGGCTGAATTACGGGAGGCCTAAGGCCAGCGATGGCTAAGGAGTCGGAGGAGTCATAGTACTGTAACAGGGAAGGCGCTCCAGCCTAATCTAAAAGTGAATTACCACACCGTGGATGCGGTATAAGAATAAACGATACATTGGAAGAGTCTAGATCTGTCAGCAAGAGAAAAGAGATAGCTAGTGTGTATAAGAGGATCTCAGACTGACTAGGGATGGCTACAACTCCTTGAAACACATAGATAACTCTCGACTATGAATATATCGAGTATAGCTTGATGTGTTATTATATCTAATATAATTAGGTGGAAAGCCGTATGAGGGGAAACTTTCACGTACGGTTTGGAGGGAGAGGATCAGGTATCCAATGTAAGACTCAAATTCATTGAGAATCTGGTATCTTAGATATCAGACCGATCATTCTTACCCTACTCACCATGTCACGGTGAATTAACCTTGGATTGGTACTAACTCGTCACATGCTGAAAGGAGCATGCGCAATAAGTTTGCTTTCTTAGTAATTAGTAAATAAAATGTAGGTTTTGTGTCTATTATTAGGAATCTTCGTATGCGTGGCTCTAATTAGTGTTAAGTCGAAATACGGTTCGTGTAGTGGAAGTTGCACGGGAATGATTTATTATTAACATTATTTTAATATGTAATATTATATATTAATCTTAAATTAATATATAATGATCTATATTATTTAGAGGTGGTGTGGGTGTCTTATGGATATATTAAAATAAAAGTTGAGTTTGGTGATGGCTCTGATTGAACGCTGTTCAAGTGCTTGACACATGCTAATCATACGTTTTAATTTAAAGTTAGAGTATTGCTCCTGCAATAAGACAAAAAATTAAAAGTGGTGTACAGGTGAGTATTAAGATATTCTTAGCCGGCCTTAAAGTGGAGATAAATTCTTCATAATAAATAAAGGGCAGGTAATAACCCGCTTTAAGAGGATAATAAATGTTTTCGGAATAGGTAGTAGTCAAGGTGATGGCTTAACTAGCCTTAAACTTTCGTAGTCGAATCTGAGAGGTTGATCGACCACATTGGGTCTGAAAAAACCCCAATGCAATTTAGTACAGCAGTGAGGAATCTTGGTCAATGGCCTAATGGCTGAACTGGCAACTTGGAGAAGTGGTAAGTCCTAATAAACCACCAAAAAATTAATTAAGATTAATTTTAATTAGTAGTCCATTACCTTAAAATAATAAGATTTTTTTTTTATCATTTAGGTTTATAGAAGGGATTGAATTAAGTAAGAAATGAAACTTTGTTTATATATAGATAATGACAGTATATATATAGTGTCTTGACTAATTTACGTGCCAGCAGTCGGGTAATACGTGAGAGACTAGTGTTATTCATCTTAATTGGGTTTAAAGGGTACCTAGACAGTCAATATAACTTCTATAATGCTAATACTTGACTAGAGTTTTAAGTAAGAGGGAAGTACTTAAGGAGTAAGAGATGAAATATCTGTGATACCAAAGGGACTCCGTAAAGGCGAAGGCATTCCTTTATCTAAAAACTAACGTTGAAGGACGAAGGCTTAGATAACAAATAGGATTAGAGACCCTAGTAGTCTAAGCAGTAAACGATGAATGCTATAGGTTAGATTAATATTTGATTTGGTCTATAAATGAAAATGTAAGCATTCCACCTCAAGAGTAATGTGGCAACGCAGGAACTGAAATCACTAGACCGTTTCTAACACCAGTAGTGAAGTATGTGTGCGACAAGAAGCGGGTATTAGTAATACGGTGTGATTCCGTTTGGTATTTTCTCTACCTAACACTATTTACACATGCAAATTAGCAATGATTTGTGTAAAGCTGTAAAGACAATGTAGCCTCTCTTAAATGGGAATGTTAATGTAGATACTTTTTATATTACCTGGAGCTAGTGTAAGTAAGATATGGAAAGCGAAAGCGAAATTAGCTACGACGCTTTAATACTAGTGCACAAGGAAGGTGATAGGTTCGACATACTAATCTATTAGAGAAACCATATTTCCGTTGAAGTAAAGCTAATTTCCTAAGTCTTACATAAATTGTGCTAATATCTGAACTTGGTAACCCCTTTATCTTCAGTAATATACTATATATATAAAGAGGTAATATATAAGACTTTCTTAGTTGAAATTGTTATATCCGATAAAGGGGAGAGGATTTGTTAAAAAGCAAATGCTTTATTTGGATTTCAATTGAAGTAAATCTAAATAATAGATAAAGATATATATTATAATTTTTTTTGTAAAAGAATAAATTTCTTATTATTTACAAGTATTTAGTTATTTAAATATTTATATATAAGCAAAAATGAGCTGGAATACTTTGTACTTCGTACTTCGTACTTCGTAGAAAAATCTAAAATGATTTAGTACTTTAGTACCACAAAATAATATAAATAATCGTCTATTTTTATATATAAGCGGTTTAGTAGTATTTTTTTTTTATAAAAAAAAATAGCAGAAGGAAGTTTCGGTGTAACTCTCGTTAGAAAAGAATCTAGTATAATAGGTATTCAATTCTAATTTATTTCGAAATAGCTTTAAATCAAAAAGATAAAGAACTACTAGAAACTATGAAGCAAGTATTAGGGATTGACAAAAGTTTATATTATAATAAAAAGGATAACACATTAAAATTAAGAGTATCTAATTTAGATGTATTAATTAATAATGTGATACCCCACTTTAATAAATTTACACTACACAAAAGAGAGTAGACTTTTATTAATGTGTAAAATAATAGAACTAGTGCAAGAAAACCCATTTAACTACAGAAGGGTTAAATTAAATACTAAGTATAAAACAATGATGAATCTAGGATTATCTAACAAATTGAAGAATGAATTTTTAACAGTAAAATCGTTAACTAGATTGTCAGTTGAGACTGGTATTCCCTAATAAGAACTGATTAGTGGGATTTATGGAAGGAGAATCGTGTTTTTTTTTGTAAGGGTATATAATTCACCTAGATCTAAATTAAATCATGCTGTTCAATTGGCATTTATAATTACGCAGCACTCTAGAGATAAAGTACTAGCTTGCGCAGAAAAATATATCTAGATTATTAGAATGTGGTAGAGTAGAAACAAGAAAATCGGTAGATGCTTGTGATTTTGTAGTAACATCATTTAATGATTTCAATAAATATATGATACCATATTGAAAAAACTACCCTTTAATAGGTCATAAATCAAACGATTGTTTAGATTTTATAAGAGTATATGAAATAATGCTAATTAAGGGTCATTTAACTGAAGAGGGGTAGACTAAGATAGTAGATATAAAAAACTCTATGAAGACTAAAAGGGAGTAGAATTTAATCTTAATATTAAAAGCGTAATATTATTCTATGAATAGTTTAATATAAATTACATGATTTTTACTAATTACGATTATTATATAAAATAAATATGTATTGAATTCTAGTATGTACTAGGTCTCTTAAAAAGAGGGAAACTTATGTTAAACTAAATAATATAATATATATTTATTAAGATTTAAAAATCTTAATATAGCTGACTTGACAAGGGTGAAATTTGACATAATTAAGGTAGTATGTTAGATTATATCTGAAATTATGTTTGGGGCGATGGCTCCTGTAGAAAATTTTTGCTTGAGCCGTATGCGATGAAAGTTGCACGTACGGTTCTTTAAGGGGGAAAGTTCGAGAGGACCTACCTATCTTGACTGTTTAATTCGATGACCCACGAAAAACCTTACCACAATTTGTATAATATTATTATATTACAGGAGTTGCACGGCTGTTTTCAGTTAATGTTGTGAAGCTGTGGTTTCCATGAAATTAACGAAATCCCTGGCTTTATTTTATAATTTTTTTCGATAGAGCAGATTTTTTCTTGATATGGGGAAAAAAAAAAGGGGACAAAGACAAGTCATCATGGCCCTAATATTGTGGGCTATAGACGTGCCACATATGCCTACACAAAGAGATGCAAAAATGTGAATTGAAGCTAATCTCAAAAAATAGGATATAAGAAGGATTGTAGTCTGAAATTCGACTACATGAATAAGTAATTACTAGTAATCGTGAAGTGCGCCGTTAAGCGGTAATTTCGTAATGGTAATTAAATTACCGAGGACTGAATTCAATATCCTCAGGTCGATATGCTTAGGTCGAACGGAAACGCAAGGCTGAACTTAGCATGCATATTAAAGTGTGGGATGTATATAACTACGCGATTGTACATCTATGCAAGACCTCTCCTCTATGGTTAGAGCTACACTGCCCAAAGTCTAGTTGAGGCCAAGCTGTTACTCTTGTACAGTTAAGCGTGGTAAGAGCTGTATTTCCAGATATTCATCACGGTTCACGGGATGAATATAGAATTCCTGGGAAGCCTAGATTTAAGAAAATCGACAACCCAACGAAAGGACAACCTAAGGAGGAGTACAAGACGAAATAGGCTGAATTACGGGAGGCCTAAGGCCAGCGATGGCTAAGGAGTCGGAGGAGTCATAGTACTGTAACAGGGAAGGCGCTCCAGCCTAATCTAAAAGTGAATTACCACACCGTGGATGCGGTATAAGAATAAACGATACATTGGAAGAGTCTAGATCTGTCAGCAAGAGAAAAAGAGGATAGCTAGTGTGTATAAGAGGATCTCAGACTGACTAGGGATGGCTACAACCTCCTTGAAACACATAGATAACTCTCGACTATGAAATATATCGAGTATAGCTTGATGTGTTATTATATCTAATATAATTAGGTGGAAAGCCGTATGAGGGGAAACTTTCACGTACGGTTTGGAGGGGAGAGGATCAGGTATCCAATGTAAGACTCAAATTCATTGAGAATCTGGTATCTTAGATATCAGACCGATCATTCTTACCCTACTCACCATGTCACGGTGAATTAACCTTGGATTGGTACTAACCACTCGTCACATGCTGAAAGGAGCATGCGCAATAAGTTTGCTTTCTTAGTAATTAGTAAATAAAACATGTAGGTTTTGTGTCTATTATTAGGAATCTTCGTATGCGTGGCTCTAATTAGTGTTAAGTCGAAATACGGTTCGTGTAGTGGAAGTTGCACGGGAATGATTTATTATTAACATTATTTTAATATGTAATATTATATATTAATCTTAAATTAATATATAATGATCTATATTATTTAGAGGTGGTGTGGGTGTCTTATGGATATATTAAAATAAAAGTTGAGTTTGGTGATGGCTCTGATTGAACGCTGTTCAAGTGCTTGACACATGCTAATCATACGTTTTAATTTAAAGTTAGAGTATTGCTCCTGCAATAAGACAAAAAATTAAAAAGTGGTGTACAGGTGAGTATTAAGATATTCTTAGCCGGCCTTAAAGTGGAGATAAATTCTTCATAATAAATAAAGGGCAGGTAATAACCCGCTTTAAGAGGATAATAAATGTTTTCGGAATAGGTAGTAGTCAAGGTGATGGCTTAACTAGCCTTAAACTTTCGTAGTCGAATCTGAGAGGTTGATCGACCACATTGGGTCTGAAAAAACCCCAATGCAATTTAGTACAGCAGTGAGGAATCTTGGTCAATGGCCTAATGGCTGAACTGGCAACTTGGAGAAGTGGTAAGTCCTAATAAACCACCAAAAAATTAATTAAGATTAATTTTAATTAGTAGTCCATTACCTTAAAATAATAAGATTTTTTTTTCATCATTTAGGTTTATAGAAGGGATTGAATTAAGTAAGAAATGAAACTTTGTTTATATATAGATAATGACAGTATATATATAGTGTCTTGACTAATTTACGTGCCAGCAGTCGCGGTAATACGTGAGAGACTAGTGTTATTCATCTTAATTGGGTTTAAAGGGTACCTAGACAGTCAATATAACTTCTATAATGCTAATACTTGACTAGAGTTTTAAGTAAGAGGGAAGTACTTAAGGAGTAAGAGATGAAATATCTGTGATACCAAAGGGACTCCGTAAAGGCGAAGGCATTCCTTTATCTAAAAACTAACGTTGAAGGACGAAGGCTTAGATAACAAATAGGATTAGAGACCCTAGTAGTCTAAGCAGTAAACGATGAATGCTATAGGTTAGATTAATATTTGATTTGGTCTATAAATGAAAATGTAAGCATTCCACCTCAAGAGTAATGTGGCAACGCAGGAACTGAAATCACTAGACCGTTTCTAACACCAGTAGTGAAGTATGTGTGCGACAAGAAGCGGGTATTAGTAATACGGTGTGATTCCGTTTGGTATTTTCTCTACCTAACACTATTTACACATGCAAATTAGCAATGATTTGTGTAAAGCTGTAAAGACAATGTAGCCTCTCTTAAATGGGAATGTTAATGTAGATACTTTTTCTATATTACCTGGAGCTAGTGTAAGTAAGATATGGAAAGCGAAAGCGAAATTAGCTACGACGCTTTAATACTAGTGCACAAAGGAAGGTGATAGGTTCGACATACTAATCTATTAGAGAAACCATATTTCCGTTGAAGTAAAGCTAATTTCCTAAGTCTTACATAAATTGTGCTAATATCTGAACTTGGTAACCCCTTTATCTTCAGTAATATACTATATATATTAAAGAGGTAATATATAAGACTTTCTTAGTTGAAATTGTTATATCCGATAAAGGGGAGAGGATTTGTTAAAAAGCAAATGCTTTATTTGGATTTCAATTGAAGTAAATCTAAATAATAGATAAAGATATATATTATAATTTTTTTTGTAAAAGAATAAATTTCTTATTATTTACAAGTATTTAGTTATTTAAATATTTATATATAAGCAAAAATGAGCTGGAATACTTTGTACTTCGTACTTCGTACTTCGTAGAAAAATCTAAAATGATTTAGTACTTTAGTACCACAAAATAATATAAATAATCGTCTATTTTTATATATAAGCGGTTTAGTAGTATTTTTTTTTTATAAAAAAAAAATAGCAGAAGGAAGTTTCGGTGTAACTCTCGTTAGAAAAGAATCTAGTATAATAGGTTATTCAATTCTAATTTATTTCGAAATAGCTTTAAATCAAAAAGATAAAGAACTACTAGAAACTATGAAGCAAGTATTAGGGATTGACAAAAGTTTATATTATAATAAAAAGGATAACACATTAAAATTAAGAGTATCTAATTTAGATGTATTAATTAATAATGTGATACCCCACTTTAATAAATTTACACTACACAAAAGAGAGTAGACTTTTTATTAATGTGTAAAATAATAGAACTAGTGCAAGAAAACCCATTTAACTACAGAAGGGTTAAATTAAATACTAAGTATAAAAACAATGATGAATCTAGGATTATCTAACAAATTGAAGAATGAATTTTTAACAGTAAAATCGTTAACTAGATTGTCAGTTGAGACTGGTATTCCTAATAAGAACTGATTAGTGGGATTTATGGAAGGAGAATCGTGTTTTTTTTTGTAAGGGTATATAATTCACCTAGATCTAAATTAAATCATGCTGTTCAATTGGCATTTATAATTACGCAGCACTCTAGAGATAAAGTACTAGCTTGCGCAGAAAAATATATCTAGATTATTAGAATGTGGTAGAGTAGAAACAAGAAAATCGGTAGATGCTTGTGATTTTGTAGTAACATCATTTAATGATTTCAATAAATATATGATACCATATTGAAAAAACTACCCTTTAATAGGTCATAAATCAAACGATTGTTTAGATTTTATAAGAGTATATGAAATAATGCTAATTAAGGGTCATTTAACTGAAGAGGGGTAGACTAAGATAGTAGATATAAAAAACTCTATGAAGACTAAAAGGGAGTAGAATTTAATCTTAATATTAAAAGCGTAATATTATTCTATGAATAGTTTAATATAAATTACATGATTTTTACTAATTACGATTATTATATAAAATAAAATATGTATTGAATTCTAGTATGTACTAGGTCTCTTAAAAAGAGGGAAACTTATGTTAAACTAAATAATATAATATATATTTATTAAGATTTAAAAATCTTAATATAGCTGACTTGACAAGGGTGAAATTTGACATAATTAAGGTAGTATGTTAGATTATATCTGAAATTATGTTTGGGGCGATGGCTCCTGTAGAAAATTTTTGCTTGAGCCGTATGCGATGAAAGTTGCACGTACGGTTCTTTAAGGGGGAAAGTTCGAGAGGACCTACCTATCTTGACTGTTTAATTCGATGACCCACGAAAAACCTTACCACAATTTGTATAATATTATTATATTACAGGAGTTGCACGGCTGTTTTCAGTTAATGTTGTGAAGCTGTGGTTTCCATGAAATTAACGAAATCCCTGGCTTTATTTTATAATTTTTTTCGATAGAGCAGATTTTTTCTTGATATGGGGAAAAAAAAAAGGGGACAAAGACAAGTCATCATGGCCCTAATATTGTGGGCTATAGACGTGCCACATATGCCTACACAAAGAGATGCAAAAATGTGAATTGAAGCTAATCTCAAAAAATAGGATATAAGAAGGATTGTAGTCTGAAATTCGACTACATGAATAAGTAATTACTAGTAATCGTGAAGTGCGCCGTTAAGCGGTAATTTCGTAATGGTAATTAAATTACCGAGGACTGAATTCAATATCCTCAGGTCGATATGCTTAGGTCGAACGGAAACGCAAGGCTGAACTTAGCATGCATATTAAAGTGTGGGATGTATATAACTACGCGATTGTACATCTATGCAAGACCTCTCCTCTATGGTTAGAGCTACACTGCCCAAAGTCTAGTTGAGGCCAAGCTGTTACTCTTGTACAGTTAAGCGTGGTAAGAGCTGTATTTCCAGATATTCATCACGGTTCACGGGATGAATATAGAATTCCTGGGAAGCCTAGATTTAAGAAAATCGACAACCCAACGAAAGGACAACCTAAGGAGGAGTACAAGACGAAATAGGCTGAATTACGGGAGGCCTAAGGCCAGCGATGGCTAAGGAGTCGGAGGAGTCATAGTACTGTAACAGGGAAGGCGCTCCAGCCTAATCTAAAAGTGAATTACCACACCGTGGATGCGGTATAAGAATAAACGATACATTGGAAGAGTCTAGATCTGTCAGCAAGAGAAAAAGAGGATAGCTAGTGTGTATAAGAGGATCTCAGACTGACTAGGGATGGCTACAACCTCCTTGAAACACATAGATAACTCTCGACTATGAAATATATCGAGTATAGCTTGATGTGTTATTATATCTAATATAATTAGGTGGAAAGCCGTATGAGGGGAAACTTTCACGTACGGTTTGGAGGGGAGAGGATCAGGTATCCAATGTAAGACTCAAATTCATTGAGAATCTGGTATCTTAGATATCAGACCGATCATTCTTACCCTACTCACCATGTCACGGTGAATTAACCTTGGATTGGTACTAACCACTCGTCACATGCTGAAAGGAGCATGCGCAATAAGTTTGCTTTCTTAGTAATTAGTAAATAAAACATGTAGGTTTTGTGTCTATTATTAGGAATCTTCGTATGCGTGGCTCTAATTAGTGTTAAGTCGAAATACGGTTCGTGTAGTGGAAGTTGCACGGGAATGATTTATTATTAACATTATTTTAATATGTAATATTATATATTAATCTTAAATTAATATATAATGATCTATATTATTTAGAGGTGGTGTGGGTGTCTTATGGATATATTAAAATAAAAGTTGAGTTTGGTGATGGCTCTGATTGAACGCTGTTCAAGTGCTTGACACATGCTAATCATACGTTTTAATTTAAAGTTAGAGTATTGCTCCTGCAATAAGACAAAAAATTAAAAAGTGGTGTACAGGTGAGTATTAAGATATTCTTAGCCGGCCTTAAAGTGGAGATAAATTCTTCATAATAAATAAAGGGCAGGTAATAACCCGCTTTAAGAGGATAATAAATGTTTTCGGAATAGGTAGTAGTCAAGGTGATGGCTTAACTAGCCTTAAACTTTCGTAGTCGAATCTGAGAGGTTGATCGACCACATTGGGTCTGAAAAAACCCCAATGCAATTTAGTACAGCAGTGAGGAATCTTGGTCAATGGCCTAATGGCTGAACTGGCAACTTGGAGAAGTGGTAAGTCCTAATAAACCACCAAAAAATTAATTAAGATTAATTTTAATTAGTAGTCCATTACCTTAAAATAATAAGATTTTTTTTTTCATCATTTAGGTTTATAGAAGGGATTGAATTAAGTAAGAAATGAAACTTTGTTTATATATAGATAATGACAGTATATATATAGTGTCTTGACTAATTTACGTGCCAGCAGTCGCGGTAATACGTGAGAGACTAGTGTTATTCATCTTAATTGGGTTTAAAGGGTACCTAGACAGTCAATATAACTTCTATAATGCTAATACTTGACTAGAGTTTTAAGTAAGAGGGAAGTACTTAAGGAGTAAGAGATGAAATATCTGTGATACCAAAGGGACTCCGTAAAGGCGAAGGCATTCCTTTATCTAAAAACTAACGTTGAAGGACGAAGGCTTAGATAACAAATAGGATTAGAGACCCTAGTAGTCTAAGCAGTAAACGATGAATGCTATAGGTTAGATTAATATTTGATTTGGTCTATAAATGAAAATGTAAGCATTCCACCTCAAGAGTAATGTGGCAACGCAGGAACTGAAATCACTAGACCGTTTCTAACACCAGTAGTGAAGTATGTGTGCGACAAGAAGCGGGTATTAGTAATACGGTGTGATTCCGTTTGGTATTTTCTCTACCTAACACTATTTACACATGCAAATTAGCAATGATTTGTGTAAAGCTGTAAAGACAATGTAGCCTCTCTTAAATGGGAATGTTAATGTAGATACTTTTTCTATATTACCTGGAGCTAGTGTAAGTAAGATATGGAAAGCGAAAGCGAAATTAGCTACGACGCTTTAATACTAGTGCACAAAGGAAGGTGATAGGTTCGACATACTAATCTATTAGAGAAACCATATTTCCGTTGAAGTAAAGCTAATTTCCTAAGTCTTACATAAATTGTGCTAATATCTGAACTTGGTAACCCCTTTATCTTCAGTAATATACTATATATATTAAAGAGGTAATATATAAGACTTTCTTAGTTGAAATTGTTATATCCGATAAAGGGGAGAGGATTTGTTAAAAAGCAAATGCTTTATTTGGATTTCAATTGAAGTAAATCTAAATAATAGATAAAGATATATATTATAATTTTTTTTGTAAAAGAATAAATTTCTTATTATTTACAAGTATTTAGTTATTTAAATATTTATATATAAGCAAAAATGAGCTGGAATACTTTGTACTTCGTACTTCGTACTTCGTAGAAAAATCTAAAATGATTTAGTACTTTAGTACCACAAAATAATATAAATAATCGTCTATTTTTATATATAAGCGGTTTAGTAGTATTTTTTTTTTATAAAAAAAAAATAGCAGAAGGAAGTTTCGGTGTAACTCTCGTTAGAAAAGAATCTAGTATAATAGGTTATTCAATTCTAATTTATTTCGAAATAGCTTTAAATCAAAAAGATAAAGAACTACTAGAAACTATGAAGCAAGTATTAGGGATTGACAAAAGTTTATATTATAATAAAAAGGATAACACATTAAAATTAAGAGTATCTAATTTAGATGTATTAATTAATAATGTGATACCCCACTTTAATAAATTTACACTACACAAAAGAGAGTAGACTTTTTATTAATGTGTAAAATAATAGAACTAGTGCAAGAAAACCCATTTAACTACAGAAGGGTTAAATTAAATACTAAGTATAAAAACAATGATGAATCTAGGATTATCTAACAAATTGAAGAATGAATTTTTAACAGTAAAATCGTTAACTAGATTGTCAGTTGAGACTGGTATTCCTAATAAGAACTGATTAGTGGGATTTATGGAAGGAGAATCGTGTTTTTTTTTGTAAGGGTATATAATTCACCTAGATCTAAATTAAATCATGCTGTTCAATTGGCATTTATAATTACGCAGCACTCTAGAGATAAAGTACTAGCTTGCGCAGAAAAATATATCTAGATTATTAGAATGTGGTAGAGTAGAAACAAGAAAATCGGTAGATGCTTGTGATTTTGTAGTAACATCATTTAATGATTTCAATAAATATATGATACCATATTGAAAAAACTACCCTTTAATAGGTCATAAATCAAACGATTGTTTAGATTTTATAAGAGTATATGAAATAATGCTAATTAAGGGTCATTTAACTGAAGAGGGGTAGACTAAGATAGTAGATATAAAAAACTCTATGAAGACTAAAAGGGAGTAGAATTTAATCTTAATATTAAAAGCGTAATATTATTCTATGAATAGTTTAATATAAATTACATGATTTTTACTAATTACGATTATTATATAAAATAAAATATGTATTGAATTCTAGTATGTACTAGGTCTCTTAAAAAGAGGGAAACTTATGTTAAACTAAATAATATAATATATATTTATTAAGATTTAAAAATCTTAATATAGCTGACTTGACAAGGGTGAAATTTGACATAATTAAGGTAGTATGTTAGATTATATCTGAAATTATGTTTGGGGCGATGGCTCCTGTAGAAAATTTTTGCTTGAGCCGTATGCGATGAAAGTTGCACGTACGGTTCTTTAAGGGGGAAAGTTCGAGAGGACCTACCTATCTTGACTGTTTAATTCGATGACCCACGAAAAACCTTACCACAATTTGTATAATATTATTATATTACAGGAGTTGCACGGCTGTTTTCAGTTAATGTTGTGAAGCTGTGGTTTCCATGAAATTAACGAAATCCCTGGCTTTATTTTATAATTTTTTTCGATAGAGCAGATTTTTTCTTGATATGGGGAAAAAAAAAAGGGGACAAAGACAAGTCATCATGGCCCTAATATTGTGGGCTATAGACGTGCCACATATGCCTACACAAAGAGATGCAAAAATGTGAATTGAAGCTAATCTCAAAAAATAGGATATAAGAAGGATTGTAGTCTGAAATTCGACTACATGAATAAGTAATTACTAGTAATCGTGAAGTGCGCCGTTAAGCGGTAATTTCGTAATGGTAATTAAATTACCGAGGACTGAATTCAATATCCTCAGGTCGATATGCTTAGGTCGAACGGAAACGCAAGGCTGAACTTAGCATGCATATTAAAGTGTGGGATGTATATAACTACGCGATTGTACATCTATGCAAGACCTCTCCTCTATGGTTAGAGCTACACTGCCCAAAGTCTAGTTGAGGCCAAGCTGTTACTCTTGTACAGTTAAGCGTGGTAAGAGCTGTATTTCCAGATATTCATCACGGTTCACGGGATGAATATAGAATTCCTGGGAAGCCTAGATTTAAGAAAATCGACAACCCAACGAAAGGACAACCTAAGGAGGAGTACAAGACGAAATAGGCTGAATTACGGGAGGCCTAAGGCCAGCGATGGCTAAGGAGTCGGAGGAGTCATAGTACTGTAACAGGGAAGGCGCTCCAGCCTAATCTAAAAGTGAATTACCACACCGTGGATGCGGTATAAGAATAAACGATACATTGGAAGAGTCTAGATCTGTCAGCAAGAGAAAAAGAGGATAGCTAGTGTGTATAAGAGGATCTCAGACTGACTAGGGATGGCTACAACCTCCTTGAAACACATAGATAACTCTCGACTATGAAATATATCGAGTATAGCTTGATGTGTTATTATATCTAATATAATTAGGTGGAAAGCCGTATGAGGGGAAACTTTCACGTACGGTTTGGAGGGGAGAGGATCAGGTATCCAATGTAAGACTCAAATTCATTGAGAATCTGGTATCTTAGATATCAGACCGATCATTCTTACCCTACTCACCATGTCACGGTGAATTAACCTTGGATTGGTACTAACCACTCGTCACATGCTGAAAGGAGCATGCGCAATAAGTTTGCTTTCTTAGTAATTAGTAAATAAAACATGTAGGTTTTGTGTCTATTATTAGGAATCTTCGTATGCGTGGCTCTAATTAGTGTTAAGTCGAAATACGGTTCGTGTAGTGGAAGTTGCACGGGAATGATTTATTATTAACATTATTTTAATATGTAATATTATATATTAATCTTAAATTAATATATAATGATCTATATTATTTAGAGGTGGTGTGGGTGTCTTATGGATATATTAAAATAAAAGTTGAGTTTGGTGATGGCTCTGATTGAACGCTGTTCAAGTGCTTGACACATGCTAATCATACGTTTTAATTTAAAGTTAGAGTATTGCTCCTGCAATAAGACAAAAAATTAAAAAGTGGTGTACAGGTGAGTATTAAGATATTCTTAGCCGGCCTTAAAGTGGAGATAAATTCTTCATAATAAATAAAGGGCAGGTAATAACCCGCTTTAAGAGGATAATAAATGTTTTCGGAATAGGTAGTAGTCAAGGTGATGGCTTAACTAGCCTTAAACTTTCGTAGTCGAATCTGAGAGGTTGATCGACCACATTGGGTCTGAAAAAACCCCAATGCAATTTAGTACAGCAGTGAGGAATCTTGGTCAATGGCCTAATGGCTGAACTGGCAACTTGGAGAAGTGGTAAGTCCTAATAAACCACCAAAAAATTAATTAAGATTAATTTTAATTAGTAGTCCATTACCTTAAAATAATAAGATTTTTTTTTTCATCATTTAGGTTTATAGAAGGGATTGAATTAAGTAAGAAATGAAACTTTGTTTATATATAGATAATGACAGTATATATATAGTGTCTTGACTAATTTACGTGCCAGCAGTCGCGGTAATACGTGAGAGACTAGTGTTATTCATCTTAATTGGGTTTAAAGGGTACCTAGACAGTCAATATAACTTCTATAATGCTAATACTTGACTAGAGTTTTAAGTAAGAGGGAAGTACTTAAGGAGTAAGAGATGAAATATCTGTGATACCAAAGGGACTCCGTAAAGGCGAAGGCATTCCTTTATCTAAAAACTAACGTTGAAGGACGAAGGCTTAGATAACAAATAGGATTAGAGACCCTAGTAGTCTAAGCAGTAAACGATGAATGCTATAGGTTAGATTAATATTTGATTTGGTCTATAAATGAAAATGTAAGCATTCCACCTCAAGAGTAATGTGGCAACGCAGGAACTGAAATCACTAGACCGTTTCTAACACCAGTAGTGAAGTATGTGTGCGACAAGAAGCGGGTATTAGTAATACGGTGTGATTCCGTTTGGTATTTTCTCTACCTAACACTATTTACACATGCAAATTAGCAATGATTTGTGTAAAGCTGTAAAGACAATGTAGCCTCTCTTAAATGGGAATGTTAATGTAGATACTTTTTCTATATTACCTGGAGCTAGTGTAAGTAAGATATGGAAAGCGAAAGCGAAATTAGCTACGACGCTTTAATACTAGTGCACAAAGGAAGGTGATAGGTTCGACATACTAATCTATTAGAGAAACCATATTTCCGTTGAAGTAAAGCTAATTTCCTAAGTCTTACATAAATTGTGCTAATATCTGAACTTGGTAACCCCTTTATCTTCAGTAATATACTATATATATTAAAGAGGTAATATATAAGACTTTCTTAGTTGAAATTGTTATATCCGATAAAGGGGAGAGGATTTGTTAAAAAGCAAATGCTTTATTTGGATTTCAATTGAAGTAAATCTAAATAATAGATAAAGATATATATTATAATTTTTTTTGTAAAAGAATAAATTTCTTATTATTTACAAGTATTTAGTTATTTAAATATTTATATATAAGCAAAAATGAGCTGGAATACTTTGTACTTCGTACTTCGTACTTCGTAGAAAAATCTAAAATGATTTAGTACTTTAGTACCACAAAATAATATAAATAATCGTCTATTTTTATATATAAGCGGTTTAGTAGTATTTTTTTTTTATAAAAAAAAAATAGCAGAAGGAAGTTTCGGTGTAACTCTCGTTAGAAAAGAATCTAGTATAATAGGTTATTCAATTCTAATTTATTTCGAAATAGCTTTAAATCAAAAAGATAAAGAACTACTAGAAACTATGAAGCAAGTATTAGGGATTGACAAAAGTTTATATTATAATAAAAAGGATAACACATTAAAATTAAGAGTATCTAATTTAGATGTATTAATTAATAATGTGATACCCCACTTTAATAAATTTACACTACACAAAAGAGAGTAGACTTTTTATTAATGTGTAAAATAATAGAACTAGTGCAAGAAAACCCATTTAACTACAGAAGGGTTAAATTAAATACTAAGTATAAAAACAATGATGAATCTAGGATTATCTAACAAATTGAAGAATGAATTTTTAACAGTAAAATCGTTAACTAGATTGTCAGTTGAGACTGGTATTCCTAATAAGAACTGATTAGTGGGATTTATGGAAGGAGAATCGTGTTTTTTTTTGTAAGGGTATATAATTCACCTAGATCTAAATTAAATCATGCTGTTCAATTGGCATTTATAATTACGCAGCACTCTAGAGATAAAGTACTAGCTTGCGCAGAAAAATATATCTAGATTATTAGAATGTGGTAGAGTAGAAACAAGAAAATCGGTAGATGCTTGTGATTTTGTAGTAACATCATTTAATGATTTCAATAAATATATGATACCATATTGAAAAAACTACCCTTTAATAGGTCATAAATCAAACGATTGTTTAGATTTTATAAGAGTATATGAAATAATGCTAATTAAGGGTCATTTAACTGAAGAGGGGTAGACTAAGATAGTAGATATAAAAAACTCTATGAAGACTAAAAGGGAGTAGAATTTAATCTTAATATTAAAAGCGTAATATTATTCTATGAATAGTTTAATATAAATTACATGATTTTTACTAATTACGATTATTATATAAAATAAAATATGTATTGAATTCTAGTATGTACTAGGTCTCTTAAAAAGAGGGAAACTTATGTTAAACTAAATAATATAATATATATTTATTAAGATTTAAAAATCTTAATATAGCTGACTTGACAAGGGTGAAATTTGACATAATTAAGGTAGTATGTTAGATTATATCTGAAATTATGTTTGGGGCGATGGCTCCTGTAGAAAATTTTTGCTTGAGCCGTATGCGATGAAAGTTGCACGTACGGTTCTTTAAGGGGGAAAGTTCGAGAGGACCTACCTATCTTGACTGTTTAATTCGATGACCCACGAAAAACCTTACCACAATTTGTATAATATTATTATATTACAGGAGTTGCACGGCTGTTTTCAGTTAATGTTGTGAAGCTGTGGTTTCCATGAAATTAACGAAATCCCTGGCTTTATTTTATAATTTTTTTCGATAGAGCAGATTTTTTCTTGATATGGGGAAAAAAAAAAGGGGACAAAGACAAGTCATCATGGCCCTAATATTGTGGGCTATAGACGTGCCACATATGCCTACACAAAGAGATGCAAAAATGTGAATTGAAGCTAATCTCAAAAAATAGGATATAAGAAGGATTGTAGTCTGAAATTCGACTACATGAATAAGTAATTACTAGTAATCGTGAAGTGCGCCGTTAAGCGGTAATTTCGTAATGGTAATTAAATTACCGAGGACTGAATTCAATATCCTCAGGTCGATATGCTTAGGTCGAACGGAAACGCAAGGCTGAACTTAGCATGCATATTAAAGTGTGGGATGTATATAACTACGCGATTGTACATCTATGCAAGACCTCTCCTCTATGGTTAGAGCTACACTGCCCAAAGTCTAGTTGAGGCCAAGCTGTTACTCTTGTACAGTTAAGCGTGGTAAGAGCTGTATTTCCAGATATTCATCACGGTTCACGGGATGAATATAGAATTCCTGGGAAGCCTAGATTTAAGAAAATCGACAACCCAACGAAAGGACAACCTAAGGAGGAGTACAAGACGAAATAGGCTGAATTACGGGAGGCCTAAGGCCAGCGATGGCTAAGGAGTCGGAGGAGTCATAGTACTGTAACAGGGAAGGCGCTCCAGCCTAATCTAAAAGTGAATTACCACACCGTGGATGCGGTATAAGAATAAACGATACATTGGAAGAGTCTAGATCTGTCAGCAAGAGAAAAAGAGGATAGCTAGTGTGTATAAGAGGATCTCAGACTGACTAGGGATGGCTACAACCTCCTTGAAACACATAGATAACTCTCGACTATGAAATATATCGAGTATAGCTTGATGTGTTATTATATCTAATATAATTAGGTGGAAAGCCGTATGAGGGGAAACTTTCACGTACGGTTTGGAGGGGAGAGGATCAGGTATCCAATGTAAGACTCAAATTCATTGAGAATCTGGTATCTTAGATATCAGACCGATCATTCTTACCCTACTCACCATGTCACGGTGAATTAACCTTGGATTGGTACTAACCACTCGTCACATGCTGAAAGGAGCATGCGCAATAAGTTTGCTTTCTTAGTAATTAGTAAATAAAACATGTAGGTTTTGTGTCTATTATTAGGAATCTTCGTATGCGTGGCTCTAATTAGTGTTAAGTCGAAATACGGTTCGTGTAGTGGAAGTTGCACGGGAATGATTTATTATTAACATTATTTTAATATGTAATATTATATATTAATCTTAAATTAATATATAATGATCTATATTATTTAGAGGTGGTGTGGGTGTCTTATGGATATATTAAAATAAAAGTTGAGTTTGGTGATGGCTCTGATTGAACGCTGTTCAAGTGCTTGACACATGCTAATCATACGTTTTAATTTAAAGTTAGAGTATTGCTCCTGCAATAAGACAAAAAATTAAAAAGTGGTGTACAGGTGAGTATTAAGATATTCTTAGCCGGCCTTAAAGTGGAGATAAATTCTTCATAATAAATAAAGGGCAGGTAATAACCCGCTTTAAGAGGATAATAAATGTTTTCGGAATAGGTAGTAGTCAAGGTGATGGCTTAACTAGCCTTAAACTTTCGTAGTCGAATCTGAGAGGTTGATCGACCACATTGGGTCTGAAAAAACCCCAATGCAATTTAGTACAGCAGTGAGGAATCTTGGTCAATGGCCTAATGGCTGAACTGGCAACTTGGAGAAGTGGTAAGTCCTAATAAACCACCAAAAAATTAATTAAGATTAATTTTAATTAGTAGTCCATTACCTTAAAATAATAAGATTTTTTTTTTCATCATTTAGGTTTATAGAAGGGATTGAATTAAGTAAGAAATGAAACTTTGTTTATATATAGATAATGACAGTATATATATAGTGTCTTGACTAATTTACGTGCCAGCAGTCGCGGTAATACGTGAGAGACTAGTGTTATTCATCTTAATTGGGTTTAAAGGGTACCTAGACAGTCAATATAACTTCTATAATGCTAATACTTGACTAGAGTTTTAAGTAAGAGGGAAGTACTTAAGGAGTAAGAGATGAAATATCTGTGATACCAAAGGGACTCCGTAAAGGCGAAGGCATTCCTTTATCTAAAAACTAACGTTGAAGGACGAAGGCTTAGATAACAAATAGGATTAGAGACCCTAGTAGTCTAAGCAGTAAACGATGAATGCTATAGGTTAGATTAATATTTGATTTGGTCTATAAATGAAAATGTAAGCATTCCACCTCAAGAGTAATGTGGCAACGCAGGAACTGAAATCACTAGACCGTTTCTAACACCAGTAGTGAAGTATGTGTGCGACAAGAAGCGGGTATTAGTAATACGGTGTGATTCCGTTTGGTATTTTCTCTACCTAACACTATTTACACATGCAAATTAGCAATGATTTGTGTAAAGCTGTAAAGACAATGTAGCCTCTCTTAAATGGGAATGTTAATGTAGATACTTTTTCTATATTACCTGGAGCTAGTGTAAGTAAGATATGGAAAGCGAAAGCGAAATTAGCTACGACGCTTTAATACTAGTGCACAAAGGAAGGTGATAGGTTCGACATACTAATCTATTAGAGAAACCATATTTCCGTTGAAGTAAAGCTAATTTCCTAAGTCTTACATAAATTGTGCTAATATCTGAACTTGGTAACCCCTTTATCTTCAGTAATATACTATATATATTAAAGAGGTAATATATAAGACTTTCTTAGTTGAAATTGTTATATCCGATAAAGGGGAGAGGATTTGTTAAAAAGCAAATGCTTTATTTGGATTTCAATTGAAGTAAATCTAAATAATAGATAAAGATATATATTATAATTTTTTTTGTAAAAGAATAAATTTCTTATTATTTACAAGTATTTAGTTATTTAAATATTTATATATAAGCAAAAATGAGCTGGAATACTTTGTACTTCGTACTTCGTACTTCGTAGAAAAATCTAAAATGATTTAGTACTTTAGTACCACAAAATAATATAAATAATCGTCTATTTTTATATATAAGCGGTTTAGTAGTATTTTTTTTTTATAAAAAAAAATAGCAGAAGGAAGTTTCGGTGTAACTCTCGTTAGAAAAGAATCTAGTATAATAGGTTATTCAATTCTAATTTATTTCGAAATAGCTTTAAATCAAAAAGATAAAGAACTACTAGAAACTATGAAGCAAGTATTAGGGATTGACAAAAGTTTATATTATAATAAAAAGGATAACACATTAAAATTAAGAGTATCTAATTTAGATGTATTAATTAATAATGTGATACCCCACTTTAATAAATTTACACTACACAAAAGAGAGTAGACTTTTTATTAATGTGTAAAATAATAGAACTAGTGCAAGAAAACCCATTTAACTACAGAAGGGTTAAATTAAATACTAAGTATAAAAACAATGATGAATCTAGGATTATCTAACAAATTGAAGAATGAATTTTTAACAGTAAAATCGTTAACTAGATTGTCAGTTGAGACTGGTATTCCTAATAAGAACTGATTAGTGGGATTTATGGAAGGAGAATCGTGTTTTTTTTTGTAAGGGTATATAATTCACCTAGATCTAAATTAAATCATGCTGTTCAATTGGCATTTATAATTACGCAGCACTCTAGAGATAAAGTACTAGCTTGCGCAGAAAAATATATCTAGATTATTAGAATGTGGTAGAGTAGAAACAAGAAAATCGGTAGATGCTTGTGATTTTGTAGTAACATCATTTAATGATTTCAATAAATATATGATACCATATTGAAAAAACTACCCTTTAATAGGTCATAAATCAAACGATTGTTTAGATTTTATAAGAGTATATGAAATAATGCTAATTAAGGGTCATTTAACTGAAGAGGGGTAGACTAAGATAGTAGATATAAAAAACTCTATGAAGACTAAAAGGGAGTAGAATTTAATCTTAATATTAAAAGCGTAATATTATTCTATGAATAGTTTAATATAAATTACATGATTTTTACTAATTACGATTATTATATAAAATAAAATATGTATTGAATTCTAGTATGTACTAGGTCTCTTAAAAAGAGGGAAACTTATGTTAAACTAAATAATATAATATATATTTATTAAGATTTAAAAATCTTAATATAGCTGACTTGACAAGGGTGAAATTTGACATAATTAAGGTAGTATGTTAGATTATATCTGAAATTATGTTTGGGGCGATGGCTCCTGTAGAAAATTTTTGCTTGAGCCGTATGCGATGAAAGTTGCACGTACGGTTCTTTAAGGGGGAAAGTTCGAGAGGACCTACCTATCTTGACTGTTTAATTCGATGACCCACGAAAAACCTTACCACAATTTGTATAATATTATTATATTACAGGAGTTGCACGGCTGTTTTCAGTTAATGTTGTGAAGCTGTGGTTTCCATGAAATTAACGAAATCCCTGGCTTTATTTTATAATTTTTTTCGATAGAGCAGATTTTTTCTTGATATGGGGAAAAAAAAAAGGGGACAAAGACAAGTCATCATGGCCCTAATATTGTGGGCTATAGACGTGCCACATATGCCTACACAAAGAGATGCAAAAATGTGAATTGAAGCTAATCTCAAAAAATAGGATATAAGAAGGATTGTAGTCTGAAATTCGACTACATGAATAAGTAATTACTAGTAATCGTGAAGTGCGCCGTTAAGCGGTAATTTCGTAATGGTAATTAAATTACCGAGGACTGAATTCAATATCCTCAGGTCGATATGCTTAGGTCGAACGGAAACGCAAGGCTGAACTTAGCATGCATATTAAAGTGTGGGATGTATATAACTACGCGATTGTACATCTATGCAAGACCTCTCCTCTATGGTTAGAGCTACACTGCCCAAAGTCTAGTTGAGGCCAAGCTGTTACTCTTGTACAGTTAAGCGTGGTAAGAGCTGTATTTCCAGATATTCATCACGGTTCACGGGATGAATATAGAATTCCTGGGAAGCCTAGATTTAAGAAAATCGACAACCCAACGAAAGGACAACCTAAGGAGGAGTACAAGACGAAATAGGCTGAATTACGGGAGGCCTAAGGCCAGCGATGGCTAAGGAGTCGGAGGAGTCATAGTACTGTAACAGGGAAGGCGCTCCAGCCTAATCTAAAAGTGAATTACCACACCGTGGATGCGGTATAAGAATAAACGATACATTGGAAGAGTCTAGATCTGTCAGCAAGAGAAAAAGAGGATAGCTAGTGTGTATAAGAGGATCTCAGACTGACTAGGGATGGCTACAACCTCCTTGAAACACATAGATAACTCTCGACTATGAAATATATCGAGTATAGCTTGATGTGTTATTATATCTAATATAATTAGGTGGAAAGCCGTATGAGGGGAAACTTTCACGTACGGTTTGGAGGGGAGAGGATCAGGTATCCAATGTAAGACTCAAATTCATTGAGAATCTGGTATCTTAGATATCAGACCGATCATTCTTACCCTACTCACCATGTCACGGTGAATTAACCTTGGATTGGTACTAACCACTCGTCACATGCTGAAAGGAGCATGCGCAATAAGTTTGCTTTCTTAGTAATTAGTAAATAAAACATGTAGGTTTTGTGTCTATTATTAGGAATCTTCGTATGCGTGGCTCTAATTAGTGTTAAGTCGAAATACGGTTCGTGTAGTGGAAGTTGCACGGGAATGATTTATTATTAACATTATTTTAATATGTAATATTATATATTAATCTTAAATTAATATATAATGATCTATATTATTTAGAGGTGGTGTGGGTGTCTTATGGATATATTAAAATAAAAGTTGAGTTTGGTGATGGCTCTGATTGAACGCTGTTCAAGTGCTTGACACATGCTAATCATACGTTTTAATTTAAAGTTAGAGTATTGCTCCTGCAATAAGACAAAAAATTAAAAAGTGGTGTACAGGTGAGTATTAAGATATTCTTAGCCGGCCTTAAAGTGGAGATAAATTCTTCATAATAAATAAAGGGCAGGTAATAACCCGCTTTAAGAGGATAATAAATGTTTTCGGAATAGGTAGTAGTCAAGGTGATGGCTTAACTAGCCTTAAACTTTCGTAGTCGAATCTGAGAGGTTGATCGACCACATTGGGTCTGAAAAAACCCCAATGCAATTTAGTACAGCAGTGAGGAATCTTGGTCAATGGCCTAATGGCTGAACTGGCAACTTGGAGAAGTGGTAAGTCCTAATAAACCACCAAAAAATTAATTAAGATTAATTTTAATTAGTAGTCCATTACCTTAAAATAATAAGATTTTTTTTTTCATCATTTAGGTTTATAGAAGGGATTGAATTAAGTAAGAAATGAAACTTTGTTTATATATAGATAATGACAGTATATATATAGTGTCTTGACTAATTTACGTGCCAGCAGTCGCGGTAATACGTGAGAGACTAGTGTTATTCATCTTAATTGGGTTTAAAGGGTACCTAGACAGTCAATATAACTTCTATAATGCTAATACTTGACTAGAGTTTTAAGTAAGAGGGAAGTACTTAAGGAGTAAGAGATGAAATATCTGTGATACCAAAGGGACTCCGTAAAGGCGAAGGCATTCCTTTATCTAAAAACTAACGTTGAAGGACGAAGGCTTAGATAACAAATAGGATTAGAGACCCTAGTAGTCTAAGCAGTAAACGATGAATGCTATAGGTTAGATTAATATTTGATTTGGTCTATAAATGAAAATGTAAGCATTCCACCTCAAGAGTAATGTGGCAACGCAGGAACTGAAATCACTAGACCGTTTCTAACACCAGTAGTGAAGTATGTGTGCGACAAGAAGCGGGTATTAGTAATACGGTGTGATTCCGTTTGGTATTTTCTCTACCTAACACTATTTACACATGCAAATTAGCAATGATTTGTGTAAAGCTGTAAAGACAATGTAGCCTCTCTTAAATGGGAATGTTAATGTAGATACTTTTTCTATATTACCTGGAGCTAGTGTAAGTAAGATATGGAAAGCGAAAGCGAAATTAGCTACGACGCTTTAATACTAGTGCACAAAGGAAGGTGATAGGTTCGACATACTAATCTATTAGAGAAACCATATTTCCGTTGAAGTAAAGCTAATTTCCTAAGTCTTACATAAATTGTGCTAATATCTGAACTTGGTAACCCCTTTATCTTCAGTAATATACTATATATATTAAAGAGGTAATATATAAGACTTTCTTAGTTGAAATTGTTATATCCGATAAAGGGGAGAGGATTTGTTAAAAAGCAAATGCTTTATTTGGATTTCAATTGAAGTAAATCTAAATAATAGATAAAGATATATATTATAATTTTTTTGTAAAAGAATAAATTTCTTATTATTTACAAGTATTTAGTTATTTAAATATTTATATATAAGCAAAAATGAGCTGGAATACTTTGTACTTCGTACTTCGTACTTCGTAGAAAAATCTAAAATGATTTAGTACTTTAGTACCACAAAATAATATAAATAATCGTCTATTTTTATATATAAGCGGTTTAGTAGTATTTTTTTTTTATAAAAAAAAATAGCAGAAGGAAGTTTCGGTGTAACTCTCGTTAGAAAAGAATCTAGTATAATAGGTTATTCAATTCTAATTTATTTCGAAATAGCTTTAAATCAAAAAGATAAAGAACTACTAGAAACTATGAAGCAAGTATTAGGGATTGACAAAAGTTTATATTATAATAAAAAGGATAACACATTAAAATTAAGAGTATCTAATTTAGATGTATTAATTAATAATGTGATACCCCACTTTAATAAATTTACACTACACAAAAGAGAGTAGACTTTTTATTAATGTGTAAAATAATAGAACTAGTGCAAGAAAACCCATTTAACTACAGAAGGGTTAAATTAAATACTAAGTATAAAAACAATGATGAATCTAGGATTATCTAACAAATTGAAGAATGAATTTTTAACAGTAAAATCGTTAACTAGATTGTCAGTTGAGACTGGTATTCCTAATAAGAACTGATTAGTGGGATTTATGGAAGGAGAATCGTGTTTTTTTTTGTAAGGGTATATAATTCACCTAGATCTAAATTAAATCATGCTGTTCAATTGGCATTTATAATTACGCAGCACTCTAGAGATAAAGTACTAGCTTGCGCAGAAAAATATATCTAGATTATTAGAATGTGGTAGAGTAGAAACAAGAAAATCGGTAGATGCTTGTGATTTTGTAGTAACATCATTTAATGATTTCAATAAATATATGATACCATATTGAAAAAACTACCCTTTAATAGGTCATAAATCAAACGATTGTTTAGATTTTATAAGAGTATATGAAATAATGCTAATTAAGGGTCATTTAACTGAAGAGGGGTAGACTAAGATAGTAGATATAAAAAACTCTATGAAGACTAAAAGGGAGTAGAATTTAATCTTAATATTAAAAGCGTAATATTATTCTATGAATAGTTTAATATAAATTACATGATTTTTACTAATTACGATTATTATATAAAATAAAATATGTATTGAATTCTAGTATGTACTAGGTCTCTTAAAAAGAGGGAAACTTATGTTAAACTAAATAATATAATATATATTTATTAAGATTTAAAAATCTTAATATAGCTGACTTGACAAGGTGAAATTTGACATAATTAAGGTAGTATGTTAGATTATATCTGAAATTATGTTTGGGGCGATGGCTCCTGTAGAAAATTTTTGCTTGAGCCGTATGCGATGAAAGTTGCACGTACGGTTCTTTAAGGGGGAAAGTTCGAGAGGACCTACCTATCTTGACTGTTTAATTCGATGACCCACGAAAAACCTTACCACAATTTGTATAATATTATTATATTACAGGAGTTGCACGGCTGTTTTCAGTTAATGTTGTGAAGCTGTGGTTTCCATGAAATTAACGAAATCCCTGGCTTTATTTATAATTTTTTTCGATAGAGCAGATTTTTCTTGATATGGGGAAAAAAAAAGGGGACAAAGACAAGTCATCATGGCCCTAATATTGTGGGCTATAGACGTGCCACATATGCCTACACAAAGAGATGCAAAATGTGAATTGAAGCTAATCTCAAAAAATAGGATATAAGAAGGATTGTAGTCTGAAATTCGACTACATGAATAAGTAATTACTAGTAATCGTGAAGTGCGCCGTTAAGCGGTAATTTCGTAATGGTAATTAAATTACCGAGGACTGAATCAATATCCTCAGGTCGATATGCTTAGGTCGAACGGAAACGCAAGGCTGAACTTAGCATGCATATTAAAGTGTGGGATGTATATAACTACGCGATTGTACATCTATGCAAGACCTCTCCTCTATGGTTAGAGCTACACTGCCCAAAGTCTAGTTGAGGCCAAGCTGTTACTCTTGTACAGTTAAGCGTGGTAAGAGCTGTATTTCCAGATATTCATCACGGTTCACGGGATGAATATAGAATTCCTGGGAAGCCTAGATTAAGAAATCGACAACCCAACGAAAGGACAACCTAAGGAGGAGTACAAGACGAAATAGGCTGAATTACGGGAGGCCTAAGGCCAGCGATGGCTAAGGAGTCGGAGGAGTCATAGTACTGTAACAGGGAAGGCGCTCCAGCCTAATCTAAAAGTGAATTACCACACCGTGGATGCGGTATAAGAATAAACGATACATTGGAAGAGTCTAGATCTGTCAGCAAGAGAAAAAGGATAGCTAGTGTGTATAAGAGGATCTCAGACTGACTAGGGATGGCTACAACCTCCTTGAAACACATAGATAACTCTCGACTATGAAATATATCGAGTATAGCTTGATGTGTTATTATATCTAATATAATTAGGTGGAAAGCCGTATGAGGGGAAACTTTCACGTACGGTTTGGAGGGGAGAGGATCAGGTATCCAATGTAAGACTCAAATTCATTGAGAATCTGGTATCTTAGATATCAGACCGATCATTCTTACCCTACCACCATGTCACGGTGAATTAACCTTGGATTGGTACTAACACTCGTCACATGCTGAAAGGAGCATGCGCAATAAGTTTGCTTTCTTAGTAATTAGTAAATAAAACATGTAGGTTTGTGTCTATTATTAGGAATCTTCGTATGCGTGGCTCTAATTAGTGTTAAGTCGAAATACGGTTCGTGTAGTGGAAGTTGCACGGGAATGATTTATTATTAACATTATTTTAATATGTAATATTATATATTAATCTTAAATTAATATATAATGATCTATATTATTTAGAGGTGGTGTGGGTGTCTTATGGATATATTAAAATAAAAGTTGAGTTTGGTGATGGCTCTGATGAACGCTGTTCAAGTGCTTGACACATGCTAATCATACGTTTTAATTTAAAGTTAGAGTATTGCTCCTGCAATAAGACAAAAAATAAAAAGTGGTGTACAGGTGAGTATTAAGATATTCTTAGCCGGCTTAAAGTGGAGATAAATTCTTCATAATAAATAAAGGGCAGGTAATAACCCGCTTTAAGAGGATAATAAATGTTTTCGGAATAGGTAGTAGTCAAGGTGATGGCTTAACTAGCCTTAAACTTCGTAGTCGAATCTGAGAGGTTGATCGACCACATTGGGTCTGAAAAAACCCCAATGCAATTTAGTACAGCAGTGAGGAATCTTGGTCAATGGCCTAATGCTGAACTGGCAACTTGGAGAAGTGGTAAGTCCTAATAAACCACCAAAAAATTAATTAAGATTAATTTTAATTAGTAGTCCATTACCTTAAAATAATAGATTTTTTTTTCATCATTTAGGTTTATAGAAGGGATTGAATTAAGTAAGAAATGAAACTTTGTTTATATATAGATAATGACAGTATATATATAGTGTCTTGACTAATTTACGTGCCAGCAGTCGCGGTAATACGTGAGAGACTAGTGTTATTCATCTTAATTGGGTTTAAAGGTACCTAGACAGTCAATATAACTTCTATAATGCTATACTTGACTAGAGTTTTAAGTAAGAGGGAAGTACTTAAGGAGTAAGAGATGAAATATCTGTGATACCAAAGGGACTCCGTAAAGGCGAAGGCATTCCTTATCTAAAACTAACGTGAAGGACGAAGGCTTAGATAACAAATAGGATTAGAGACCCTAGTAGTCTAAGCAGTAAACGATGAATGCTATAGGTTAGATTAATATTGATTTGGTCTATAAATGAAAATGTAAGCATTCCACCTCAAGGTAATGTGGCAACGCAGGAACTGAAATCACTAGACCGTTTCTAACACCAGTAGTGAGTATGTGTGCGACAAGAAGCGGGTATTAGTAATACGGTGTGATTCCGTTTGGTATTTTCTCTACCTAACCTATTTACACATGCAAATTAGCAATGATTTTGTAAAGCTGTAAAGACAATGTAGCCTCTCTTAAATGGGAATGTTAATGTAGATACTTTTTCTATATTACCTGGAGCTAGTGTAGTAAGATATGGAAAGCGAAAGCGAAATTAGCTACGACGCTTAATACTAGTGCACAAAGGAAGGTGATAGGTTCGACATACTAATCTATTAGGAGAACCATATTTCCGTGAAGTAAAGCTAATTCCTAAGTCTTACATAAATTGTGCTAATATCTGAACTTGGTAACCCCTTTATCTTCAGTAATATACTATATATATTAAAGAGGTAATATATAAGACTTTCTTAGTTGAAATTGTTATATCCGATAAAGGGGAGAGGATTTGTTAAAAAGCAAATGCTTTATTTGGATTTCAATTGAAGTAATCTAAATAATAGATAAAGATATATATTATAATTTTTTTTGTAAAAGAATAATTTCTTATTATTTACAAGTATTTAGTTATTTAAATATTATATAAGCAAAAATGAGCTGGAATACTTTGTACTTCGTACTTCGTACTTCGTAGAAAAATCTAAAATGATTAGTACTTTAGTACCACAAAATAATATAAATAATCGTCTATTTTTATATATAAGCGGTTTAGTAGTATTTTTTTTTATAAAAAAAAAATAGCAGAAGGAAGTTCGGTGTAACTCTCGTTAGAAAAGAATCTAGTATAATAGGTTATTCAATTCTAATTTATTTCGAAATAGCTTTAAATCAAAAAGATAAAAACTACTAGAAACTATGAAGCAAGTATTAGGGATTGACAAAAGTTTTATATTATATAAAAGGATAACACATTAAAATTAAGAGTATCTAATTAGATGTATTAATTAATAATGTGATACCCCACTTTAATAAATTTACACTACACAAAAGAGAGTAGACTTTTTTAATGTGTAAAATAATAGAACTAGTGCAAGAAAACCATTTAACTACAGAAGGGTTAAATTAAATACTAAGTATAAAAACAATGATGAATCTAGGATTATCTAACAATGAAGAATGAATTTTAACAGTAAAATCGGTAACTAGATTGTCAGTGAGATGGTATTCCTAATAAGAACTGATTAGTGGGATTTATGGAAGGAGGAATCGTGTTTTTTTGTTGTAAGGGTATATAATTCACCTAGATCTAAATAAATCATGCTGTTCAATTGCATTATAATTACGCAGCACTCTAGAGATAAAGTACTAGCTGCGCAGAAAAATATATCTAGATTATTAGAATGTGGTAGAGTAGAAACAAGAAATCGGTAGATGCTTGTGATTTTGTGTAACATCATTTAATGATTTCAATAATATATATACCATATTGAAAAAACTACCCTTTAATAGGTCATAAATCAAACGATTGTTTAGATTTTATAAGAGTATATGAAATAATGCTAATTAAGGGTCATTTAACTGAAGGGGGTAGACTAAGATAGTAGATATAAAAAACTCTATGAAGACTAAAAGGGAGTAGAATTTAATCTTAATATTAAAAGCGTATATTATTCTATGAATAGTTAATATAAATTACATGATTTTTACTAATTACGATTATTATATAAAATAAAATATGTATTGAATTCTAGTATGTACTAGGTCTCTTAAAAAGAGGGAAACTTATGTTAAACTAAATAATATAATATATATTTATTAAGATTTAAAAATCTTAATATAGCTGACTTGACAAGGGTGAAATTTGACATAATTAAGGTAGTATGTTAGATTATATCTGAAATTATGTTTGGGGCGATGGCTCCTGTAGAAAATTTTGCTTGAGCCGTATGCGATGAAAGTTGCACGTACGGTTCTTTAAGGGGGAAAGTTCGAGAGGACCTACCTATCTTGACTGTTTAATTCGATGACCCACGAAAAACCTTACCACAATTTGTATAATATTATTATATTACAGGAGTTGCACGGCTGTTTTCAGTTAATGTTGTGAAGCTGTGGTTTCCATGAAATTAACGAAATCCCTGGCTTTATTTTATAATTTTTTCGATAGAGCAGATTTTTTCTTGATATGGGGAAAAAAAAAAGGGGACAAAGACAAGTCATCATGGCCCTAATATTGTGGGCTATAGACGTGCCACATATGCCTACACAAAGAGATGCAAAAATGTGAATTGAAGCTAATCTCAAAAAATAGGATATAAGAAGGATTGTAGTCTGAAATTCGACTACATGAATAAGTAATTACTAGTAATCGTGAAGTGCGCCGTTAAGCGGTAATTTCGTAATGGTAATTAAATTACCGAGGACTGAATTCAATATCCTCAGGTCGATATGCTTAGGTCGAACGGAAACGCAAGGCTGAACTTAGCATGCATATTAAAGTGTGGGATGTATATAACTACGCGATTGTACATCTATGCAAGACCTCTCCTCTATGGTTAGAGCTACACTGCCCAAAGTCTAGTTGAGGCCAAGCTGTTACTCTTGTACAGTTAAGCGTGGTAAGAGCTGTATTTCCAGATATTCATCACGGTTCACGGGATGAATATAGAATTCCTGGGAAGCCTAGATTTAAGAAAATCGACAACCCAACGAAAGGACAACCTAAGGAGGAGTACAAGACGAAATAGGCTGAATTACGGGAGGCCTAAGGCCAGCGATGGCTAAGGAGTCGGAGGAGTCATAGTACTGTAACAGGGAAGGCGCTCCAGCCTAATCTAAAAGTGAATTACCACACCGTGGATGCGGTATAAGAATAAACGATACATTGGAAGAGTCTAGATCTGTCAGCAAGAGAAAAAGAGGATAGCTAGTGTGTATAAGAGGATCTCAGACTGACTAGGGATGGCTACAACCTCCTTGAAACACATAGATAACTCTCGACTATGAAATATATCGAGTATAGCTTGATGTGTTATTATATCTAATATAATTAGGTGGAAAGCCGTATGAGGGGAAACTTTCACGTACGGTTTGGAGGGGAGAGGATCAGGTATCCAATGTAAGACTCAAATTCATTGAGAATCTGGTATCTTAGATATCAGACCGATCATTCTTACCCTACTCACCATGTCACGGTGAATTAACCTTGGATTGGTACTAACCACTCGTCACATGCTGAAAGGAGCATGCGCAATAAGTTTGCTTTCTTAGTAATTAGTAAATAAAACATGTAGGTTTTGTGTCTATTATTAGGAATCTTCGTATGCGTGGCTCTAATTAGTGTTAAGTCGAAATACGGTTCGTGTAGTGGAAGTTGCACGGGAATGATTTATTATTAACATTATTTTAATATGTAATTATATATTAATCTTAAATTAATATATAATGATCTATATTATTTAGAGGTGGTGTGGGTGTCTTATGGATATATTAAAATAAAAGTTGAGTTTGGTGATGGCTCTGATTGAACGCTGTTCAAGTGCTTGACACATGCTAATCATACGTTTTAATTTAAAGTTAGAGTATTGCTCCTGCAATAAGACAAAAAATTAAAAAGTGGTGTACAGGTGAGTATTAAGATATTCTTAGCCGGCCTTAAAGTGGAGATAAATTCTTCATAATAAATAAAGGGCAGGTAATAACCCGCTTTAAGAGGATAATAAATGTTTTCGGAATAGGTAGTAGTCAAGGTGATGGCTTAACTAGCCTTAAACTTTCGTAGTCGAATCTGAGAGGTTGATCGACCACATTGGGTCTGAAAAAACCCCAATGCAATTTAGTACAGCAGTGAGGAATCTTGGTCAATGGCCTAATGGCTGAACTGGCAACTTGGAGAAGTGGTAAGTCCTAATAAACCACCAAAAAATTAATTAAGATTAATTTTAATTAGTAGTCCATTACCTTAAAATAATAAGATTTTTTTTTTTCATCATTTAGGTTTATAGAAGGGATTGAATTAAGTAAGAAATGAAACTTTGTTTATATATAGATAATGACAGTATATATATAGTGTCTTGACTAATTTACGTGCCAGCAGTCGCGGTAATACGTGAGAGACTAGTGTTATTCATCTTAATTGGGTTTAAAGGGTACCTAGACAGTCAATATAACTTCTATAATGCTAATACTTGACTAGAGTTTTAAGTAAGAGGGAAGTACTTAAGGAGTAAGAGATGAAATATCTGTGATACCAAAGGGACTCCGTAAAGGCGAAGGCATTCCTTTATCTAAAAACTAACGTTGAAGGACGAAGGCTTAGATAACAAATAGGATTAGAGACCCTAGTAGTCTAAGCAGTAAACGATGAATGCTATAGGTTAGATTAATATTTGATTTGGTCTATAAATGAAAATGTAAGCATTCCACCTCAAGAGTAATGTGGCAACGCAGGAACTGAAATCACTAGACCGTTTCTAACACCAGTAGTGAAGTATGTGTGCGACAAGAAGCGGGTATTAGTAATACGGTGTGATTCCGTTTGGTATTTCTCTACCTAACACTATTACACATGCAAATTAGCAATGATTTGTGTAAAGCTGTAAAGACAATGTAGCCTCTCTTAAATGGGAATGTTAATGTAGATACTTTTCTATATTACCTGGAGCTAGTGTAAGTAAGATATGGAAAGCGAAAGCGAAATTAGCTACGACGCTTTAATACTAGTGCACAAAGGAAGGTGATAGGTTCGACATACTAATCTATTAGAGAAACCATATTTCCGTTGAAGTAAAGCTAATTTCCTAAGTCTTACATAAATTGTGCTAATATCTGAACTTGGTAACCCCTTTATCTTCAGTAATATACTATATATTATTAAAGAGGTAATATATAAGACTTTCTTAGTTGAAATTGTTATATCCGATAAAGGGGAGAGGATTTGTTAAAAAGCAAATGCTTTATTTGGATTTCAATTGAAGTAAATCTAAATAATAGATAAAGATATATATTATAATTTTTTTGTAAAAGAATAAATTTCTTATTATTTACAAGTATTTAGTTATTTAAATATTTATATATAAGCAAAAATGAGCTGGAATACTTTGTACTTCGTACTTCGTACTTCGTAGAAAATCTAAAATGATTTAGTACTTTAGTACCACAAAATAATATAAATAATCGTCTATTTTATATATAAGCGGTTTAGTAGTATTTTTTTTTATAAAAAAAAAATAGCAGAAGGAAGTTTCGGTGTAACTCTCGTTAGAAAAAATCTAGTATAATAGGTTATTCAATTCTAATTTATTTCGAAATAGCTTTAAATCAAAAAGATAAAGAACTACTAGAAACTATGAAGCAAGTATTAGGGATTGACAAAAGTTTATATTATAATAAAAAGGATAACACATTAAAATTAAGAGTATCTAATTTAGATGTATTAATTAATAATGTGATACCCCACTTTAATAAATTTACACTACACAAAAGAGAGTAGACTTTTTATTAATGTGTAAATAATAGAACTAGTGCAAGAAAACCCATTTAACTACAGAAGGTTAAATTAAATACTAAGTATAAAAACAATGATGAATCTAGGATTATCTAACAAATTGAAGAATGAATTTTTAACAGTAAAATCGTTAACTAGATTGTCAGTTGAGACTGGTATTCCTAATAAGAACTGATTAGTGGGATTTATGGAAGGAGAATCGTGTTTTTTTTTGTAAGGGTATATAATTCACCTAGATC
>PNEP01000010.1:0-24199 GCA_002939055.1 Hypocreales sp. Mo6-1
TTATAATAAAAAGGATAACACATTAAAATTAAGAGTATCTAATTTAGATGTATTAATTAATAATGTGATACCCCACTTTAATAAATTTACACTACACAAAAGAGAGTAGACTTTTTATTAATGTGTAAAATAATAGAACTAGTGCAAGAAAACCCATTTAACTACAGAAGGGTTAAATTAAATACTAAGTATAAAAACAATGATGAATCTAGGATTATCTAACAAATTGAAGAATGAATTTTTAACAGTAAAATCGTTAACTAGATTGTCAGTTGAGACTGGTATTCCTAATAAGAACTGATTAGTGGGATTTATGGAAGGAGAATCGTGTTTTTTTTTGTAAGGGTATATAATTCACCTAGATCTAAATTAAATCATGCTGTTCAATTGGCATTTATAATTACGCAGCACTCTAGAGATAAAGTACTAGCTTGCGCAGAAAAATATATCTAGATTATTAGAATGTGTAGAGTAGAAACAAGAAAATCGGTAGATGCTTGTGATTTTGTAGTAACATCATTTAATGATTTCAATAAATATATGATACCATATTGAAAAAACTACCCTTTAATAGGTCATAAATCAAACGATTGTTTAGATTTTATAAGAGTATATGAAATAATGCTAATTAAGGGTCATTTAACTGAAGAGGGGTAGACTAAGATAGTAGATATAAAAAACTCTATGAAGACTAAAAGGGAGTAGAATTTAATCTTAATATTAAAAGCGTAATATTATTCTATGAATAGTTTAATATAAATTACATGATTTTTACTAATTACGATTATTATATAAAATAAAATATGTATTGAATTCTAGTATGTACTAGGTCTCTTAAAAAGAGGGAAACTTATGTTAAACTAAATAAATATAATATATATTTATTAAGATTTAAAAATCTTAATATAGCTGACTTGACAAGGGTGAAATTTGACATAATTAAGGTAGTATGTTAGATTATATCTGAAATTATGTTTGGGCGATGGCTCCTGTAGAAAATTTTTGCTTGAGCCGTATGCGATGAAAGTTGCACGTACGGTTCTTTAAGGGGGAAAGTTCGAGAGGACCTACCTATCTTGACTGTTTAATTCGATGACCCACGAAAAACCTTACCACAATTTGTATAATATTATTATTACAGGAGTTGCACGGCTGTTTTCAGTTAATGTTGTGAAGCTGTGGTTTCCATGAAATTAACGAAATCCCTGGCTTTATTTTATAATTTTTTTCGATAGAGCAGATTTTTTCTTGATATGGGGAAAAAAAAAGGGGACAAAGACAAGTCATCATGGCCCTAATATTGTGGGCTATAGACGTGCCACATATGCCTACACAAAGAGATGCAAAAATGTGAATTGAAGCTAATCTCAAAAAATAGGATATAAGAAGGATTGTAGTCTGAAATTCGACTACATGAATAAGTAATTACTAGTAATCGTGAAGTGCGCCGTTAAGCGGTAATTTCGTAATGGTAATTAAATTACCGAGGACTGAATTCAATATCCTCAGGTCGATATGCTTAGGTCGAACGGAAACGCAAGGCTGAACTTAGCATGCATATTAAAGTGTGGGATGTATATAACTACGCGATTGTACATCTATGCAAGACCTCTCCTCTATGGTTAGAGCTACACTGCCCAAAGTCTAGTTGAGGCCAAGCTGTTACTCTTGTACAGTTAAGCGTGGTAAGAGCTGTATTTCCAGATATTCATCACGGTTCACGGGATGAATATAGAATTCCTGGGAAGCCTAGATTTAAGAAAATCGACAACCCAACGAAAGGACAACCTAAGGAGGAGTACAAGACGAAATAGGCTGAATTACGGGAGGCCTAAGGCCAGCGATGGCTAAGGAGTCGGAGGAGTCATAGTACTGTAACAGGGAAGGCGCTCCAGCCTAATCTAAAAGTGAATTACCACACCGTGGATGCGGTATAAGAATAAACGATACATTGGAAGAGTCTAGATCTGTCAGCAAGAGAAAAAGAGGATAGCTAGTGTGTATAAGAGGATCTCAGACTGACTAGGGATGGCTACAACCTCCTTGAAACATAGATAACTCTCGACTATGAAATATATCGAGTATAGCTTGATGTGTTATTATATCTAATATAATTAGGTGGAAAGCCGTATGAGGGGAAACTTTCACGTACGGTTTGGAGGGAGAGGATCAGGTATCCAATGTAAGACTCAAATTCATTGAGAATCTGGTATCTTAGATATCAGACCGATCATTCTTACCCTACTCACCATGTCACGGTGAATTAACCTTGGATTGGTACTAACCACTCGTCACATGCTGAAAGGAGCATGCGCAATAAGTTTGCTTTCTTAGTAATTAGTAAATAAAACATGTAGGTTTTGTGTCTATTATTAGGAATCTTCGTATGCGTGGCTCTAATTAGTGTTAAGTCGAAATACGGTTCGTGTAGTGGAAGTTGCACGGGAATGATTTATTATTAACATTATTTTAATATGTAATATTATATATTAATCTTAAATTAATATATAATGATCTATATTATTTAGAGGTGGTGTGGGTGTCTTATGGATATATTAAAATAAAAGTTGAGTTTGGTGATGGCTCTGATTGAACGCTGTTCAAGTGCTTGACACATGCTAATCATACGTTTTAATTTAAAGTTAGAGTATTGCTCCTGCAATAAGACAAAAAATTAAAAAGTGGTGTACAGGTGAGTATTAAGATATTCTTAGCCGGCCTTAAAGTGGAGATAAATTCTTCATAATAAATAAAGGGCAGGTAATAACCCGCTTTAAGAGGATAATAAATGTTTTCGGAATAGGTAGTAGTCAAGGTGATGGCTTAACTAGCCTTAAACTTTCGTAGTCGAATCTGAGAGGTTGATCGACCACATTGGGTCTGAAAAAACCCCAATGCAATTTAGTACAGCAGTGAGGAATCTTGGTCAATGGCCTAATGGCTGAACTGGCAACTTGGAGAAGTGGTAAGTCCTAATAAACCACCAAAAAATTAATTAAGATTAATTTTAATTAGTAGTCCATTACCTTAAAATAATAAGATTTTTTTTTTCATCATTTAGGTTTATAGAAGGGATTGAATTAAGTAAGAAATGAAACTTTGTTTATATATAGATAATGACAGTATATATATAGTGTCTTGACTAATTTACGTGCCAGCAGTCGCGGTAATACGTGAGAGACTAGTGTTATTCATCTTAATTGGGTTTAAAGGGTACCTAGACAGTCAATATAACTTCTATAATGCTAATACTTGACTAGAGTTTTAAGTAAGAGGGAAGTACTTAAGGAGTAAGAGATGAAATATCTGTGATACCAAAGGGACTCCGTAAAGGCGAAGGCATTCCTTTATCTAAAAACTAACGTTGAAGGACGAAGGCTTAGATAACAAATAGGATTAGAGACCCTAGTAGTCTAAGCAGTAAACGATGAATGCTATAGGTTAGATTAATATTTGATTTGGTCTATAAATGAAAATGTAAGCATTCCACCTCAAGAGTAATGTGGCAACGCAGGAACTGAAATCACTAGACCGTTTCTAACACCAGTAGTGAAGTATGTGTGCGACAAGAAGCGGGTATTAGTAATACGGTGTGATTCCGTTTGGTATTTTCTCTACCTAACACTATTTACACATGCAAATTAGCAATGATTTGTGTAAAGCTGTAAAGACAATGTAGCCTCTCTTAAATGGGAATGTTAATGTAGATACTTTTTCTATATTACCTGGAGCTAGTGTAAGTAAGATATGGAAAGCGAAAGCGAAATTAGCTACGACGCTTTAATACTAGTGCACAAAGGAAGGTGATAGGTTCGACATACTAATCTATTAGAGAAACCATATTTCCGTTGAAGTAAAGCTAATTTCCTAAGTCTTACATAAATTGTGCTAATATCTGAACTTGGTAACCCCTTTATCTTCAGTAATATACTATATATATTAAAGAGGTAATATATAAGACTTTCTTAGTTGAAATTGTTATATCCGATAAAGGGGAGAGGATTTGTTAAAAAGCAAATGCTTTATTTGGATTTCAATTGAAGTAAATCTAAATAATAGATAAAGATATATATTATAATTTTTTTTGTAAAAGAATAAATTTCTTATTATTTACAAGTATTTAGTTATTTAAATATTTATATATAAGCAAAAATGAGCTGGAATACTTTGTACTTCGTACTTCGTACTTCGTAGAAAAATCTAAAATGATTTAGTACTTTAGTACCACAAAATAATATAAATAATCGTCTATTTTTATATATAAGCGGTTTAGTAGTATTTTTTTTTTATAAAAAAAAAAATAGCAGAAGGAAGTTTCGGTGTAACTCTCGTTAGAAAAGAATCTAGTATAATAGGTTATTCAATTCTAATTTATTTCGAAATAGCTTTAAATCAAAAAGATAAAGAACTACTAGAAACTATGAAGCAAGTATTAGGGATTGACAAAAGTTTATATTATAATAAAAAGGATAACACATTAAAATTAAGAGTATCTAATTTAGATGTATTAATTAATAATGTGATACCCCACTTTAATAAATTTACACTACACAAAAGAGAGTAGACTTTTTATTAATGTGTAAAATAATAGAACTAGTGCAAGAAAACCCATTTAACTACAGAAGGGTTAAATTAAATACTAAGTATAAAAACAATGATGAATCTAGGATTATCTAACAAATTGAAGAATGAATTTTTAACAGTAAAATCGTTAACTAGATTGTCAGTTGAGACTGGTATTCCTAATAAGAACTGATTAGTGGGATTTATGGAAGGAGAATCGTGTTTTTTTTTGTAAGGGTATATAATTCACCTAGATCTAAATTAAATCATGCTGTTCAATTGGCATTTATAATTACGCAGCACTCTAGAGATAAAGTACTAGCTTGCGCAGAAAAATATATCTAGATTATTAGAATGTGGTAGAGTAGAAACAAGAAAATCGGTAGATGCTTGTGATTTTGTAGTAACATCATTTAATGATTTCAATAAATATATGATACCATATTGAAAAAACTACCCTTTAATAGGTCATAAATCAAACGATTGTTTAGATTTTATAAGAGTATATGAAATAATGCTAATTAAGGGTCATTTAACTGAAGAGGGGTAGACTAAGATAGTAGATATAAAAAACTCTATGAAGACTAAAAGGGAGTAGAATTTAATCTTAATATTAAAAGCGTAATATTATTCTATGAATAGTTTAATATAAATTACATGATTTTTACTAATTACGATTATTATATAAAATAAAATATGTATTGAATTCTAGTATGTACTAGGTCTCTTAAAAAGAGGGAAACTTATGTTAAACTAAATAATATAATATATATTTATTAAGATTTAAAAATCTTAATATAGCTGACTTGACAAGGGTGAAATTTGACATAATTAAGGTAGTATGTTAGATTATATCTGAAATTATGTTTGGGGCGATGGCTCCTGTAGAAAATTTTTGCTTGAGCCGTATGCGATGAAAGTTGCACGTACGGTTCTTTAAGGGGGAAAGTTCGAGAGGACCTACCTATCTTGACTGTTTAATTCGATGACCCACGAAAAACCTTACCACAATTTGTATAATATTATTATATTACAGGAGTTGCACGGCTGTTTTCAGTTAATGTTGTGAAGCTGTGGTTTCCATGAAATTAACGAAATCCCTGGCTTTATTTTATAATTTTTTTCGATAGAGCAGATTTTTTCTTGATATGGGGAAAAAAAAAAGGGGACAAAGACAAGTCATCATGGCCCTAATATTGTGGGCTATAGACGTGCCACATATGCCTACACAAAGAGATGCAAAAATGTGAATTGAAGCTAATCTCAAAAAATAGGATATAAGAAGGATTGTAGTCTGAAATTCGACTACATGAATAAGTAATTACTAGTAATCGTGAAGTGCGCCGTTAAGCGGTAATTTCGTAATGGTAATTAAATTACCGAGGACTGAATTCAATATCCTCAGGTCGATATGCTTAGGTCGAACGGAAACGCAAGGCTGAACTTAGCATGCATATTAAAGTGTGGGATGTATATAACTACGCGATTGTACATCTATGCAAGACCTCTCCTCTATGGTTAGAGCTACACTGCCCAAAGTCTAGTTGAGGCCAAGCTGTTACTCTTGTACAGTTAAGCGTGGTAAGAGCTGTATTTCCAGATATTCATCACGGTTCACGGGATGAATATAGAATTCCTGGGAAGCCTAGATTTAAGAAAATCGACAACCCAACGAAAGGACAACCTAAGGAGGAGTACAAGACGAAATAGGCTGAATTACGGGAGGCCTAAGGCCAGCGATGGCTAAGGAGTCGGAGGAGTCATAGTACTGTAACAGGGAAGGCGCTCCAGCCTAATCTAAAAGTGAATTACCACACCGTGGATGCGGTATAAGAATAAACGATACATTGGAAGAGTCTAGATCTGTCAGCAAGAGAAAAAGAGGATAGCTAGTGTGTATAAGAGGATCTCAGACTGACTAGGGATGGCTACAACCTCCTTGAAACACATAGATAACTCTCGACTATGAAATATATCGAGTATAGCTTGATGTGTTATTATATCTAATATAATTAGGTGGAAAGCCGTATGAGGGGAAACTTTCACGTACGGTTTGGAGGGGAGAGGATCAGGTATCCAATGTAAGACTCAAATTCATTGAGAATCTGGTATCTTAGATATCAGACCGATCATTCTTACCCTACTCACCATGTCACGGTGAATTAACCTTGGATTGGTACTAACCACTCGTCACATGCTGAAAGGAGCATGCGCAATAAGTTTGCTTTCTTAGTAATTAGTAAATAAAACATGTAGGTTTGTGTCTATTATTAGGAATCTTCGTATGCGTGGCTCTAATTAGTGTTAAGTCGAAATACGGTTCGTGTAGTGGAAGTTGCACGGGAATGATTTATTATTAACATTATTTTTAATATGTAATATTATATATTAATCTTAAATTAATATATAATGATCTATATTATTTAGAGGGTGGGTGTGGGTGTCTTATGGATATATTAAAATAAAAGTTGAGTTTGGTGATGGCTCTGATTGAACGCTGTTTCAAGTGCTTGACACATGCTAATCATACGTTTTAATTTAAAGTTAGAGTATTGCTCCTGCAATAAGACAAAAATTAAAAAGTGGTGTACAGGTGAGTATTAAGATATTCTTAGCCGGCCTTAAAGTGGAGATAAATTCTTCATAATAAATAAAGGGCAGTAATAACCCGCTTTAAGAGGATAATAATGTTTTCGGAATAGGTAGTAGTCAAGGTGATGGCTTAACTAGCCTTAAACTTTCGTAGTCGAATCTGAGAGGTTGATCGACCACATTGGGTCTGAAAAAACCCCATGCAATTTAGTACAGCAGTGAGGAATCTTGGTCAATGGCCTAATGGCTGAACTGGCAACTTGGAGAAGTGGTAAGTCCTAATAAACCACCAAAAAATTAATTAAGATTAATTTTAATTAGTAGTCCATTACCTTAAAATAATAAGATTTTTTTTTTCATCATTTAGGTTTATAGAAGGGATTGAATTAAGTAAGAAATGAAACTTTGTTTATATATAGATAATGACAGTATATATATAGTGTCTTGACTAATTTACGTGCCAGCAGTCGCGGTAATACGTGAGAGACTAGTGTTATTCATCTTAATTGGGTTTAAAGGGTACCTAGACAGTCATATAACTTCTATAATGCTAATACTTGACTAGAGTTTTAAGTAAGAGGGAAGTACTTAAGGAGTAAGAGATGAAATATCTGTGATACCAAAGGGACTCCGTAAAGGCGAAGGCATTCCTTTATCTAAAAACTAACGTTGAAGGACGAAGGCTTAGATAACAAATAGGATTAGAGACCCTAGTAGTCTAAGCAGTAAACGATGAATGCTATAGGTTAGATTAATATTTGATTTGGTCTATAAATGAAAATGTAAGCATTCCACCTCAAGAGTAATGTGGCAACGCAGGAACTGAAATCACTAGACCGTTTCTAACACCAGTAGTGAAGTATGTGTGCGACAAGAAGCGGGTATTAGTAATACGGTGTGATTCCGTTTGGTATTTTCTCTACCTAACACTATTTACACATGCAAATTAGCAATGATTTGTGTAAAGCTGTAAAGACAATGTAGCCTCTCTTAAATGGGAATGTTAATGTAGATACTTTTCTATATTACCTGGAGCTAGTGTAAGTAAGATATGGAAAGCGAAAGCGAAATTAGCTACGACGCTTTAATACTAGTGCACAAAGGAAGGTGATAGGTTCGACATACTAATCTATTAGAGAAACCATATTTCCGTTGAAGTAAAGCTAATTTCCTAAGTCTTACATAAATTGTGCTAATATCTGAACTTGGTAACCCCTTTATCTTCAGTAATATACTATATATATTAAAGAGGTAATATATAAGACTTCTTAGTTGAAATTGTTATATCCGATAAAGGGGAGAGGATTTGTTAAAAAGCAAATGCTTTATTTGGATTTCAATTGAAGTAAATCTAAATAATAGATAAAGATATATATTATAATTTTTTTTGTAAAGAATAAATTTCTTATTATTTACAAGTATTTAGTTATTTAAATATTTATATATAAGCAAAAATGAGCTGGAATACTTTGTACTTCGTACTTCGTACTTCGTAGAAAAATCTAAAATGATTTAGTACTTTAGTACCCACAAAATAATATAAATAATCGTCTATTTTTATATATAAGCGGTTTAGTAGTATTTTTTTTTTATAAAAAAAAAATAGCAGAAGGAAGTTTCGGTGTAACTCTCGTTAGAAAAGAATCTAGTATAATAGGTTATTCAATTCTAATTTATTTCGAAATAGCTTTAAATCAAAAAGATAAAGAACTACTAGAAACTATGAAGCAAGTATTAGGGATTGACAAAAGTTTATATTATAATAAAAAGGATAACACATTAAAATTAAGAGTATCTAATTTAGATGTATTAATTAATAATGTGATACCCCACTTTAATAAATTTACACTACACAAAAGAGAGTAGACTTTTTATTAATGTGTAAAATAATAGAACTAGTGCAAGAAAACCCATTTAACTACAGAAGGGTTAAATTAAATACTAAGTATAAAAACAATGATGAATCTAGGATTATCTAACAAATTGAAGAATGAATTTTTAACAGTAAAATCGTTAACTAGATTGTCAGTTGAGACTGGTATTCCTAATAAGAACTGATTAGTGGGATTTATGGAAGGAGAATCGTGTTTTTTTTTGTAAGGGTATATAATTCACCTAGATCTAAATTAAATCATGCTGTTCAATTGGCATTTATAATTACGCAGCACTCTAGAGATAAAGTACTAGCTTGCGCAGAAAAATATATCTAGATTATTAGAATGTGGTAGAGTAGAAACAAGAAAATCGGTAGATGCTTGTGATTTTGTAGTAACATCATTTAATGATTTCAATAAATATATGATACCATATTGAAAAAACTACCCTTTAATAGGTCATAAATCAAACGATTGTTTAGATTTTATAAGAGTATATGAAATAATGCTAATTAAGGGTCATTTAACTGAAGAGGGGTAGACTAAGATAGTAGATATAAAAAACTCTATGAAGACTAAAAGGGAGTAGAATTTAATCTTAATATTAAAAGCGTAATATTATTCTATGAATAGTTTAATATAAATTACATGATTTTTACTAATTACGATTATTATATAAAATAAAATATGTATTGAATTCTAGTATGTACTAGGTCTCTTAAAAAGAGGGAAACTTATGTTAAACTAAATAATATAATATATATTTATTAAGATTTAAAAATCTTAATATAGCTGACTTGACAAGGGTGAAATTTGACATAATTAAGGTAGTATGTTAGATTATATCTGAAATTATGTTTGGGGCGATGGCTCCTGTAGAAAATTTTTGCTTGAGCCGTATGCGATGAAAGTTGCACGTACGGTTCTTTAAGGGGGAAAGTTCGAGAGGACCTACCTATCTTGACTGTTTAATTCGATGACCCACGAAAAACCTTACCACAATTTGTATAATATTATTATATTACAGGAGTTGCACGGCTGTTTTCAGTTAATGTTGTGAAGCTGTGGTTTCCATGAAATTAACGAAATCCCTGGCTTTATTTTATAATTTTTTTCGATAGAGCAGATTTTTTCTTGATATGGGGAAAAAAAAAAGGGGACAAAGACAAGTCATCATGGCCCTAATATTGTGGGCTATAGACGTGCCACATATGCCTACACAAAGAGATGCAAAAATGTGAATTGAAGCTAATCTCAAAAAATAGGATATAAGAAGGATTGTAGTCTGAAATTCGACTACATGAATAAGTAATTACTAGTAATCGTGAAGTGCGCCGTTAAGCGGTAATTTCGTAATGGTAATTAAATTACCGAGGACTGAATTCAATATCCTCAGGTCGATATGCTTAGGTCGAACGGAAACGCAAGGCTGAACTTAGCATGCATATTAAAGTGTGGGATGTATATAACTACGCGATTGTACATCTATGCAAGACCTCTCCTCTATGGTTAGAGCTACACTGCCCAAAGTCTAGTTGAGGCCAAGCTGTTACTCTTGTACAGTTAAGCGTGGTAAGAGCTGTATTTCCAGATATTCATCACGGTTCACGGGATGAATATAGAATTCCTGGGAAGCCTAGATTTAAGAAAATCGACAACCCAACGAAAGGACAACCTAAGGAGGAGTACAAGACGAAATAGGCTGAATTACGGGAGGCCTAAGGCCAGCGATGGCTAAGGAGTCGGAGGAGTCATAGTACTGTAACAGGGAAGGCGCTCCAGCCTAATCTAAAAGTGAATTACCACACCGTGGATGCGGTATAAGAATAAACGATACATTGGAAGAGTCTAGATCTGTCAGCAAGAGAAAAAGAGGATAGCTAGTGTGTATAAGAGGATCTCAGACTGACTAGGGATGGCTACAACCTCCTTGAAACACATAGATAACTCTCGACTATGAAATATATCGAGTATAGCTTGATGTGTTATTATATCTAATATAATTAGGTGGAAAGCCGTATGAGGGGAAACTTTCACGTACGGTTTGGAGGGGAGAGGATCAGGTATCCAATGTAAGACTCAAATTCATTGAGAATCTGGTATCTTAGATATCAGACCGATCATTCTTACCCTACTCACCATGTCACGGTGAATTAACCTTGGATTGGTACTAACCACTCGTCACATGCTGAAAGGAGCATGCGCAATAAGTTTGCTTTCTTAGTAATTAGTAAATAAAACATGTAGGTTTTGTGTCTATTATTAGGAATCTTCGTATGCGTGGCTCTAATTAGTGTTAAGTCGAAATACGGTTCGTGTAGTGGAAGTTGCACGGGAATGATTTATTATTAACATTATTTTAATATGTAATATTATATATTAATCTTAAATTAATATATAATGATCTATATTATTTAGAGGTGGTGTGGGTGTCTTATGGATATATTAAAATAAAAGTTGAGTTTGGTGATGGCTCTGATTGAACGCTGTTCAAGTGCTTGACACATGCTAATCATACGTTTTAATTTAAAGTTAGAGTATTGCTCCTGCAATAAGACAAAAAATTAAAAAGTGGTGTACAGGTGAGTATTAAGATATTCTTAGCCGGCCTTAAAGTGGAGATAAATTCTTCATAATAAATAAAGGGCAGGTAATAACCCGCTTTAAGAGGATAATAAATGTTTTCGGAATAGGTAGTAGTCAAGGTGATGGCTTAACTAGCCTTAAACTTTCGTAGTCGAATCTGAGAGGTTGATCGACCACATTGGGTCTGAAAAAACCCCAATGCAATTTAGTACAGCAGTGAGGAATCTTGGTCAATGGCCTAATGGCTGAACTGGCAACTTGGAGAAGTGGTAAGTCCTAATAAACCACCAAAAAATTAATTAAGATTAATTTTAATTAGTAGTCCATTACCTTAAAATAATAAGATTTTTTTTTCATCATTTAGGTTTATAGAAGGGATTGAATTAAGTAAGAAATGAAACTTTGTTTATATATAGATAATGACAGTATATATATAGTGTCTTGACTAATTTACGTGCCAGCAGTCGCGGTAATACGTGAGAGACTAGTGTTATTCATCTTAATTGGGTTTAAAGGGTACCTAGACAGTCAATATAACTTCTATAATGCTAATACTTGACTAGAGTTTTAAGTAAGAGGGAAGTACTTAAGGAGTAAGAGATGAAATATCTGTGATACCAAAGGGACTCCGTAAAGGCGAAGGCATTCCTTTATCTAAAAACTAACGTTGAAGGACGAAGGCTTAGATAACAAATAGGATTAGAGACCCTAGTAGTCTAAGCAGTAAACGATGAATGCTATAGGTTAGATTAATATTTGATTTGGTCTATAAATGAAAATGTAAGCATTCCACCTCAAGAGTAATGTGGCAACGCAGGAACTGAAATCACTAGACCGTTTCTAACACCAGTAGTGAAGTATGTGTGCGACAAGAAGCGGGTATTAGTAATACGGTGTGATTCCGTTTGGTATTTTCTCTACCTAACACTATTTACACATGCAAATTAGCAATGATTTGTGTAAAGCTGTAAAGACAATGTAGCCTCTCTTAAATGGGAATGTTAATGTAGATACTTTTTCTATATTACCTGGAGCTAGTGTAAGTAAGATATGGAAAGCGAAAGCGAAATTAGCTACGACGCTTTAATACTAGTGCACAAAGGAAGGTGATAGGTTCGACATACTAATCTATTAGAGAAACCATATTTCCGTTGAAGTAAAGCTAATTTCCTAAGTCTTACATAAATTGTGCTAATATCTGAACTTGGTAACCCCTTTATCTTCAGTAATATACTATATATATTAAAGAGGTAATATATAAGACTTTCTTAGTTGAAATTGTTATATCCGATAAAGGGGAGAGGATTTGTTAAAAAGCAAATGCTTTATTTGGATTTCAATTGAAGTAAATCTAAATAATAGATAAAGATATATATTATAATTTTTTTGTAAAAGAATAAATTTCTTATTATTTACAAGTATTTAGTTATTTAAATATTTATATATAAGCAAAAATGAGCTGGAATACTTTGTACTTCGTACTTCGTACTTCGTAGAAAAATCTAAAATGATTTAGTACTTTAGTACCACAAAATAATATAAATAATCGTCTATTTTTATATATAAGCGGTTTAGTAGTATTTTTTTTTTATAAAAAAAAAATAGCAGAAGGAAGTTTCGGTGTAACTCTCGTTAGAAAAGAATCTAGTATAATAGGTTATTCAATTCTAATTTATTTCGAAATAGCTTTAAATCAAAAAGATAAAGAACTACTAGAAACTATGAAGCAAGTATTAGGGATTGACAAAAGTTTATATTATAATAAAAAGGATAACACATTAAAATTAAGAGTATCTAATTTAGATGTATTAATTAATAATGTGATACCCCACTTTAATAAATTTACACTACACAAAAGAGAGTAGACTTTTTATTAATGTGTAAAATAATAGAACTAGTGCAAGAAAACCCATTTAACTACAGAAGGGTTAAATTAAATACTAAGTATAAAAACAATGATGAATCTAGGATTATCTAACAAATTGAAGAATGAATTTTTAACAGTAAAATCGTTAACTAGATTGTCAGTTGAGACTGGTATTCCTAATAAGAACTGATTAGTGGGATTTATGGAAGGAGAATCGTGTTTTTTTTTGTAAGGGTATATAATTCACCTAGATCTAAATTAAATCATGCTGTTCAATTGGCATTTATAATTACGCAGCACTCTAGAGATAAAGTACTAGCTTGCGCAGAAAAATATATCTAGATTATTAGAATGTGGTAGAGTAGAAACAAGAAAATCGGTAGATGCTTGTGATTTTGTAGTAACATCATTTAATGATTTCAATAAATATATGATACCATATTGAAAAAACTACCCTTTAATAGGTCATAAATCAAACGATTGTTTAGATTTTATAAGAGTATATGAAATAATGCTAATTAAGGGTCATTTAACTGAAGAGGGGTAGACTAAGATAGTAGATATAAAAAACTCTATGAAGACTAAAAGGGAGTAGAATTTAATCTTAATATTAAAAGCGTAATATTATTCTATGAATAGTTTAATATAAATTACATGATTTTTACTAATTACGATTATTATATAAAATAAAATATGTATTGAATTCTAGTATGTACTAGGTCTCTTAAAAAGAGGGAAACTTATGTTAAACTAAATAATATAATATATATTTATTAAGATTTAAAAATCTTAATATAGCTGACTTGACAAGGGTGAAATTTGACATAATTAAGGTAGTATGTTAGATTATATCTGAAATTATGTTTGGGGCGATGGCTCCTGTAGAAAATTTTTGCTTGAGCCGTATGCGATGAAAGTTGCACGTACGGTTCTTTAAGGGGGAAAGTTCGAGAGGACCTACCTATCTTGACTGTTTAATTCGATGACCCACGAAAAACCTTACCACAATTTGTATAATATTATTATATTACAGGAGTTGCACGGCTGTTTTCAGTTAATGTTGTGAAGCTGTGGTTTCCATGAAATTAACGAAATCCCTGGCTTTATTTTATAATTTTTTTCGATAGAGCAGATTTTTTCTTGATATGGGGAAAAAAAAAAGGGGACAAAGACAAGTCATCATGGCCCTAATATTGTGGGCTATAGACGTGCCACATATGCCTACACAAAGAGATGCAAAAATGTGAATTGAAGCTAATCTCAAAAAATAGGATATAAGAAGGATTGTAGTCTGAAATTCGACTACATGAATAAGTAATTACTAGTAATCGTGAAGTGCGCCGTTAAGCGGTAATTTCGTAATGGTAATTAAATTACCGAGGACTGAATTCAATATCCTCAGGTCGATATGCTTAGGTCGAACGGAAACGCAAGGCTGAACTTAGCATGCATATTAAAGTGTGGGATGTATATAACTACGCGATTGTACATCTATGCAAGACCTCTCCTCTATGGTTAGAGCTACACTGCCCAAAGTCTAGTTGAGGCCAAGCTGTTACTCTTGTACAGTTAAGCGTGGTAAGAGCTGTATTTCCAGATATTCATCACGGTTCACGGGATGAATATAGAATTCCTGGGAAGCCTAGATTTAAGAAAATCGACAACCCAACGAAAGGACAACCTAAGGAGGAGTACAAGACGAAATAGGCTGAATTACGGGAGGCCTAAGGCCAGCGATGGCTAAGGAGTCGGAGGAGTCATAGTACTGTAACAGGGAAGGCGCTCCAGCCTAATCTAAAAGTGAATTACCACACCGTGGATGCGGTATAAGAATAAACGATACATTGGAAGAGTCTAGATCTGTCAGCAAGAGAAAAAGAGGATAGCTAGTGTGTATAAGAGGATCTCAGACTGACTAGGGATGGCTACAACCTCCTTGAAACACATAGATAACTCTCGACTATGAAATATATCGAGTATAGCTTGATGTGTTATTATATCTAATATAATTAGGTGGAAAGCCGTATGAGGGGAAACTTTCACGTACGGTTTGGAGGGGAGAGGATCAGGTATCCAATGTAAGACTCAAATTCATTGAGAATCTGGTATCTTAGATATCAGACCGATCATTCTTACCCTACTCACCATGTCACGGTGAATTAACCTTGGATTGGTACTAACCACTCGTCACATGCTGAAAGGAGCATGCGCAATAAGTTTGCTTTCTTAGTAATTAGTAAATAAAACATGTAGGTTTTGTGTCTATTATTAGGAATCTTCGTATGCGTGGCTCTAATTAGTGTTAAGTCGAAATACGGTTCGTGTAGTGGAAGTTGCACGGGAATGATTTATTATTAACATTATTTTAATATGTAATATTATATATTAATCTTAAATTAATATATAATGATCTATATTATTTAGAGGTGGTGTGGGTGTCTTATGGATATATTAAAATAAAAGTTGAGTTTGGTGATGGCTCTGATTGAACGCTGTTCAAGTGCTTGACACATGCTAATCATACGTTTTAATTTAAAGTTAGAGTATTGCTCCTGCAATAAGACAAAAAATTAAAAAGTGGTGTACAGGTGAGTATTAAGATATTCTTAGCCGGCCTTAAAGTGGAGATAAATTCTTCATAATAAATAAAGGGCAGGTAATAACCCGCTTTAAGAGGATAATAAATGTTTTCGGAATAGGTAGTAGTCAAGGTGATGGCTTAACTAGCCTTAAACTTTCGTAGTCGAATCTGAGAGGTTGATCGACCACATTGGGTCTGAAAAAACCCCAATGCAATTTAGTACAGCAGTGAGGAATCTTGGTCAATGGCCTAATGGCTGAACTGGCAACTTGGAGAAGTGGTAAGTCCTAATAAACCACCAAAAAATTAATTAAGATTAATTTTAATTAGTAGTCCATTACCTTAAAATAATAAGATTTTTTTTTTCATCATTTAGGTTTATAGAAGGGATTGAATTAAGTAAGAAATGAAACTTTGTTTATATATAGATAATGACAGTATATATATAGTGTCTTGACTAATTTACGTGCCAGCAGTCGCGGTAATACGTGAGAGACTAGTGTTATTCATCTTAATTGGGTTTAAAGGGTACCTAGACAGTCAATATAACTTCTATAATGCTAATACTTGACTAGAGTTTTAAGTAAGAGGGAAGTACTTAAGGAGTAAGAGATGAAATATCTGTGATACCAAAGGGACTCCGTAAAGGCGAAGGCATTCCTTTATCTAAAAACTAACGTTGAAGGACGAAGGCTTAGATAACAAATAGGATTAGAGACCCTAGTAGTCTAAGCAGTAAACGATGAATGCTATAGGTTAGATTAATATTTGATTTGGTCTATAAATGAAAATGTAAGCATTCCACCTCAAGAGTAATGTGGCAACGCAGGAACTGAAATCACTAGACCGTTTCTAACACCAGTAGTGAAGTATGTGTGCGACAAGAAGCGGGTATTAGTAATACGGTGTGATTCCGTTTGGTATTTTCTCTACCTAACACTATTTACACATGCAAATTAGCAATGATTTGTGTAAAGCTGTAAAGACAATGTAGCCTCTCTTAAATGGGAATGTTAATGTAGATACTTTTTCTATATTACCTGGAGCTAGTGTAAGTAAGATATGGAAAGCGAAAGCGAAATTAGCTACGACGCTTTAATACTAGTGCACAAAGGAAGGTGATAGGTTCGACATACTAATCTATTAGAGAAACCATATTTCCGTTGAAGTAAAGCTAATTTCCTAAGTCTTACATAAATTGTGCTAATATCTGAACTTGGTAACCCCTTTATCTTCAGTAATATACTATATATATTAAAGAGGTAATATATAAGACTTTCTTAGTTGAAATTGTTATATCCGATAAAGGGGAGAGGATTTGTTAAAAAGCAAATGCTTTATTTGGATTTCAATTGAAGTAAATCTAAATAATAGATAAAGATATATATTATAATTTTTTTTGTAAAAGAATAAATTTCTTATTATTTACAAGTATTTAGTTATTTAAATATTTATATATAAGCAAAAATGAGCTGGAATACTTTGTACTTCGTACTTCGTACTTCGTAGAAAAATCTAAAATGATTTAGTACTTTAGTACCACAAAATAATATAAATAATCGTCTATTTTTATATATAAGCGGTTTAGTAGTATTTTTTTTTTATAAAAAAAAAATAGCAGAAGGAAGTTTCGGTGTAACTCTCGTTAGAAAAGAATCTAGTATAATAGGTTATTCAATTCTAATTTATTTCGAAATAGCTTTAAATCAAAAAGATAAAGAACTACTAGAAACTATGAAGCAAGTATTAGGGATTGACAAAAGTTTATATTATAATAAAAAGGATAACACATTAAAATTAAGAGTATCTAATTTAGATGTATTAATTAATAATGTGATACCCCACTTTAATAAATTTACACTACACAAAAGAGAGTAGACTTTTTATTAATGTGTAAAATAATAGAACTAGTGCAAGAAAACCCATTTAACTACAGAAGGGTTAAATTAAATACTAAGTATAAAAACAATGATGAATCTAGGATTATCTAACAAATTGAAGAATGAATTTTTAACAGTAAAATCGTTAACTAGATTGTCAGTTGAGACTGGTATTCCTAATAAGAACTGATTAGTGGGATTTATGGAAGGAGAATCGTGTTTTTTTTTGTAAGGGTATATAATTCACCTAGATCTAAATTAAATCATGCTGTTCAATTGGCATTTATAATTACGCAGCACTCTAGAGATAAAGTACTAGCTTGCGCAGAAAAATATATCTAGATTATTAGAATGTGGTAGAGTAGAAACAAGAAAATCGGTAGATGCTTGTGATTTTGTAGTAACATCATTTAATGATTTCAATAAATATATGATACCATATTGAAAAAACTACCCTTTAAGGTCATAAATCAAACGATTGTTTAGATTTTATAAGAGTATATGAAATAATGCTAATTAAGGGTCATTTAACTGAAGAGGGGTAGACTAAGATAGTAGATATAAAAAACTCTATGAAGACTAAAAGGGAGTAGAATTTAATCTTAATATTAAAAGCGTAATATTATTCTATGAATAGTTTAATAAAATTACATGATTTTTACTAATTACGATTATTATATAAAATAAAATATGTATTGAATTCTAGTATGTACTAGGTCTCTTAAAAAGAGGGAAACTTATGTTAAACTAAATAATATAATATATATTTATTAAGATTTAAAAATCTTAATATAGCTGACTTGACAAGGGTGAAATTTGACATAATTAAGGTAGTATGTTAGATTATATCTGAAATTATGTTTGGGGCGATGGCTCCTGTAGAAAGATTATGAGAATGTGGAAAGTTCGAGAGGACCTACCTATCTTGACTGTTTAATTCGATGACCCACGAAAAACCTTACCACAATTTGTATAATATTATTATATTACAGGAGTTGCACGGCTGTTTTCAGTTAATGTTGTGAAGCTGTGGTTTCCATGAAATTAACGAAATCCCTGGCTTTATTTTATAATTTTTTTCGATAGAGCAGATTTTTTCTTGATATGGGGAAAAAAAAAGGGGACAAAGACAAGTCATCATGGCCCTAATATTGTGGGCTATAGACGTTTACATATGCCTATGCAAAAATGTGAATTGAAGCAATAAATTATTCGACTACATGACCATATTGAAAAAACTACACATAAATCAAACGATTGTTTAGATTTTATAAGAGTATATGAAATAATGCTACATTTAACTGAAGAGGGGTAGACTGAAAGAGGCGCAATAAGTTTGCTTTCTTAGTAATTATAAATAAAACATGTAGGTTTTGTGTCTATTAGGAATCTTCGTATGCGTGACTCTAATTAGTGTTAAGTCGAAAATACGACGGTAGTGGAAGTTGCACGGGAATGATTTATTATTAACATTATTTTAATATGTAATATTAATATATTAATCTTAAATTAATATATAATGATCTATATTATTTAGAGGTGGTGTGGGTGTCTTATGGATATATTAAAATAAAAGTTGAGTTTGGTGATGGCTCTGATTGAACGCTGTTCAAGTGCTTGACACATGCTAATCATACGTTTTAATTTAAAGTTAGAGTATTGCTCCTGCAATAAGACAAAAAATTAAAAAGTGGTGTACAGGTGAGTATTAAGATATTCTTAGCCGGCCTTAAAGTGGAGATAAATTCTTCATAATAAATAAAGGGCAGGTAATAACCCGCTTTAAGAGGATAATAAATGTTTTCGGAATAGGTAGTAGTCAAGGTGATGGCTTAACTAGCCTTAAACTTTCGTAGTCGAATCTGAGAGGTTGATCGACCACATTGGGTCTGAAAAAACCCCAATGCAATTTAGTACAGCAGTGAGGAATCTTGGTCAATGGCCTAATGGCTGAACTGGCAACTTGGAGAAGTGGTAAGTCCTAATAAACCACCAAAAAATTAATTAAGATTAATTTTAATTAGTAGTCCATTACCTTAAAATAATAAGATTTTTTTTTCATCATTTAGGTTTATAGAAGGGATTGAATTAAGTAAGAAATGAAACTTTGTTTATATATAGATAATGACAGTATATTATATAGTGTCTTGACTAATTTACGTGCCAGCAGTCGCGGTAATACGTGAGAGACTAGTGTTATTCATCTTAATTGGGTTTAAAGGGTACCTAGACAGTCAATATAACTTCTATAATGCTAATACTTGACTAGAGTTTTAAGTAAGAGGGAAGTACTTAAGGAGTAAGAGATGAAATATCTGTGATACCAAAGGGACTCCGTAAAGGCGAAGGCATTCCTTTATCTAAAAACTAACGTTGAAGGACGAAGGCTTAGATAACAAATAGGATTAGAGACCCTAGTAGTCTAAGCAGTAAACGATGAATGCTATAGGTTAGATTAATATTTGATTTGGTCTATAAATGAAAATGTAAGCATTCCACCTCAAGAGTAATGTGGCAACGCAGGAACTGAAATCACTAGACCGTTTCTAACACCAGTAGTGAAGTATGTGTGCGACAAGAAGCGGGTATTAGTAATACGGTGTGATTCCGTTTGGTATTTTCTCTACCTAACACTATTTACACATGCAAATTAGCAATGATTTGTGTAAAGCTGTAAAGACAATGTAGCCTCTCTTAAATGGGAATGTTAATGTAGATACTTTTTCTATATTACCTGGAGCTAGTGTAAGTAAGATATGGAAAGCGAAAGCGAAATTAGCTACGACGCTTTAATACTAGTGCACAAAGGAAGGTGATAGGTTCGACATACTAATCTATTAGAGAAACCATATTTCCGTTGAAGTAAAGCTTTCCTAAGTCTTACATAAATTGTGCTAATATCTGAACTTGGTAACCCTTTATCTTCAGTAATATATATATATTAAAGAGGTAATATATAAGACTTTCTTAGTTGAAATTGTTATATCCGATAAAGGGGAGAGGATTTGTTAAAAAGCAAATGCTTTATTTGGATTTCAATTGAAGTAAATCTAAATAATAGATAAAGATATATATTATAATTTTTTTGTAAAAGAATAAATTTCTTATTATTTACAAGTATTTAGTTATTTAAATATTTATATAAGCAAAAATGAGCTGGAATACTTTGTACTTCGTACTTCGTACTTCGTAGAAAAATCTAAAATGATTTAGTACTTTAGTACCACAAAATAATATAAATAATCGTCTATTTTTATATATAAGCGGTTTAGTAGTATTTTTTTTTTTAAAAAAAAAATAGCAGAAGGAAGTTTCGGTGTAACTCTCGTTAGAAAAGAATCTAGTATAATAGGTTATTCAATTCTAATTTATTTCGAAATAGCTTTAAATCAAAAAGATAAAGAACTACTAGAAACTATGAAGCAAGTATGGATTGACAAAAGTTTATATTATAAAAAAAGGATAACACATTAAAATTAAGAGTATCTAATTTAGATGTATTAATTAATAATGTGATACCCCACTTTAATAAATTTACACTACACAAAAGAGAGTAGACTTTTTATTAATGTGTAAAATAGAACTAGTGCAAGAAAACCCATTTAACTACAGAAGGGTTAAATTAAATACTAAGTATAAAAACAATGATGAATCTAGGATTATCTAACAAATTGAAGAATGAATTTTTAACAGTAAAATCGTTAACTAGATTGTCAGTTGAGACTGGTATTCCTAATAAGAACTGATTAGTGGGATTTATGGAAGGAGAATCGTGTTTTTTTTTGTAAGGGTATAATGAAAATGTAAGCATTCCACCTCAAGAGTAATGTGGCAACGCAGGAACTGAAATCACTAGACCGTTTCTAACACCAGTAGTGAAGTATGTGTGCGACAAGAAGCGGGTATTAGTAATACGGTGTGATTCCGTTTGGTATTTTCTCTACCTAACACTATTTACACATGCAAATTAGCAATGATTTGTGTAAAGCTGTAAAGACAATGTAGCCTCTCTTAAATGGGAATGTTAATGTAGATACTTTTTCTATATTACCTGGAGCTAGTGTAAGTAAGATATGGAAAGCGAAAGCGAAATTAGCTACGACGCTTTAATACTAGTGCACAAAGGAAGGTGATAGGTTCGACATACTAATCTATTAGAGAAACCATATTTCCGTTGAAGTAAAGCTAATTTCCTAAGTCTTACATAAATTGTGCTAATATCTGAACTTGGTAACCCCTTTATCTTCAGTAATATACTATATATATTAAAGAGGTAATATATAAGACTTTCTTAGTTGAAATTGTTATATCCGATAAAGGGGAGAGGATTTGTTAAAAAGCAAATGCTTTATTTGGATTTCAATTGAAGTAAATCTAAATAATAGATAAAGATATATATTATAATTTTTTTTTGTAAAAGAATAAATTTCTTATTATTTACAAGTATTTAGTTATTTAAATATTTATATAAGCAAAAATGAGCTGGAATACTTTGTACTTCGTACTTCGTACTTCGTAGAAAAATCTAAAATGATTTAGTACTTTAGTACCACAAAATAATATAAATAATCGTCTATTTTATATATAAGCGGTTTAGTAGTATTTTTTTTTATAAAAAAAAAATAGCAGAAGGAAGTTTCGGTGTAACTCTCGTTAGAAAAGAATCTAGTATAATAGGTTATTCAATTCTAATTTATTTCGAAATAGCTTTAAATCAAAAAGATAAAGAACTACTAGAAACTATGAAGCAAGTATTAGGGATTGACAAAAGTTTATATTATAATAAAAAGGATAACACATTAAAATTAAGAGTATCTAATTTAGATGTATTAATTAATAATGTGATACCCCACTTTAATAAATTTACACTACACAAAAGAGAGTAGACTTTTTATTAATGTGTAAAATAATAGAACTAGTGCAAGAAAACCCATTTAACTACAGAAGGGTTAAATTAAATACTAAGTATAAAAACAATGATGAATCTAGGATTATCTAACAAATTGAAGAATGAATTTTTAACAGTAAAATCGTTAACTAGATTGTCAGTTGAGACTGGTATTCCTAATAAGAACTGATTAGTGGATTTATGGAAGGAGAATCGTGTTTTTTTTTGTAAGGGTATATAATTCACCTAGATCTAAATTAAATCATGCTGTTCAATTGGCATTTTAATTACGCAGCACTCTAGAGATAAAGTACTAGCTTGCGCAGAAAAATATATCTAGATTATTAGAATGTGGTAGAGTAGAAACAAGAAAATCGGTAGATGCTTGTGATTTTGTAGTAACATCATTTAATGATTTCAATAAATATATGATACCATATTGAAAAAACTACCCTTTAATAGGTCATAAATCAAACGATTGTTTAGATTTTATAAGAGTATATGAAATAATGCTAATTAAGGGTCATTTAACTGAAGAGGGGTAGACTAAGATAGTAGATATAAAAAACTCTATGAAGACTAAAAGGGAGTAGAATTTAATCTTAATATTAAAAGCGTAATATTATTCTATGAATAGTTTAATATAAATTACATGATTTTTACTAATTACGATTATTATATAAAATAAAATATGTATTGAATTCTATGTACTAGGTCTCTTAAAAAGAGGGAAACTTATGTTAAACTAAATAATATAATATATATTTATTAAGATTTAAAAATCTTAATATAGCTGACTTGACAAGGGTGAAATTTGACATAATTAAGGTAGTATGTTAGATTATATCTGAAATTATGTTTGGGGCGATGGCTCCTGTAGAAAATTTTTGCTTGAGCCGTATGCGATGAAAGTTGCACGTACGGTTCTTTAAGGGGGAAAGTTCGAGAGGACCTACCTATCTTGACTGTTTAATTCGATGACCCACGAAAACCTTACCACAATTGTATAAATATTATATATTACAGGAGTTGCACGGCTGTTTTCAGTTAATGTTGTGAAGCTGTGGTTTCCATGAAATTAACGAAATCCCTGGCTTTATTTTATAATTTTTTCGATAGAGCAGATTTTTTCTTGATATGGGGAAAAAAACAAAGACAAGTCATCATGGCCCTAATATTGTGGGCTATAGACGTGCCACATATGCCTACACAAAGAGATGCAAAAATGTGAATTGAAGCTAATCTCAAAAAATAGGATATAAGAAGGATTGTAGTCTGAAATTCGACTACATGAATAAGTAATTACTAGTAATCGTGAAGTGCGCCGTTAAGCGGTAATTTCGTAATGGTAATTAAATTACCGAGGAC
>PNEP01000008.1:0-16437 GCA_002939055.1 Hypocreales sp. Mo6-1
GGAAAGCCGTATGAGGGGAAACTTTCACGTACGGTTTGGAGGGGAGAGGATCAGGTATCCAATGTAAGACTCAAATTCATTGAGAAATCTGGTATCTTAGATATCAGACCGATCATTCTTACCCTACTCACCATGTCACGGTGAATTAACCTTGGATTGGTACTAACCACTCGTCACATGCTGAAAGGAGCATGCGCAATAAGTTTGCTTTCTTAGTAATTAGTAAATAAAACATGTAGGTTTTGTGTCTATTATTAGGAATCTTCGTATGCGTGGCTCTAATTAGTGTTAAGTCGAAATACGGTTCGTGTAGTGGAAGTTGCACGGGAATGATTTATTATTAACATTATTTTAATATGTAATATTATATATTAATCTTAAATTAATATATAATGATCTATATTATTTAGAGGTGGTGTGGGTGTCTTATGGATATATTAAAATAAAAGTTGAGTTTGGTGATGGCTCTGATTGAACGCTGTTCAAGTGCTTGACACATGCTAATCATACGTTTTAATTTAAAGTTAGTATTGCTCCTGCAATAAGACAAAAAATTAAAAAGTGGTGTACAGGTGAGTATTAAGATATTCTTAGCCGGCCTTAAAGTGGAGATAAATTCTTCATAATAAATAAAGGGCAGGTAATAACCCGCTTTAAGAGGATAATAAATGTTTTCGGAATAGGTAGTAGTCAAGGTGATGGCTTAACTAGCCTTAAACTTTCGTAGTCGAATCTGAGAGGTTGATCGACCACATTGGGTCTGAAAAAACCCCAATGCAATTTAGTACAGCAGTGAGGAATCTTGGTCAATGGCCTAATGGCTGAACTGGCAACTTGGAGAAGTGGTAAGTCCTAATAAACCACCAAAAAATTAATTAAGATTAATTTTAATTAGTAGTCCATTACCTTAAAATATAAGATTTTTTTTTCATCATTTAGGTTTATAGAAGGGATTGAATTAAGTAAGAAATGAAACTTTGTTTATATATAGATAATGACAGTATATATATAGTGTCTTGACTAATTTACGTGCCAGCAGTCGCGGTAATACGTGAGAGACTAGTGTTATTCATCTTAATTGGTTTTAAAGGGTACCTAGACAGTCAATATAACTTCTATAATGCTAATACTTGACTAGAGTTTTAAGTAAGAGGGAAGTACTTAAGGAGTAAGAGATGAAATATCTGTGATACCAAAGGGACTCCGTAAAGGCGAAGGCATTCCTTTATCTAAAAACTAACGTTGAAGGACGAAGGCTTAGATAACAAATAGGATTAGAGACCCTAGTAGTCTAAGCAGTAAACGATGAATGCTATAGGTTAGATTAATATTTGATTTGGTCTATAAATGAAAATGTAAGCATTCCACCTCAAGAGTAATGTGGCAACGCAGGAACTGAAATCACTAGACCGTTTCTAACACACAGTAGTGAAGTATGTGTGCGACAAGAAGCGGGTATTAGTAATACGGTGTGATTCCGTTTGGTATTTTCTCTACCTAACACTATTTACACATGCAAATTAGCAATGATTTGTGTAAAGCTGTAAACAATGTAGCCTCTCTTAAATGGGAATGTTAATGTAGATACTTTTTCTATATTACCTGGAGCTAGTGTAAGTAAGATATGGAAAGCGAAAGCGAAATTAGCTACGACGCTTTAATACTAGTGCACAAAGGAAGGTGATAGGTTCGACATACTAATCTATTAGAGAAACCATATTTCCGTTGAAGTAAAGCTAATTTCCTAAGTCTTACATAAATTGTGCTAATATCTGAACTTGGTAACCCCTTTATCTTCAGTAATATACTATATATATTAAAGAGGTAATATATAAGACTTTCTTAGTTGAAATTGTTATATCCGATAAAGGGGAGAGGATTTGTTAAAAAGCAAATGCTTTATTTGGATTTCAATTGAAGTAAATCTAAATAATAGATAAAGATATATATTATAATTTTTTTTGTAAAAGAATAAATTTCTTATTATTTACAAGTATTTAGTTATTTAAATATTTATATATAAGCAAAAATGAGCTGGAATACTTTGTACTTCGTACTTCGTACTTCGTAGAAAAATCTAAAATGATTTAGTACTTTAGTACCACAAAATAATATAAATAATCGTCTATTTTTATATATAAGCGGTTTAGTAGTATTTTTTTTTATAAAAAAAAAATAGCAGAAGGAAGTTTCGGTGTAACTCTCGTTAGAAAAGAATCTAGTATAATAGGTTATTCAATTCTAATTTATTTCGAAATAGCTTTAAATCAAAAAGATAAAGAACTACTAGAAACTATGAAGCAAGTATTAGGGATTGACAAAAGTTTATATTATAATAAAAAGGATAACACATTAAAATTAAGAGTATCTAATTTAGATGTATTAATTAATAATGTGATACCCCACTTTAATAAATTTACACTACACAAAAGAGAGTAGACTTTTTATTAATGTGTAAAATAATAGAACTAGTGCAAGAAAACCCATTTAACTACAGAAGGGTTAAATTAAATACTAAGTATAAAAACAATGATGAATCTAGGATTATCTAACAAATTGAAGAATGAATTTTTAACAGTAAAATCGTTAACTAGATTGTCAGTTGAGACTGGTATTCCTAATAAGAACTGATTAGTGGGATTTATGGAAGGAGAATCGTGTTTTTTTTTGTAAGGGTATATAATTCACCTAGATCTAAATTAAATCATGCTGTTCAATTGGCATTTATAATTACGCAGCACTCTAGAGATAAAGTACTAGCTTGCGCAGAAAAATATATCTAGATTATTAGAATGTGGTAGAGTAGAAACAAGAAAATCGGTAGATGCTTGTGATTTTGTAGTAACATCATTTAATGATTTCAATAAATATATGATACCATATTGAAAAAACTACCCTTTAATAGGTCATAAATCAAACGATTGTTTAGATTTTATAAGAGTATATGAAATAATGCTAATTAAGGGTCATTTAACTGAAGAGGGGTAGACTAAGATAGTAGATATAAAAAACTCTATGAAGACTAAAAGGGAGTAGAATTTAATCTTAATATTAAAAGCGTAATATTATTCTATGAATAGTTTAATATAAATTACATGATTTTTACTAATTACGATTATTATATAAAATAAAATATGTATTGAATTCTAGTATGTACTAGGTCTCTTAAAAAGAGGGAAACTTATGTTAAACTAAATAATATAATATATATTTATTAAGATTTAAAAATCTTAATATAGCTGACTTGACAAGGGTGAAATTTGACATAATTAAGGTTAGTATGTTAGATTATATCTGAAATTATGTTTGGGCGATGGCTCCTGTAGAAAATTTTTGCTTGAGCCGTATGCGATGAAAGTTGCACGTACGGTTCTTTAAGGGGGAAAGTTCGAGAGGACCTACCTATCTTGACTGTTTAATTCGATGACCCACGAAAAACCTTACCACAATTTGTATAATATTATTATATTACAGGAGTTGCACGGCTGTTTTCAGTTAATGTTGTGAAGCTGTGGTTTCCATGAAATTAACGAAATCCCTGGCTTTATTTTATAATTTTTTTCGATAGAGCAGATTTTTTCTTGATATGGGGAAAAAAAAAAGGGGACAAAGACAAGTCATCATGGCCCTAATATTGTGGGCTATAGACGTGCCACATATGCCTACACAAAGAGATGCAAAAATGTGAATTGAAGCTAATCTCAAAAAATAGGATATAAGAAGGATTGTAGTCTGAAATTCGACTACATGAATAAGTAATTACTAGTAATCGTGAAGTGCGCCGTTAAGCGGTAATTTCGTAATGGTAATTAAATTACCGAGGACTGAATTCAATATCCTCAGGTCGATATGCTTAGGTCGAACGGAAACGCAAGGCTGAACTTAGCATGCATATTAAAGTGTGGATGTATATAACTACGCGATTGTACATCTATGCAAGACCTCTCCTCTATGGTTAGAGCTACACTGCCCAAAGTCTAGTTGAGGCCAAGCTGTTACTCTTGTACAGTTAAGCGTGGTAAGAGCTGTATTTCCAGATATTCATCACGGTTCACGGGATGAATATAGAATTCCTGGGAAGCCTAGATTTAAGAAAATCGACAACCCAACGAAAGGACAACCTAAGGAGGAGTACAAGACGAAATAGGCTGAATTACGGGAGGCCTAAGGCCAGCGATGGCTAAGGAGTCGGAGGAGTCATAGTACTGTAACAGGGAAGGCGCTCCAGCCTAATCTAAAAGTGAATTACCACACCGTGGATGCGGTATAAGAATAAACGATACATTGGAAGAGTCTAGATCTGTCAGCAAGAGAAAAAGAGGATAGCTAGTGTGTATAAGAGGATCTCAGACTGACTAGGGATGGCTACAACCTCCTTGAAACACATAGATAACTCTCGACTATGAAATATATCGAGTATAGCTTGATGTGTTATTATATCTAATTAATTAGTGGAAAGCCGTATGAGGGGAAACTTTCACGTACCGGTTTGGAGGGGAGAGGATCAGTATCCAATGTAAGACTCAAATTCATTGAGAATCTGGTATCTTAGATATCAGACCGATCATTCTTACCCTACTCACCATGTCACGGTGAATTAACCTTGGATGGTACTAACCACTCGTCACATGCTGAAAGGAGCATGCGCAATAAGTTTGCTTTCTTAGTAATTAGTAAATAAAACATGTAGGTTTTGTGTCTATTATTAGGAATCTTCGTATGCGTGGCTCTAATTAGTGTTAAGTCGAAATACGGTTCGTGTAGTGGAAGTTGCACGGGAATGATTTATTATTAACATTATTTTAATATGTAATATTATATATTAATCTTAAATTAATATATAATGATCTATATTATTTAGAGTGGTGTGGGTGTCTTATGGATATATTAAAATAAAAGTTGAGTTTGGTGATGGCTCTGATTGAACGCTGTTCAAGTGCTTGACACATGCTAATCATACGTTTTAATTTAAAGTTAGAGTATTGCTCCTGCAATAAGACAAAAAATTAAAAAAGTGGTGTACAGGTGAGTATTAAGATATTCTTAGCCGGCCTTAAAGTGGAGATAAATTCTTCATAATAAATAAAGGGCAGGTAATAACCCGCTTTAAGAGGATAATAAATGTTTTCGGAATAGGTAGTAGTCAAGGTGATGGCTTAACTAGCCTTAAACTTTCGTAGTCGAATCTGAGAGGTTGATCGACCACATGGGTCTGAAAAAACCCCAATGCAATTTAGTACAGCAGTGAGAATCTTGGTCAATGGCCTAATGGCTGAACTGGCAACTTGGAGAAGTGGTAAGTCCTAATAAACCACCAAAAAATTAATTAAGATTAATTTTAATTAGTAGTCCATTACCTTAAAATAATAAGATTTTTTTTTCATCATTTAGGTTATAGAAGGGATTGAATTAAGTAAGAAATGAAACTTTGTTTATATATAGATAATGACAGTATATATATAGTGTCTTGACTAATTTACGTGCCAGCAGTCGCGGTAATACGTGAGAGACTAGTGTTATTCATCTTAATTGGGTTTAAAGGGTACCTAGACAGTCAATATAACTTCTATAATGCTAATACTTACTAGAGTTTTAAGTAAGAGGGAAGTACTTAAGGAGTAAGAATGAAATATCTGTGATACCAAAGGGACTCCGTAAAGGCGAAGGCATTCCTTTATCTAAAAACTAACGTTGAAGGACGAAGGCTTAGATAACAAATAGGATTAGAGACCCTAGTAGTCTAAGCAGTAAACGATGAATGCTATAGGTTAGATTAATATTTGATTTGGTCTATAAATGAAAATGTAAGCATTCCACCTCAGAGTAATGTGGCAACGCAGGAACTGAAATCACTAGACCGTTTCTAACACCAGTAGTGAAGTATGTGTGCGACAAGAAGCGGGTATTAGTAATACGGTGTGATTCCGTTTGGTATTTTCTCTACCTAACACTATTTACACATGCAAATTAGCAATGATTTGTGTAAAGCTGTAAAGACAATGTAGCCTCTCTTAAATGGGAATGTTAATGTAGATACTTTTTCTATATTACCTGGAGCTAGTGTAAGTAAGATATGGAAAGCGAAAGCGAAATTAGCTACGACGCTTTAATACTAGTGCACAAAGGAAGTGATAGGTCGACATACTAATCTATTAGAGAAACCATATTTCCGTTGAAGTAAAGCTAATTTCCTAAGTCTTACATAAATTGTGCTAATATCTGAACTTGGTAACCCCTTTATCTTCAGTAATATACTATATATATTAAAGAGGTAATATATAAGACTTTCTTAGTTGAAATTGTTATATCCGATAAAGGGGAGAGGATTTGTTAAAAAGCAAATGCTTTATTTGGATTTCAATTGAAGTAAATCTAAATAATAGATAAAGATATATATTATAATTTTTTTTGTAAAAGAATAAATTTCTTATTATTTACAAGTATTTAGTTATTTAAATATTTATATATAAGCAAAATGAGCTGGAATACTTTGTACTTCGTACTTCGTACTTCGTAGAAAAATCTAAAATGATTTAGTACTTTAGTACCACAAAATAATATAAATAATCGTCTATTTTATATATAAGCGGTTAGTAGTATTTTTTTTTTAAAAAAAAAATAGCAGAAGGAAGTTTCGGTGTAACTCTCGTTAGAAAAGAATCTAGTATAATAGGTTATTCAATTCTAATTTATTTCGAAATAGCTTTAAATCAAAAAGATAAAGAACTACTAGAAACTATGAAGCAAGTATTAGGGATTGACAAAAGTTTATATTATAATAAAAAGGATAACACATTAAAATTAAGAGTATCTAATTTAGATGTATTAATTAATAATGTGATACCCACTTTAATAAATTTACACTACACAAAAGAGAGTAGACTTTTTATTAATGTGTAAAATAATAGAACTAGTGCAAGAAAACCCATTAACTACAGAAGGGTTAAATTAAATACTAAGTATAAAAACAATGATGAATCTAGGATTATCTAACAAATTGAAGAATGAATTTTTAACAGTAAAATCGTTAACTAGATTGTCAGTTGAGACTGGTATTCCTAATAAGAACTGATTAGTGGATTTATGGAAGGAGAATCGTGTTTTTTTTGTAAGGGTATATAATTCACCTAGATCTAAATTAAATCATGCTGTTCAATTGGCATTTATAATTACGCAGCACTCTAGAGATAAAGTACTAGCTTGCGCAGAAAAATATATCTAGATTATTAGAATGTGGTAGAGTAGAAACAAGAAAATCGGTAGATGCTTGTGATTTTGTAGTAACATCATTTAATGATTTTCAATAAATATATGATACCATATTGAAAAAAACTACCCTTTAATAGGTCATAATCAAACGATTGTTTAGATTTATAAGAGTATATGAAATAATGCTAATTAAGGTCATTTAACTGAAGAGGGGTAGACTAGATAGTAGATATAAAAAATCTATGAAGACTAAAAGGGAGTAGAATTTAATCTTAATATTAAAGCGTAATATTATTCTATGAATAGTTTAATATAAATTACATGATTTTACTAATTACGATTATATATAAAATAAAATATGTATTGAATTCTAGTATGTACTAGTCTCTTAAAAAGAGGGAAACTTATGTTAAACTAAATAATATAATATATATTTATTAAGATTTAAAAATCTTAATATAGCTGACTTGACAAGGGTGAAATTGACATAATTAAGGTAGTATGTTAGATTATATCTGAAATTATGTTTGGGGCGATGGCTCCTGTAGAAAATTTTTGCTTGAGCCGTATGCGATGAAAGTGCACGTACGGTTCTTTAAGGGGGAAAGTTCGAGAGGACCTACCTATCTTGACTGTTTAATTCGATGACCCACGAAAAACCTTACCACAATTTGTATAATATTATTATATTACAGAGTTGCACGGCTGTTTTCAGTTAATGTTGTGAAGCTGTGTTTCCATGAAATTAACGAAATCCCTGGCTTTATTTTATAATTTTTTCGATAGAGCAGATTTTTTCTTGATATGGGGGAAAAAAAAAAGGGGACAAAGACAAGTCATCATGCCTAATATTGTGGGCTATAGACGTGCCACATATGCCTACACAAAGAGATGCAAAAATGTGAATTGAAGCTAATCTCAAAAAATAGGATATAAGAAGGATTGTAGTCTGAAATTCGACTACATGAATAAGTAATTACTAGTAATCGTGAAGTGCGCCGTTAAGCGGTAATTTCGTAATGGTAATTAAATTACCGAGGACTGAATTCAATATCCTCAGGTCGATATGCTTAGGTCGAACGGAAACGCAAGGCTGAACTTAGCATGCATATTAAAGTGTGGATGTATATAACTACGCGATTGTACATCTATGCAAGACCTCTCCTCTATGGTTAGAGCTACACTGCCCAAAGTCTAGTTGAGGCCAAGCTGTTACTCTTGTACAGTTAAGCGTGGTAAGAGCTGTATTTCCAGATATTCATCACGGTTCACGGGATGAATATAGAATTCCTGGGAAGCCTAGATTAAGAAAATCGACAACCCAACGAAAGGACAACCTAAGGAGGAGTACAAGACGAAATAGGCTGAATTACGGGAGGCCTAAGGCCAGCGATGGCTAAGGAGTCGGAGGAGTCATAGTACTGTAACAGGGAAGGCGCTCCAGCCTAATCTAAAGTGAATTACCACACCGTGGATGCGGTATAAGAATAAACGATACATTGGAAGAGTCTAGATCTGTCAGCAAGAGAAAAAGAGGATAGCTAGTGTGTATAAGAGGATCTCAGACTGACTAGGGATGGCTACAACCTCCTGAAACACATAGATAACTCTCGACTATGAAATATATCGAGTATAGCTTGATGTGTTATTATATCTAATATAATTAGGTGGAAAGCCGTATGAGGGGAAACTTTCACGTACGGTTTGGAGGGGAGAGGATCAGGTATCCAATGTAAGACTCAAATTCATTGAGAATCTGGTATCTTAGATATCAGACCGATCATTCTTACCCTACTCACCATGTCACGGTGAATTAACCTTGGATTGGTACTAACCACTCGTCACATGCTGAAAGGAGCATGCGCAATAAGTTTGCTTTCTTAGTAATTAGTAAATAAACATGTAGGTTTTGTGTCTATTATTAGGAATCTTCGTATGCGTGGCTCTAATTAGTGTTAAGTCGAAATACGGTTCGTGTAGTGGAAGTTGCACGGGAATGATTATTATTACATTATTTTAATATGTAATATTATATATTAATCTTAAATTAATATATAATGATCTATATTATTTAGAGGTGGTGTGGGTGTCTTATGATATATTAAAATAAAAGTTGAGTTTGGTGATGGCTCTGATTGAACGCTGTTCAAGTGCTTGACACATGCTAATCATACGTTTTAATTTAAAAGTTAGAGTATTGCTCCTGCAATAAGACAAAAAATTAAAAAGTGGTGTACAGGTGAGTATTAAGATATTCTTAGCCGGCCTTAAAGTGGAGATAAATTCTTCATAATAAATAAAGGGCAGGTAATAACCCGCTTTAAGAGATAATAAATGTTTTCGGAAATAGGTAGTAGTCAAGGTGATGGCTTAACTAGCCTTAAACTTTCGTAGTCGAATCTGAGAGGTTGATCGACCACATTGGGTCTGAAAAAACCCCAATGCAATTTAGTACAGCAGTGAGGAATCTTGGTCAATGGCCTAATGGCTGACTGGCAACTTGGAGAAGTGGTAAGTCCTAATAAACCACCAAAAAATTAATTAAGATTAATTTTAATTAGTAGTCCATTACCTTAAAATAATAAGATTTTTTTTTTCATCATTTAGGTTTATAGAAGGGATTGAATTAAGTAAGAAATGAAACTTTGTTTATATATAGATAATGACAGTATATATATAGGTCTTGACTAATTTACGTGCCAGCAGTCGCGTAATACGTGAAGACTAGTGTTATTCATCTTAATTGGGTTTAAAGGGTACCTAGACAGTCAATATAACTTCTATAATGCTAATACTTGACTAGAGTTTTAAGTAAGAGGAATACTTAAGGAGTAAGAGATGAAATATCTGTGATACCAAAGGACTCCGTAAAGGCGAAGGCATTCCTTTATCTAAAAACTAACGTTGAAGGACGAAGGCTTAGATAACAAATAGGATTAGAGACCCTAGTAGTCTAAGCAGTAACGATGAATGCTATAGGTTAGATTAATATTTGATTTGGTCTATAAATGAAAATGTAAGCATTCCACCTCAAGAGTAATGTGGCAACGCAGGAACTGAAATCACTAGACCGTTTCTAACACCAGTAGTGAAGTATGTGTGCGACAAGAAGCGGGTATTAGTAATACGGTGTGATTCCGTTTGGTATTTCTCTACCTAACACTATTACACATGCAAATTAGCAATGATTTGTGTAAAGCTGTAAAGACAATGTAGCCTCTCTTAAAATGGAATGTTAATGTAGATACTTTTTCTATATTACTGGAGCTAGTGTAAGTAAGATATGGAAAGCGAAGCGAAATTAGCTACGACGCTTTAATACTAGTGCACAAAGGAAGGTGATAGGTTCGACATACTAATCTATTAGAGAAACCATATTTCCGTTGAAGTAAAGCTAATTTCCTAAGTCTTACATAAATTGTGCTAATATCTGAACTTGGTAACCCCTTTATCTTCAGTAATATACTATATATATTAAAGAGGTAATATATAAGACTTTCTTAGTTGAAATTGTTATATCCGATAAAGGGGAGAGGATTTGTTAAAAAGCAAATGCTTTATTTGGATTTCAATTGAAGTAAATCTAAATAATAGATAAAGATATATATTATAATTTTTTTTGTAAAAGAATAAATTTCTTATTATTTACAAGTATTTAGTTATTTAAATATTTATATATAAGCAAAAATGAGCTGGAATACTTTGTACTTCGTACTTCGTACTTCGTAGAAAAATCTAAAATGATTTAGTACTTTAGTACCACAAAATAATATAAATAATCGTCTATTTTTATATATAAGCGGTTTAGTAGTATTTTTTTTTTATAAAAAAAAAATAGCAGAAGGAAGTTTCGGTGTAACTCTCGTTAGAAAAGAATCTAGTATAATAGGTTATTCAATTCTAATTTATTTCGAAATAGCTTTAAATCAAAAAGATAAAGAACTACTAGAAACTATGAAGCAAGTATTAGGGATTGACAAAAGTTTATATTATAATAAAAAGGATAACACATTAAAATTAAGAGTATCTAATTTAGATGTATTAATTAATAATGTGATACCCCACTTTAATAAATTTACACTACACAAAAGAGAGTAGACTTTTTATTAATGTGTAAAATAATAGAACTAGTGCAAGAAAACCCATTTAACTACAGAAGGGTTAAATTAAATACTAAGTATAAAAACAATGATGAATCTAGGATTATCTAACAAATTGAAGAATGAATTTTTAACAGTAAAATCGTTAACTAGATTGTCAGTTGAGACTGGTATTCCTAATAAGAACTGATTAGTGGGATTTATGGAAGGAGAATCGTGTTTTTTTTTGTAAGGGTATATAATTCACCTAGATCTAAATTAAATCATGCTGTTCAATTGGCATTTATAATTACGCAGCACTCTAGAGATAAAGTACTAGCTTGCGCAGAAAAATATATCTAGATTATTAGAATGTGGTAGAGTAGAAACAAGAAAATCGGTAGATGCTTGTGATTTTGTAGTAACATCATTTAATGATTTCAATAAATATATGATACCATATTGAAAAAACTACCCTTTAATAGGTCATAAATCAAACGATTGTTTAGATTTTATAAGAGTATATGAAATAATGCTAATTAAGGGTCATTTAACTGAAGAGGGGTAGACTAAGATAGTAGATATAAAAAACTCTATGAAGACTAAAAGGGAGTAGAATTTAATCTTAATATTAAAAGCGTAATATTATTCTATGAATAGTTTAATATAAATTACATGATTTTTACTAATTACGATTATTATATAAAATAAAATATGTATTGAATTCTAGTATGTACTAGGTCTCTTAAAAAGAGGGAAACTTATGTTAAACTAAATAATATAATATATATTTATTAAGATTTAAAAATCTTAATATAGCTGACTTGACAAGGGTGAAATTTGACATAATTAAGGTAGTATGTTAGATTATATCTGAAATTATGTTTGGGGCGATGGCTCCTGTAGAAAATTTTTGCTTGAGCCGTATGCGATGAAAGTTGCACGTACGGTTCTTTAAGGGGGAAAGTTCGAGAGGACCTACCTATCTTGACTGTTTAATTCGATGACCCACGAAAAACCTTACCACAATTTGTATAATATTATTATATTACAGGAGTTGCACGGCTGTTTTCAGTTAATGTTGTGAAGCTGTGGTTTCCATGAAATTAACGAAATCCCTGGCTTTATTTTATAATTTTTTTCGATAGAGCAGATTTTTTCTTGATATGGGGAAAAAAAAAAGGGGACAAAGACAAGTCATCATGGCCCTAATATTGTGGGCTATAGACGTGCCACATATGCCTACACAAAGAGATGCAAAAATGTGAATTGAAGCTAATCTCAAAAAATAGGATATAAGAAGGATTGTAGTCTGAAATTCGACTACATGAATAAGTAATTACTAGTAATCGTGAAGTGCGCCGTTAAGCGGTAATTTCGTAATGGTAATTAAATTACCGAGGACTGAATTCAATATCCTCAGGTCGATATGCTTAGGTCGAACGGAAACGCAAGGCTGAACTTAGCATGCATATTAAAGTGTGGGATGTATATAACTACGCGATTGTACATCTATGCAAGACCTCTCCTCTATGGTTAGAGCTACACTGCCCAAAGTCTAGTTGAGGCCAAGCTGTTACTCTTGTACAGTTAAGCGTGGTAAGAGCTGTATTTCCAGATATTCATCACGGTTCACGGGATGAATATAGAATTCCTGGGAAGCCTAGATTTAAGAAAATCGACAACCCAACGAAAGGACAACCTAAGGAGGAGTACAAGACGAAATAGGCTGAATTACGGGAGGCCTAAGGCCAGCGATGGCTAAGGAGTCGGAGGAGTCATAGTACTGTAACAGGGAAGGCGCTCCAGCCTAATCTAAAAGTGAATTACCACACCGTGGATGCGGTATAAGAATAAACGATACATTGGAAGAGTCTAGATCTGTCAGCAAGAGAAAAAGAGGATAGCTAGTGTGTATAAGAGGATCTCAGACTGACTAGGGATGGCTACAACCTCCTTGAAACACATAGATAACTCTCGACTATGAAATATATCGAGTATAGCTTGATGTGTTATTATATCTAATATAATTAGGTGGAAAGCCGTATGAGGGGAAACTTTCACGTACGGTTTGGAGGGGAGAGGATCAGGTATCCAATGTAAGACTCAAATTCATTGAGAATCTGGTATCTTAGATATCAGACCGATCATTCTTACCCTACTCACCATGTCACGGTGAATTAACCTTGGATTGGTACTAACCACTCGTCACATGCTGAAAGGAGCATGCGCAATAAGTTTGCTTTCTTAGTAATTAGTAAATAAAACATGTAGGTTTTGTGTCTATTATTAGGAATCTTCGTATGCGTGGCTCTAATTAGTGTTAAGTCGAAATACGGTTCGTGTAGTGGAAGTTGCACGGGAATGATTTATTATTAACATTATTTTAATATGTAATATTATATATTAATCTTAAATTAATATATAATGATCTATATTATTTAGAGGTGGTGTGGGTGTCTTATGGATATATTAAAATAAAAGTTGAGTTTGGTGATGGCTCTGATTGAACGCTGTTCAAGTGCTTGACACATGCTAATCATACGTTTTAATTTAAAGTTAGAGTATTGCTCCTGCAATAAGACAAAAAATTAAAAAGTGGTGTACAGGTGAGTATTAAGATATTCTTAGCCGGCCTTAAAGTGGAGATAAATTCTTCATAATAAATAAAGGGCAGGTAATAACCCGCTTTAAGAGGATAATAAATGTTTTCGGAATAGGTAGTAGTCAAGGTGATGGCTTAACTAGCCTTAAACTTTCGTAGTCGAATCTGAGAGGTTGATCGACCACATTGGGTCTGAAAAAACCCCAATGCAATTTAGTACAGCAGTGAGGAATCTTGGTCAATGGCCTAATGGCTGAACTGGCAACTTGGAGAAGTGGTAAGTCCTAATAAACCACCAAAAAATTAATTAAGATTAATTTTAATTAGTAGTCCATTACCTTAAAATAATAAGATTTTTTTTTTCATCATTTAGGTTTATAGAAGGGATTGAATTAAGTAAGAAATGAAACTTTGTTTATATATAGATAATGACAGTATATATATAGTGTCTTGACTAATTTACGTGCCAGCAGTCGCGGTAATACGTGAGAGACTAGTGTTATTCATCTTAATTGGGTTTAAAGGGTACCTAGACAGTCAATATAACTTCTATAATGCTAATACTTGACTAGAGTTTTAAGTAAGAGGGAAGTACTTAAGGAGTAAGAGATGAAATATCTGTGATACCAAAGGGACTCCGTAAAGGCGAAGGCATTCCTTTATCTAAAAACTAACGTTGAAGGACGAAGGCTTAGATAACAAATAGGATTAGAGACCCTAGTAGTCTAAGCAGTAAACGATGAATGCTATAGGTTAGATTAATATTTGATTTGGTCTATAAATGAAAATGTAAGCATTCCACCTCAAGAGTAATGTGGCAACGCAGGAACTGAAATCACTAGACCGTTTCTAACACCAGTAGTGAAGTATGTGTGCGACAAGAAGCGGGTATTAGTAATACGGTGTGATTCCGTTTGGTATTTTCTCTACCTAACACTATTTACACATGCAAATTAGCAATGATTTGTGTAAAGCTGTAAAGACAATGTAGCCTCTCTTAAATGGGAATGTTAATGTAGATACTTTTTCTATATTACCTGGAGCTAGTGTAAGTAAGATATGGAAAGCGAAAGCGAAATTAGCTACGACGCTTTAATACTAGTGCACAAAGGAAGGTGATAGGTTCGACATACTAATCTATTAGAGAAACCATATTTCCGTTGAAGTAAAGCTAATTTCCTAAGTCTTACATAAATTGTGCTAATATCTGAACTTGGTAACCCCTTTATCTTCAGTAATATACTATATATATTAAAAGAGGTAATATATAAGACTTTCTTAGTTGAAATTGTTATATCCGATAAAGGGGAGAGGATTTGTTAAAAAGCAAATGCTTTATTTGGATTTCAATTGAAGTAAATCTAAATAATAGATAAAGATATATATTATAATTTTTTTTGTAAAAGAATAAATTTCTTATTATTTACAAGTATTTAGTTATTTAAATATTTATATATAAGCAAAAATGAGCTGGAATACTTTGTACTTCGTACTTCGTACTTCGTAGAAAAATCTAAAATGATTTAGTACTTTAGTACCACAAAATAATATAAATAATCGTCTATTTTTATATATAAGCGGTTTAGTAGTATTTTTTTTTTTTATAAAAAAAAATAGCAGAAGGAAGTTTCGGTGTAACTCTCGTTAGAAAAGAATCTAGTATAATAGGTTATTCAATTCTAATTTATTTCGAAATAGCTTTAAATCAAAAAGATAAAGAACTACTAGAAAACTATGAAGCAAGTATTAGGGATTGACAAAAGTTTATATTATATAAAAAGGATAACACATTAAAATTAAGAGTATCTAATTTAGATGTATTAATTAATAATGTGATACCCCACTTTAATAAATTTACACTACACAAAAGAGAGTAGACTTTTTATTAATGTGTAAAATAATAGAACTAGTGCAAGAAAACCCATTTAACTACAGAAGGGTTAATTAAATACTAAGTATAAAAACAATGATGAATCTAGGATTATCTAACAAATTGAAGAATGAATTTTTAACAGTAAAATCGTTAACTAGATTGTCAGTTGAGACTGGTATTCCTAATAAGAACTGATTAGTGGATTTATGGAAGGAGAATCGTGTTTTTTTTTGTAAGGGTATATAATTCACCTAGATCTAAATTAAATCATGCTGTTCAATTGGCATTTATAATTACGCAGCACTCTAGAGATAAAGTACTAGCTTGCGCAGAAAAATATATCTAGATTATTAGAATGTGGTAGAGTAGAAACAAGAAAATCGGTAGATGCTTGTGATTTTGTAGTAACATCATTTAATGATTTCAATAAATATATGATACCATATTGAAAAAACTACCCTTTAATAGGTCATAAATCAAACGATTGTTTAGATTTTATAAGATATGAAATAATGCTAATTAAGGGTCATTTAACTGAAGAGGGGTAGACTAAGATAGTAGATATAAAAAACTCTATGAAGACTAAAAGGGAGTAGAATTTAATCTTAATATTAAAAGCGTAATATTATTCTATGAATAGTTTAATATAAATTACATGATTTTTACTAATT
>PNEP01000030.1:0-33616 GCA_002939055.1 Hypocreales sp. Mo6-1
ATAACTCTCGACTATGAAATATATCGAGTATAGCTTGATGTGTTATTATATCTAATATAATTAGGTGGAAAGCCGTATGAGGGGAAACTTTCACGTACGGTTTGGAGGGGAGAGGATCAGGTATCCAATGTAAGACTCAAATTCATTGAGAATCTGGTATCTTAGATATCAGACCGATCATTCTTACCCTACTCACCATGTCACGGTGAATAACCTTGGATTGGTACTAACCACTCGTCACATGCTGAAGGGAGCATGCGCAATAAGTTTGCTTTCTTAGTAATTAGTAAATAAAACATGTAGGTTTTGTGTCTATATGCGTGGCTCTAATTAGTGTTTAAGTCGAAAATACGGTTCGTGTGTGGAAGTTGCACGGGAATGATATTATTATAACATTTTATTTAATATGTATTAATTTAAATTAATATATAATGATCTATATTATTTAGAGGTGGTGTGGGTGTCTTATGGATATTAAAATAAAAGTTGAGTTTGGTGATGGCTCTGATTGAACGCTGTTCAAGTGCTTGACACATGCTAATCATACGTTTTAATTTAAAGTTAGAGTATGCTCCTCCTGCATAAGACAAAAAATTAAAAAGTGGTGTACAGGGAGTATTAAGATATTCTTAGCGGCCTTAAAGTGGAGATAAATTTTTCATAATAAATAAAGGGCAGGTAATAACCCGCTTTAAGAGGATAATAAATGTTTTCGGAATAGGTAGTAGTCAAGGGTGATGGCTTAACTAGCCTTAAACTTTCGTAGTCGAATCTGAGAGGTTGATCGACCACATTGGGTCTGAAAAAATGCAATGCAATTTAGTACAGCAGTGAGGATCTTGGTCAATGGCCTAATGGCTGAACTGGCAACTTGGAGAAGTGGTCCTAATAAACCACCAAAAAATTAATTAAGATTAATTTTAATTAGTTAGTCCATTACCTTAAAATAATAAGATTTTTTTTTTCATCATTTAGGTTTATAGAAGGGATTGAATTAAGTAAGAAATGAAACTTTTTTTATATATAGATAATGACAGTATATATATAGTGTCTTGACCTGTGCCCAGTCGCGGGTAATACGTGAGAGACTAGTGTTATTCATCTTAATTGGGTTTAAAGGGTACCTAGACAGTCAATATAACTTCTATAATGCTAATACTTGACTAGAGTTTTAAGTAAGAGGGAAGTACTTAAGGAGTAAGAGATGAAATATCTGTGATACCAAAGGGACTCCGTAAAGGCGAAGGCATTCCTTTATCTAAAAACTAACGTTGAAGGACGAAGGCTTAGATAACAAATAGGATTAGAGACCCTAGTAGTCTAAGCAGTAAACGATGAATGCTATAGGTTAGATTAATATTTGATTTGGTCTATAAATGAAAATGTAAGCATTCCACCTCAAGAGTAATGTGGCAACGCAGGAACTGAAATCACTAGACCGTTTCTAACACCAGTAGTGAAGTATGTGTGCGACAAGAAGCGGGTATTAGTAATACGGTGTGATTCCGTTTGGTATTTTCTCTACCTAACACTATTTACACATGCAAATTAGCAATGATTTGTGTAAAGCTGTAAAGACAATGTAGCCTCTCTTAAATGGGAATGTTAATGTAGATACTTTTTCTATATTACCTGGAGCTAGTGTAAGTAAGATATGGAAAGCGAAAGCGAAATTAGCTACGACGCTTTAATACTAGTGCACAAAGGAAGGTGATAGGTTCGACATACTAATCTATTAGAGAAACCATATTTCCGTTGAAGTAAAGCTAATTTCCTAAGTCTTACATAAATTGTGCTAATATCTGAACTTGGTAACCCCTTTATCTTCAGTAATATACTATATATATTAAAGAGGTAATATATAAGACTTTCTTAGTTGAAATTGTTATATCCGATAAAGGGGAGAGGATTTGTTAAAAAGCAAATGCTTTATTTGGATTTCAATTGAAGTAAATCTAAATAATAGATAAAGATATATATTATAATTTTTTTTGTAAAAGAATAAATTTCTTATTATTTACAAGTATTTAGTTATTTAAATATTTATATATAAGCAAAAATGAGCTGGAATACTTTGTACTTCGTACTTCGTACTTCGTAGAAAAATCTAAAATGATTTAGTACTTTAGTACCACAAAATAATATAAATAATCGTCTATTTTTTATATATAGCGGTTTAGTAGTATTTTTTTTTTTATAAAAAAAAAGCAGAAGGAAGTTTCGGTGTAACTCTCGTTAGAAAAGAATCTAGTATATAATAGGTTATTCTCAAATTTATTTCGAAATAGCTTTAAATCAAAAAGATAAAGAACTACTAGAAACTATGAAGCAAGTATTAGGGATTGACAAAAGTTTATATTATAATAAAAAGGATAACACATTAAAATTAAGAGTATCTAATTTAGATGTATTAATTAATAATGTGATACCCCACTTTAATAAATTTACACTACACAAAAGAGAGTAGACTTTTTATTAATGTGTAAAATAATAGAACTAGTGCAAGAAAACCCATTTAACTACAGAAGGGTTAAATTAAATACTAAGTATAAAAACAATGATGAATCTAGGATTATCTAACAAATTGAAGAATGAATTTTTAACAGTAAAATCGTTAACTAGATTGTCAGTTGAGACTGGTATTCCTAATAAGAACTGATTAGTGGGATTTATGGAAGGAGAATCGTGTTTTTTTTTGTAAGGGTATATAATTCACCTAGATCTAAATTAAATCATGCTGTTCAATTGGCATTTATAATTACGCAGCACTCTAGAGATAAAGTACTAGCTTGCGCAGAAAAATATATCTAGATTATTAGAATGTGTAGAGTAGAAACAAGAAAATCGGTAGATGCTTGTGATTTTGTAGTAACATCATTTAATGATTTCAATAAATATATGATACCATATTGAAAAAACTACCCTTTAATAGGTCATAAATCAAACGATTGTTTAGATTTTATAAGAGTATATGAAATAATGCTAATTAAGGGTCATTTAACTGAAGAGGGGTAGACTAAGATAGTAGATATAAAAACTCTATGAAGACTAAAAGGGAGTAGAATTAATCTTAATATTAAAAGCGTAATATTATTCTATGAATAGTTTAATATAAATTACATGATTTTTACTAATTACGATTATTATATAAATAAAATATGTATTGAATTCTAGTATGTACTAGGTCTCTAAAAAGAGGGAAACTTATTTAAACTAAATAATATAATATATATTATTAAGATTTAAAAATCTTAATATAGCTGACTTGACAAGGTGAAATTTGACATAATTAAGGTAGTATGTAGATTATATCTGAAATTATGTTTGGGGCGATGGCTCCTGTAGAAAATTTTTGCTTGAGCCGTATGCGATGAAAGTTGCACGTACGGTTCTTTAAGGGGGAAAGTTCGAGAGGACCTACCTATCTTGACTGTTTAATTCGATGACCCACGAAAAACCTTACCACAATTTGTATAATATTATTATATTACAGGAGTTGCACGGCTGTTTTCAGTTAATGTTGTGAAGCTGTGGTTTCCATGAAATTAACGAAATCCCTGGCTTTATTTTATAATTTTTTTCGATAGAGCAGATTTTTCTTGATATGGGGAAAAAAAAAAAGGGGACAAAGACAAGTCATCATGGCCCTAATATTGTGGCTATAGACGTGCCACATATGCCTACACAAAGAGATGCAAAATGTGAATTGAAGCTAATCTCAAAAATAGGATTATAGAAGGATTGTAGTCTGAAATTCGACTACATGAATAAGTAATTACTAGTAATCGTGAATCACCATGTCACGGTGAATTAACCTTGGATTGGTACTAACCACTCGTCACATGCTGAAAGGAGCATGCGCAATAAGTTTGCTTTCTTAGTAATTAGTAAATAAAACATGTAGGTTTTGTGTCTATTATTAGGAATCTTCGTATGCGTGGCTCTAATTAGTGTTAAGTCGAAATACGGTTCGTGTAGTGGAAGTTGCACGGAATGATTTATTATTAACATTATTTAATATGTAATATTATATTAATCTTAAATTAATATATAATGATCTATATTATTAGAGGTGGTGTGGGTGTCTTATGGATATATTAAATAAAAGTTGAGTTTGGTGATGGCTCTGATTGAACGCTGTTCAAGTGCTTGACACATGCTAATCATACGTTTTAATTTAAAGTTAGAGTATTGCTCCTGCAATAAGACAAAAAATTAAAAAGTGGTGTACAGGTGAGTATTAAGATATTCTTAGCCGGCCTTAAAGTGGAGATAAATTCTTCATAATAAATAAAGGGCAGGTAATAACCCGCTTAAGAGGATAATAAATGTTTTCGGAATAGTAGTAGTCAAGGTGATGGCTTAACTAGCCTTAAACTTTCGTAGTCGAATCTGAGAGGTTGATCGACACATTGGGTCTGAAAAAACCCCAATGCAATTTAGTACAGCAGTGAGGAATCTTGGTCAATGGCCTAATGGCTGAACTGGCAACTTGGAGAAGTGGTAAGTCTAATAAACCACAAAAAATTAATTAAGATTAATTTTAATTAGTAGTCCATTACCTTAAAATAATAAATTTTTTTTTTCATCATTTAGGTTTATAGAAGGGATTGAATTAAGTAAGAATGAAACTTTGTTTTATATAGATAATGACAGTATATATATAGTGTCTTGACTAATTTACGTGCCAGCAGTCGCGGTAATACGTGAGAGACTAGTGTTATTCATCTTAATTGGGTTTAAAGGGTACCTAGACAGTCAATATAACTTCTATAATGCTAATACTTGACTAGAGTTTTAAGTAAGAGGGAAGTACTTAAGGAGTAAGAGATGAAATATCTGTGATACCAAAGGGACTCCGTAAAGGCGAAGGCATTCCTTTATCTAAAAACTAACGTTGAAGGACGAAGGCTTAGATAACAAATAGGATTAGAGACCCTAGTAGTCTAAGCAGTAAACGATGAATGCTATAGGTTAGATTAATATTTGATTTGGTCTATAAATGAAAATGTAAGCATTCCACCTCAAGAGTAATGTGGCAACGCAGGAACTGAAATCACTAGACCGTTTCTAACACCAGTAGTGAAGTATGTGTGCGACAAGAAGCGGGTATAGTAATACGGTGTGATTCCGTTTGGTATTTTCTCTACCTAACACTATTTACACATGCAAATTAGCAATGATTTGTGTAAAGCTGTAAAGACAATGTAGCCTCTCTTAAATGGGAATGTTAATGTAGATACTTTTTCTATATTACCTGGAGCTAGTGTAAGTAAGATATGGAAAGCGAAAGCGAAATTAGCTACGACGCTTTAATACTAGTGCACAAAGGAAGGTGATAGGTTCGACATACTAATCTATTAGAGAAACCATATTTCCGTTGAAGTAAAGCTTAATTTCCTAAGTCTTACATAAATTGTGCTAATATCTGAACTTGGTAACCCCTTTATCTTCAGTAATATACTATATATATTAAAGAGGTAATATATAAGACTTTCTTAGTTGAAATTGTTATATCCGATAAAGGGGAGAGGATTTGTTAAAAAGCAAATGCTTTATTTGGATTTCAATTGAAGTAAATCTAAATAATAGATAAAGATATATATTATAATTTTTTTTGTAAAAGAATAAATTTCTTATTATTTACAAGTATTTAGTTATTTAAATATTTATATATAAGCAAAAATGAGCTGGAATACTTTGTACTTCGTACTTCGTACTTCGTAGAAAAATCTAAAATGATTTAGTACTTTAGTACCACAAAATAATATAAATAATCGTCTATTTTTATATATAAGCGGTTTAGTAGTATTTTTTTTTTATAAAAAAAAAATAGCAGAAGGAAGTTTCGGTGTAACTCTCGTTAGAAAAGAATCTAGTATAATAGGTTATTCAATTCTAATTTATTTCGAAATAGCTTTAAATCAAAAAGATAAAGAACTACTAGAAACTATGAAGCAAGTATTAGGGATTGACAAAAGTTTATATTATAATAAAAAGGATAACACATTAAAATTAAGAGTATCTAATTTAGATGTATTAATTAATAATGTGATACCCCACTTTAATAAATTTACACTACACAAAAGAGAGTAGACTTTTTATTAATGTGTAAAATAATAGAACTAGTGCAAGAAACCCATTTAACTACAGAAGGGTTAAATTAAATACTAAGTATAAAAACAATGATGAATCTAGGATTATCTAACAAATTGAAGAATGAATTTTTAACAGTAAAATCGTTAACTAGATTGTCAGTTGAGACTGGTATTCCTAATAAGAACTGATTAGTGGGATTTATGGAAGGAGAATCGTGTTTTTTTTTGTAAGGGTATATAATCACCTAGATCTAAATTAAATCATGCTGTTCAATTGGCATTTATAATTACGCAGCACTCTAGAGATAAAGTACTAGCTTGCGCAGAAAAATATATCTAGATTATTAGAATGTGGTAGAGTAGAAACAAGAAAATCGGTAGATGCTTGTGATTTGTAGTAACATCATTTAATGATTTCAATAAATATATGATACCATATTGAAAAAACTACCCTTTAATAGGTCATAAATCAAACGATTGTTTAGATTTTATAAGAGTATATGAAATAATGCTAATTAAGGGTCATTTAACTGAAGAGGGGTAGACTAAGATAGTAGATATAAAAAACTCTATGAAGACTAAAAGGGAGTAGAATTTAATCTTAATATTAAAAGCGTAATATTATTCTATGAATAGTTTAATATAAATTACATGATTTTTACTAATTACGATTATTATATAAAATAAAATATGTATTGAATTCTAGTATGTACTAGGTCTCTTAAAAAGAGGGAAACTTATGTTAAACTAAATAATATAATATATATTTATTAAGATTTAAAAATCTTAATATAGCTGACTTGACAAGGGTGAAATTTGACATAATTAAGGTAGTATGTTAGATTATATCTGAAATTATGTTTGGGGCGATGGCTCCTGTAGAAAATTTTTGCTTGAGCCGTATGCGATGAAAGTTGCACGTACGGTTCTTTAAGGGGGAAAGTTCGAGAGGACCTACCTATCTTGACTGTTTAATTCGATGACCCACGAAAAACCTTACCACAATTTGTATAATATTATTATATTACAGGAGTTGCACGGCTGTTTTCAGTTAATGTTGTGAAGCTGTGGTTTCCATGAAATTAACGAAATCCCTGGCTTATTTTATAATTTTTTTCGATAGAGCAGATTTTTTCTTGATATGGGGAAAAAAAAAAAGGGGACAAAGACAAGTCATCATGGCCCTAATATTGTGGGCTATAGACGTGCCACATATGCCTACACAAAGAGATGCAAAAATGTGAATTGAAGCTAATCTCAAAAAATAGGATATAAGAAGGATTGTAGTCTGAAATTCGACTACATGAATAAGTAATTACTAGTAATCGTGAATCACCATGTCACGGTGAATTAACCTTGGATTGGTACTAACCACTCGTCACATGCTGAAAGGAGCATGCGCAATAAGTTTGCTTTCTTAGTAATTAGTAAATAAAACATGTAGGTTTTGTGTCTATTATTAGGAATCTTCGTATGCGTGGCTCTAATTAGTGTTAAGTCGAAATACGGTTCGTGTAGTGGAAGTTGCACGGGAATGATTTATTATTAACATTATTTTAATATGTAATATTATATATTAATCTTAAATTAATATATAATGATCTATATTATTTAGAGGTGGTGTGGGTGTCTTATGGATATATTAAAATAAAAGTTGAGTTTGGTGATGGCTCTGATTGAACGCTGTTCAAGTGCTTGACACATGCTAATCATACGTTTTAATTTAAAGTTAGAGTATTGCTCCTGCAATAAGACAAAAAATTAAAAAAGTGGTGTACAGGTGAGTATTAAGATATTCTTAGCCGGCCTTAAAGTGGAGATAAATTCTTCATAATAAATAAAGGGCAGGTAATAACCCGCTTTAAGAGGATAATAAATGTTTTCGGAATAGGTAGTAGTCAAGGTGATGGCTTAACTAGCCTTAAACTTTCGTAGTCGAATCTGAGAGGTTGATCGACCACATTGGGTCTGAAAAAACCCCAATGCAATTTAGTACAGCAGTGAGGAATCTTGGTCAATGGCCTAATGGCTGAACTGGCAACTTGGAGAAGTGGTAAGTCCTAATAAACCACCAAAAAATTAATTAAGATTAATTTTAATTAGTAGTCCATTACCTTAAAATAATAAGATTTTTTTTTTCATCATTTAGGTTTATAGAAGGGATTGAATTAAGTAAGAAATGAAACTTTGTTTATATATAGATAATGACAGTATATATATAGTGTCTTGACTAATTTACGTGCCAGCAGTCGCGGTAATACGTGAGAGACTAGTGTTATTCATCTTAATTGGGTTTAAAGGGTACCTAGACAGTCAATATAACTTCTATAATGCTAATACTTGACTAGAGTTTTAAGTAAGAGGGAAGTACTTAAGGAGTAAGAGATGAAATATCTGTGATACCAAGGGACTCCGTAAAGGCGAAGGCATTCCTTTATCTAAAAACTAACGTTGAAGGACGAAGGCTTAGATAACAAATAGGATTAGAGACCCTAGTAGTCTAAGCAGTAAACGATGAATGCTATAGGTTAGATTAATATTTGATTTGGTCTATAAATGAAAATGTAAGCATTCCACCTCAAGAGTAATGTGGCAACGCAGGAACTGAAATCACTAGACCGTTTCTAACACCAGTAGTGAAGTATGTGTGCGACAAGAAGCGGGTATTAGTAATACGGTGTGATTCCGTTTGGTATTTTCTCTACCTAACACTATTTACACATGCAAATTAGCAATGATTTGTGTAAAGCTGTAAAGACAATGTAGCCTCTCTTAAATGGGAATGTTAATGTAGATACTTTTTCTATATTACCTGGAGCTAGTGTAAGTAAGATATGGAAAGCGAAAGCGAAATTAGCTACGACGCTTTAATACTAGTGCACAAAGGAAGGTGATAGGTTCGACATACTAATCTATTAGAGAAACCATATTTCCGTTGAAGTAAAGCTAATTTCCTAAGTCTTACATAAATTGTGCTAATATCTGAACTTGGTAACCCCTTTATCTTCAGTAATATACTATATATATTAAAGAGGTAATATATAAGACTTTCTTAGTTGAAATTGTTATATCCGATAAAGGGGAGAGGATTTGTTAAAAAGCAAATGCTTTATTTGGATTTCAATTGAAGTAAATCTAAATAATAGATAAAGATATATATTATAATTTTTTTTGTAAAAGAATAAATTTCTTATTATTTACAAGTATTTAGTTATTTAAATATTTATATATAAGCAAAAATGAGCTGGAATACTTTGTACTTCGTACTTCGTACTTCGTAGAAAAATCTAAAATGATTTAGTACTTTAGTACCACAAAATAATATAAATAATCGTCTATTTTTATATATAAGCGGTTTAGTAGTATTTTTTTTTTATAAAAAAAAAATAGCAGAAGGAAGTTTCGGTGTAACTCTCGTTAGAAAAGAATCTAGTATAATAGGTTATTCAATTCTAATTTATTTCGAAATAGCTTTAAATCAAAAAGATAAAGAACTACTAGAAACTATGAAGCAAGTATTAGGGATTGACAAAGTTTATATTATAATAAAAAGGATAACACATTAAAATTAAGAGTATCTAATTTAGATGTATTAATTAATAATGTGATACCCCACTTTAATAAATTTACACTACACAAAAGAGAGTAGACTTTTTATTAATGTGTAAAATAATAGAACTAGTGCAAGAAAACCCATTTAACTACAGAAGGGTTAAATTAAATACTAAGTATAAAAACAATGATGAATCTAGGATTATCTACAAATTGAAGAATGAATTTTTAACAGTAAAATCGTTAACTAGATTGTCAGTTGAGACTGGTATTCCTAATAAGAACTGATTAGTGGGATTTATGGAAGGAGAATCGTGTTTTTTTTTGTAAGGGTATATAATTCACCTAGATCTAAATTAAATCATGCTGTTCAATTGGCATTTATAATTACGCAGCACTCTAGAGATAAAGTACTAGCTTGCGCAGAAAATATATCTAGATTATTAGAATGTGGTAGAGTAGAAACAAGAAAATCGGTAGATGCTTGTGATTTTGTAGTAACATCATTTAATGATTTCAATAAATATATGATACCATATTGAAAAACTACCCTTTAATAGGTCATAAATCAAACGATTGTTTAGATTTTATAAGAGTATATGAAATAATGCTAATTAAGGGTCATTTAACTGAAGAGGGGTAGACTAAGATAGTAGATATAAAAAACTCTATGAAGACTAAAAGGGAGTAGAATTTAATCTTAATATTAAAAGCGTAATATTATTCTATGAATAGTTTAATATAAATTACATGATTTTTACTAATTACGATTATTATATAAAATAAAATATGTATTGAATTCTAGTATGTACTAGGTCTCTTAAAAAGAGGGAAACTTATGTTAAACTAAATAATATAATATATATTTATTAAGATTTAAAAATCTTAATATAGCTGACTTGACAAGGGTGAAATTTGACATAATTAAGGTAGTATGTTAGATTATATCTGAAATTATGTTTGGGGCGATGGCTCCTGTAGAAAATTTTTGCTTGAGCCGTATGCGATGAAAGTTGCACGTACGGTTCTTTAAGGGGGAAAGTTCGAGAGGACCTACCTATCTTGACTGTTTAATTCGATGACCCACGAAAAACCTTACCACAATTTGTATAATATTATTATATTACAGGAGTTGCACGGCTGTTTTCAGTTAATGTTGTGAAGCTGTGGTTTCCATGAAATTAACGAAATCCCTGGCTTTATTTTATAATTTTTTTCGATAGAGCAGATTTTTTCTTGATATGGGGAAAAAAAAAAAGGGGACAAAGACAAGTCATCATGGCCCTAATATTGTGGGCTATAGACGTGCCACATATGCCTACACAAAGAGATGCAAAAATGTGAATTGAAGCTAATCTCAAAAAATAGGATATAAGAAGGATTGTAGTCTGAAATTCGACTACATGAATAAGTAATTACTAGTAATCGTGAATCACCCATGTCACGGTGAATTAACCTTGGATTGGTACTAACCACTCGTCACATGCTGAAAGGAGCATGCGCAATAAGTTTGCTTTCTTAGTAATTAGTAAATAAAACATGTAGGTTTTGTGTCTATTATTAGGAATCTTCGTATGCGTGGCTCTAATTAGTGTTAAGTCGAAATACGGTTCGTGTAGTGGAAGTTGCACGGGAATGATTTATTATTAACATTATTTTAATATGTAATATTATATATTAATCTTAAATTAATATATAATGATCTATATTATTTAGAGGTGGTGTGGGTGTCTTATGGATATATTAAAATAAAAGTTGAGTTTGGTGATGGCTCTGATTGAACGCTGTTCAAGTGCTTGACACATGCTAATCATACGTTTTAATTTAAAGTTAGAGTATTGCTCCTGCAATAAGACAAAAAATTAAAAAGTGGTGTACAGGTGAGTATTAAGATATTCTTAGCCGGCCTTAAAGTGGAGATAAATTCTTCATAATAAATAAAGGGCAGGTAATAACCCGCTTTAAGAGGATAATAAATGTTTTCGGAATAGGTAGTAGTCAAGGTGATGGCTTAACTAGCCTTAAACTTTCGTAGTCGAATCTGAGAGGTTGATCGACCACATTGGGTCTGAAAAAACCCCAATGCAATTTAGTACAGCAGTGAGGAATCTTGGTCAATGGCCTAATGGCTGAACTGGCAACTTGGAGAAGTGGTAAGTCCTAATAAACCACCAAAAAATTAATTAAGATTAATTTTAATTAGTAGTCCATTACCTTAAAATAATAAGATTTTTTTTTTCATCATTTAGGTTTATAGAAGGGATTGAATTAAGTAAGAAATGAAACTTTGTTTATATATAGATAATGACAGTATATATATAGTGTCTTGACTAATTTACGTGCCAGCAGTCGCGGTAATACGTGAGAGACTAGTGTTATTCATCTTAATTGGGTTTAAAGGGTACCTAGACAGTCAATATAACTTCTATAATGCTAATACTTGACTAGAGTTTTAAGTAAGAGGGAAGTACTTAAGGAGTAAGAGATGAAATATCTGTGATACCAAAGGGACTCCGTAAAGGCGAAGGCATTCCTTTATCTAAAAACTAACGTTGAAGGACGAAGGCTTAGATAACAAATAGGATTAGAGACCCTAGTAGTCTAAGCAGTAAACGATGAATGCTATAGGTTAGATTAATATTTGATTTGGTCTATAAATGAAATGTAAGCATTCCACCTCAAGAGTAATGTGGCAACGCAGGAACTGAAATCACTAGACCGTTTCTAACACCAGTAGTGAAGTATGTGTGCGACAAGAAGCGGGTATTAGTAATACGGTGTGATTCCGTTTGGTATTTTCTCTACCTAACACTATTTACACATGCAAATTAGCAATGATTTGTGTAAAGCTGTAAAGACAATGTAGCCTCTCTTAAATGGGAATGTTAATGTAGATACTTTTTCTATATTACCTGGAGCTAGTGTAAGTAAGATATGGAAAGCGAAAGCGAAATTAGCTACGACGCTTTAATACTAGTGCACAAAGGAAGGTGATAGGTTCGACATACTAATCTATTAGAGAAACCATATTTCCGTTGAAGTAAAGCTAATTTCCTAAGTCTTACATAAATTGTGCTAATATCTGAACTTGGTAACCCCTTTATCTTCAGTAATATACTATATATATTAAAGAGGTAATATATAAGACTTTCTTAGTTGAAATTGTTATATCCGATAAAGGGGAGAGGATTTGTTAAAAAGCAAATGCTTTATTTGGATTTCAATTGAAGTAAATCTAAATAATAGATAAAGATATATATTATAATTTTTTTGTAAAAGAATAAATTTCTTATTATTTACAAGTATTTAGTTATTTAAATATTTATATATAAGCAAAAATGAGCTGGAATACTTTGTACTTCGTACTTCGTACTTCGTAGAAAAATCTAAAATGATTTAGTACTTTAGTACCACAAAATAATATAAATAATCGTCTATTTTTATATATAAGCGGTTTAGTAGTATTTTTTTTTTATAAAAAAAAATAGCAGAAGGAAGTTTCGGTGTAACTCTCGTTAGAAAAGAATCTAGTATAATAGGTTATTCAATTCTAATTTATTTCGAAATAGCTTTAAATCAAAAAGATAAAGAACTACTAGAAACTATGAAGCAAGTATTAGGGATTGACAAAAGTTTATATTATAATAAAAAGGATAACACATTAAAATTAAGAGTATCTAATTTAGATGTATTAATTAATAATGTGATACCCCACTTTAATAAATTTACACTACACAAAAGAGAGTAGACTTTTATTAATGTGTAAAATAATAGAACTAGTGCAAGAAAACCCATTTAACTACAGAAGGGTTAAATTAAATACTAAGTATAAAAACAATGATGAATCTAGGATTATCTAACAAATTGAAGAATGAATTTTTAACAGTAAAATCGTTAACTAGATTGTCAGTTGAGACTGGTATTCCTAATAAGAACTGATTAGTGGGATTTATGGAAGGAGAATCGTGTTTTTTTTGTAAGGGTATATAATTCACCTAGATCTAAATTAAATCATGCTGTTCAATTGGCATTTATAATTACGCAGCACTCTAGAGATAAAGTACTAGCTTGCGCAGAAAAATATATCTAGATTATTAGAATGTGGTAGAGTAGAAACAAGAAAATCGGTAGATGCTTGTGATTTTGTAGTAACATCATTTAATGATTTCAATAAATATATGATACCATATTGAAAAAACTACCCTTTAATAGGTCATAAATCAAACGATTGTTTAGATTTTATAAGAGTATATGAAATAATGCTAATTAAGGGTCATTTAACTGAAGAGGGGTAGACTAAGATAGTAGATATAAAAAACTCTATGAAGACTAAAAGGGAGTAGAATTTAATCTTAATATTAAAAGCGTAATATTATTCTATGAATAGTTTAATATAAATTACATGATTTTTACTAATTACGATTATTATATAAAATAAAATATGTATTGAATTCTAGTATGTACTAGGTCTCTTAAAAAGAGGGAAACTTATGTTAAACTAAATAATATAATATATATTTATTAAGATTTAAAAATCTTAATATAGCTGACTTGACAAGGGTGAAATTTGACATAATTAAGGTAGTATGTTAGATTATATCTGAAATTATGTTTGGGGCGATGGCTCCTGTAGAAAATTTTTGCTTGAGCCGTATGCGATGAAAGTTGCACGTACGGTTCTTTAAGGGGGAAAGTTCGAGAGGACCTACCTATCTTGACTGTTTAATTCGATGACCCACGAAAAACCTTACCACAATTTGTATAATATTATTATATTACAGGAGTTGCACGGCTGTTTTCAGTTAATGTTGTGAAGCTGTGGTTTCCATGAAATTAACGAAATCCCTGGCTTTATTTTATAATTTTTTTCGATAGAGCAGATTTTTTCTTGATATGGGGAAAAAAAAAAAGGGGACAAAGACAAGTCATCATGGCCCTAATATTGTGGGCTATAGACGTGCCACATATGCCTACACAAAGAGATGCAAAAATGTGAATTGAGCTAATCTCAAAAAATAGGATATAAGAAGGATTGTAGTCTGAAATTCGACTACATGAATAAGTAATTACTAGTAATCGTGAATCACCATGTCACGGTGAATTAACCTTGGATTGGTACTAACCACTCGTCACATGCTGAAAGGAGCATGCGCAATAAGTTTGCTTTCTTAGTAATTAGTAAATAAAACATGTAGGTTTGTGTCTATTATTAGGAATCTTCGTATGCGTGGCTCTAATTAGTGTTAAGTCGAAATACGGTTCGTGTAGTGGAAGTTGCACGGGAATGATTTATTATTAACATTATTTTAATATGTAATATTATATATTAATCTTAAATTAATATATAATGATCTATATTATTTAGAGGTGGTGTGGGTGTCTTATGGATATATTAAAATAAAAGTTGAGTTTGGTGATGGCTCTGATTGAACGCTGTTCAAGTGCTTGACACATGCTAATCATACGTTTTAATTTAAAGTTAGAGTATTGCTCCTGCAATAAGACAAAAAATTAAAAAGTGGTGTACAGGTGAGTATTAAGATATTCTTAGCCGGCCTTAAAGTGGAGATAAATTCTTCATAATAAATAAAGGGCAGGTAATAACCCGCTTTAAGAGGATAATAAATGTTTTCGGAATAGGTAGTAGTCAAGGTGATGGCTTAACTAGCCTTAAACTTTCGTAGTCGAATCTGAGAGGTTGATCGACCACATTGGGTCTGAAAAACCCCAATGCAATTTAGTACAGCAGTGAGGAATCTTGGTCAATGGCCTAATGGCTGAACTGGCAACTTGGAGAAGTGGTAAGTCCTAATAAACCACCAAAAATTAATTAAGATTAATTTTAATTAGTAGTCCATTACCTTAAAATAATAAGATTTTTTTTTTCATCATTTAGGTTTATAGAAGGGATTGAATTAAGTAAGAAATGAAACTTTGTTTATATATAGATAATGACAGTATATATATAGTGTCTTGACTAATTTACGTGCCAGCAGTCGCGGTAATACGTGAGAGACTAGTGTTATTCATCTTAATTGGGTTTAAAGGGTACCTAGACAGTCAATATAACTTCTATAATGCTAATACTTGACTAGAGTTTTAAGTAAGAGGGAAGTACTTAAGGAGTAAGAGATGAAATATCTGTGATACCAAAGGGACTCCGTAAAGGCGAAGGCATTCCTTTATCTAAAAACTAACGTTGAAGGACGAAGGCTTAGATAACAAATAGGATTAGAGACCCTAGTAGTCTAAGCAGTAAACGATGAATGCTATAGGTTAGATTAATATTTGATTTGGTCTATAAATGAAAATGTAAGCATTCCACCTCAAGAGTAATGTGGCAACGCAGGAACTGAAATCACTAGACCGTTTCTAACACCAGTAGTGAAGTATGTGTGCGACAAGAAGCGGGTATTAGTAATACGGTGTGATTCCGTTTGGTATTTTCTCTACCTAACACTATTTACACATGCAAATTAGCAATGATTTGTGTAAAGCTGTAAAGACAATGTAGCCTCTCTTAAATGGGAATGTTAATGTAGATACTTTTCTATATTACCTGGAGCTAGTGTAAGTAAGATATGGAAAGCGAAAGCGAAATTAGCTACGACGCTTTAATACTAGTGCACAAAGGAAGGTGATAGGTTCGACATACTAATCTATTAGAGAAACCATATTTCCGTTGAAGTAAAGCTAATTTCCTAAGTCTTACATAAATTGTGCTAATATCTGAACTTGGTAACCCTTTATCTTCAGTAATATACTATATATATTAAAGAGGTAATATATAAGACTTTCTTAGTTGAAATTGTTATATCCGATAAAGGGGAGAGGATTTGTTAAAAAGCAAATGCTTTATTTGGATTTCAATTGAAGTAAATCTAAATAATAGATAAAGATATATATTATAATTTTTTTTGTAAAAGAATAAATTTCTTATTATTACAAGTATTTAGTTATTTAAATATTTATATATAAGCAAAAATGAGCTGGAATACTTTGTACTTCGTACTTCGTACTTCGTAGAAAAATCTAAAATGATTTAGTACTTTAGTACCACAAAATAATATAAATAATCGTCTATTTTTATATATAAGCGGTTTAGTAGTATTTTTTTTTATAAAAAAAAAATAGCAGAAGGAAGTTTCGGTGTAACTCTCGTTAGAAAAGAATCTAGTATAATAGGTTATTCAATTCTAATTTATTTCGAAATAGCTTTAAATCAAAAAGATAAAGAACTACTAGAAACTATGAAGCAAGTATTAGGGATTGACAAAAGTTTATATTATAATAAAAAGGATAACACATTAAAATTAAGAGTATCTAATTTAGATGTATTAATTAATAATGTGATACCCCACTTTAATAAATTTACACTACACAAAAGAGAGTAGACTTTTTATTAATGTGTAAATAATAGAACTAGTGCAAGAAAACCCATTTAACTACAGAAGGGTTAAATTAAATACTAAGTATAAAAACAATGATGAATCTAGGATTATCTAACAAATTGAAGAATGAATTTTTAACAGTAAAATCGTTAACTAGATTGTCAGTTGAGACTGGTATTCCTAATAAGAACTGATTAGTGGGATTTATGGAAGGAGAATCGTGTTTTTTTTTGTAAGGGTATATAATTCACCTAGATCTAAATTAAATCATGCTGTTCAATTGGCATTTATAATTACGCAGCACTCTAGAGATAAAGTACTAGCTTGCGCAGAAAAATATATCTAGATTATTAGAATGTGGTAGAGTAGAAACAAGAAAATCGGTAGATGCTTGTGATTTTGTAGTAACATCATTTAATGATTTCAATAAATATATGATACCATATTGAAAAAACTACCCTTTAATAGGTCATAAATCAAACGATTGTTTAGATTTTATAAGAGTATATGAAATAATGCTAATTAAGGGTCATTTAACTGAAGAGGGGTAGACTAAGATAGTAGATATAAAAAACTCTATGAAGACTAAAAGGGAGTAGAATTTAATCTTAATATTAAAAGCGTAATATTATTCTATGAATAGTTTAATATAAATTACATGATTTTTACTAATTACGATTATTATATAAAATAAAATATGTATTGAATTCTAGTATGTACTAGGTCTCTTAAAAAGAGGGAAACTTATGTTAAACTAAATAATATAATATATATTTATTAAGATTTAAAAATCTTAATATAGCTGACTTGACAAGGGTGAAATTTGACATAATTAAGGTAGTATGTTAGATTATATCTGAAATTATGTTTGGGGCGATGGCTCCTGTAGAAAATTTTGCTTGAGCCGTATGCGATGAAAGTTGCACGTACGGTTCTTTAAGGGGGAAAGTTCGAGAGGACCTACCTATCTTGACTGTTTAATTCGATGACCCACGAAAAACCTTACCACAATTTGTATAATATTATTATATTACAGGAGTTGCACGGCTGTTTTCAGTTAATGTTGTGAAGCTGTGGTTTCCATGAAATTAACGAAATCCCTGGCTTTATTTATAATTTTTTTCGATAGAGCAGATTTTTTCTTGATATGGGGAAAAAAAAAAAGGGGACAAAGACAAGTCATCATGGCCCTAATATTGTGGGCTATAGACGTGCCACATATGCCTACACAAAGAGATGCAAAAATGTGAATTGAAGCTAATCTCAAAAAATAGGATATAAGAAGGATTGTAGTCTGAAATTCGACTACATGAATAAGTAATTACTAGTAATCGTGAATCACCATGTCACGGTGAATTAACCTTGGATTGGTACTAACCACTCGTCACATGCTGAAAGGAGCATGCGCAATAAGTTTGCTTTCTTAGTAATTAGTAAATAAAACATGTAGGTTTTGTGTCTATTATTAGGAATCTTCGTATGCGTGGCTCTAATTAGTGTTAAGTCGAAATACGGTTCGTGTAGTGGAAGTTGCACGGGAATGATTTATTATTAACATTATTTTAATATGTAATATTATATATTAATCTTAAATTAATATATAATGATCTATATTATTTAGAGGTGGTGTGGGTGTCTTATGGATATATTAAAATAAAAGTTGAGTTTGGTGATGGCTCTGATTGAACGCTGTTCAAGTGCTTGACACATGCTAATCATACGTTTTAATTTAAAGTTAGAGTATTGCTCCTGCAATAAGACAAAAATTAAAAAGTGGTGTACAGGTGAGTATTAAGATATTCTTAGCCGGCCTTAAAGTGGAGATAAATTCTTCATAATAAATAAAGGGCAGGTAATAACCCGCTTTAAGAGGATAATAAATGTTTTCGGAATAGGTAGTAGTCAAGGTGATGGCTTAACTAGCCTTAAACTTTCGTAGTCGAATCTGAGAGGTTGATCGACCACATTGGGTCTGAAAAAACCCCAATGCAATTTAGTACAGCAGTGAGGAATCTTGGTCAATGGCCTAATGGCTGAACTGGCAACTTGGAGAAGTGGTAAGTCCTAATAAACCACCAAAAAATTAATTAAGATTAATTTTAATTAGTAGTCCATTACCTTAAAATAATAAGATTTTTTTTTTCATCATTTAGGTTTATAGAAGGGATTGAATTAAGTAAGAAATGAAACTTTGTTTATATATAGATAATGACAGTATATATATAGTTCTTGACTAATTTACGTGCCAGCAGTCGCGGTAATACGTGAGAGACTAGTGTTATTCATCTTAATTGGGTTAAAGGGTACCTAGACAGTCAATATAACTTCTATAATGCTAATACTTGACTAGAGTTTTAAGTAAGAGGGAAGTACTTAAGGAGTAAGAGATGAAATATCTGTGATACCAAAGGGACTCCGTAAAGGCGAAGGCATTCCTTTATCTAAAAACTAACGTTGAAGGACGAAGGCTTAGATAACAAATAGGATTAGAGACCCTAGTAGTCTAAGCAGTAAACGATGAATGCTATAGGTTAGATTAATATTTGATTTGGTCTATAAATGAAAATGTAAGCATTCCACCTCAAGAGTAATGTGGCAACGCAGGAACTGAAATCACTAGACCGTTTCTAACACCAGTAGTGAAGTATGTGTGCGACAAGAAGCGGGTATTAGTAATACGGTGTGATTCCGTTTGGTATTTTCTCTACCTAACACTATTTACACATGCAAATTAGCAATGATTTGTGTAAAGCTGTAAAGACAATGTAGCCTCTCTTAAATGGGAATGTTAATGTAGATACTTTTTCTATATTACCTGGAGCTAGTGTAAGTAAGATATGGAAAGCGAAAGCGAAATTAGCTACGACGCTTTAATACTAGTGCACAAAGGAAGGTGATAGGTTCGACATACTAATCTATTAGAAAACCATATTTCCGTTGAAGTAAAGCTAATTTCCTAAGTCTTACATAAATTGTGCTAATATCTGAACTTGGTAACCCCTTTATCTTCAGTAATATACTATATATATTAAAGAGGTAATATATAAGACTTTCTTAGTTGAAATTGTTATATCCGATAAAGGGGAGAGGATTTGTTAAAAAGCAAATGCTTTATTTGGATTTCAATTGAAGTAAATCTAAATAATAGATAAAGATATATATTATAATTTTTTTTGTAAAAGAATAAATTTCTTATTATTTACAAGTATTTAGTTATTTAAATATTTATATATAAGCAAAAATGAGCTGGAATACTTTGTACTTCGTACTTCGTACTTCGTAGAAAAATCTAAAATGATTTAGTACTTTAGTACACAAAATAATATAAATAATCGTCTATTTTTATATATAAGCGGTTTAGTAGTATTTTTTTTATAAAAAAAAAATAGCAGAAGGAAGTTTCGGTGTAACTCTCGTTAGAAAAGAATCTAGTATAATAGGTTATTCAATTCTAATTTATTTCGAAATAGCTTTAAATCAAAAAGATAAAGAACTACTAGAAATATGAAGCAAGTATTAGGGATTGACAAAAGTTTATATTATAATAAAAAGGATAACACATTAAAATTAAGAGTATCTAATTTAGATGTATTAATTAATAATGTGATACCCACTTTAATAAATTTACACTACACAAAAGAGAGTAGACTTTTTATTAATGTGTAAAATAATAGAACTAGTGCAAGAAAACCCATTTAACTACAGAAGGGTTAAATTAAATACTAAGTATAAAACAATGATGAATCTAGGATTATCTAACAAATTGAAGAATGAATTTTTAACAGTAAAATCGTTAACTAGATTGTCAGTTGAGACTGGTATTCCTAATAAGAACTGATTAGTGGGATTTATGGAAGGAGAATCGTGTTTTTTTTTGTAAGGGTATATAATTCACCTAGATCTAAATTAAATCATGCTGTTCAATTGGCATTTATAATTACGCAGCACTCTAGAGATAAAGTACTAGCTTGCGCAGAAAAATATATCTAGATTATTAGAATGTGGTAGAGTAGAAACAAGAAAATCGGTAGATGCTTGTGATTTTGTAGTAACATCATTTAATGATTTCAATAAATATATGATACCATATTGAAAAAACTACCCTTTAATAGGTCATAAATCAAACGATTGTTTAGATTTTATAAGAGTATATGAAATAATGCTAATTAAGGGTCATTTAACTGAAGAGGGGTAGACTAAGATAGTAGATATAAAAAACTCTATGAAGACTAAAGGGAGTAGAATTTAATCTTAATATTAAAAGCGTAATATTATTCTATGAATAGTTTAATATAAATTACATGATTTTTACTAATTACGATTATTATATAAAATAAAATATGTATTGAATTCTAGTATGTACTAGGTCTCTTAAAAAGAGGGAAACTTATGTTAAACTAAATAATATAATATATATTTATTAAGATTTAAAAAATCTTAATATAGCTGACTTGACAAGGGTGAAATTTGACATAATTAAGGTAGTATGTTAGATTATATCTGAAATTATGTTTGGGGCGATGGCTCCTGTAGAAAATTTTTGCTTGAGCCGTATGCGATGAAAGTTGCACGTACGGTTCTTTAAGGGGGAAAGTTCGAGAGGACCTACCTATCTTGACTGTTTAATTCGATGACCCACGAAAAACCTTACCACAATTTGTATAATATTATTATATTACAGGAGTTGCACGGCTGTTTTCAGTTAATGTTGTGAAGCTGTGGTTTCCATGAAATTAACGAAATCCCTGGCTTTATTTTATAATTTTTTTTCGATAGAGCAGATTTTTTCTTGATATGGGGAAAAAAAAAAGGGGACAAAGACAAGTCATCATGGCCCTAATATTGTGGGCTATAGACGTGCCACATATGCCTACACAAAGAGATGCAAAAATGTGAATTGAAGCTATCTCAAAAAATAGGATATAAGAAGGATTGTAGTCTGAAATTCGACTACATGAATAAGTAATTACTAGTAATCGTGAATCACCATGTCACGGTGAATTAACCTTGGATTGGTACTAACCACTCGTCACATGCTGAAAGGAGCATGCGCAATAAGTTTGCTTTCTTAGTAATTAGTAAATAAAACATGTAGGTTTTGTGTCTATTATTAGGAATCTTCGTATGCGTGGCTCTAATTAGTGTTAAGTCGAAATACGGTTCGTGTAGTGGAAGTTGCACGGGAATGATTTATTATTAACATTATTTTAATATGTAATATTATATATTAATCTTAAATTAATATATAATGATCTATATTATTTAGAGGTGGTGTGGGTGTCTTATGGATATATTAAAATAAAAGTTGAGTTTGGTGATGGCTCTGATTGAACGCTGTTCAAGTGCTTGACACATGCTAATCATACGTTTAATTTAAAGTTAGAGTATTGCTCCTGCAATAAGACAAAAAATTAAAAAGTGGTGTACAGGTGAGTATTAAGATATTCTTAGCCGGCCTTAAAGTGGAGATAAATTCTTCATAATAAATAAAGGGCAGGTAATAACCCGCTTTAAGAGGATAATAAATGTTTTCGGAATAGGTAGTAGTCAAGGTGATGGCTTAACTAGCCTTAAACTTTCGTAGTCGAATCTGAGAGGTTGATCGACCACATTGGGGTCTGAAAAACCCCAATGCATTTAGTACAGCAGTGAGGAATCTTGGTCAATGGCCTAATGGCTGAACTGGCAACTTGGAGAAGTGGTAAGTCCTAATAACCACCAAAAAATTAATTAAGATTAATTTAATTAGTAGTCCATTACCTTAAAATAATAAGATTTTTTTTTTCATCATTTAGGTTTATAGAAGGGATTGAATTAAGTAAGAAATGAAACTTTGTTTATATATAGATAATGACAGTATATATATAGTGTCTTGACTAATTTACGTCCAGCAGTCGCGGTAATACGTGAGAGACTAGTGTTATTCATCTTAATTGGGTTTAAAGGGTACCTAGACAGTCAATATAACTTCTATAATGCTAATACTTGACTAGAGTTTTAAGTAAGAGGGAAGTACTTAAGGAGTAAGAGATGAAATATCTGTGATACCAAAGGGACTCCGTAAAGGCGAAGGCATTCCTTTATCTAAAAACTAACGTTGAAGGACGAAGGCTTAGATAACAAATAGGATTAGAGACCCTAGTAGTCTAAGCAGTAAACGATGAATGCTATAGGTTAGATTAATATTTGATTTGGTCTATAAATGAAAATGTAAGCATTCCACCTCAAGAGTAATGTGGCAACGCAGGAACTGAAATCACTAGACCGTTTCTAACACCAGTAGTGAAGTATGTGTGCGACAAGAAGCGGGTATTAGTAATACGGTGTGATTCCGTTTGGTATTTTCTCTTAACCTAACACTATTTACACATGCAAATTAGCAATGATTTGTGTAAAGCTGTAAAGACAATGTAGCCTCTCTTAAATGGGAATGTAATGTAGATACTTTTTCTATATTACCTGGAGCTAGTGTAAGTAAGATATGGAAAGCGAAAGCGAAATTAGCTACGACGCTTTAATACTAGTGCACAAAGGAAGGTGATAGGTTCGACATACTAATCTATTAGAGAAACCATATTTCCGTTGAAGTAAAGCTAATTTCCTAAGTCTTACATAAATTGTGCTAATATCTGAACTTGGTAACCCCTTTATCTTCAGTAATATACTATATATATTAAAGAGGTAATATATAAGACTTTCTTAGTTGAAATTGTTATATCCGATAAAGGGGAGAGGATTTGTTAAAAAGCAAATGCTTTATTTGGATTTCAATTGGAAGTAAATCTAAATAATAGATAAAGATATATATTTAATTTTTTTTGTAAAAGAATAAATTTCTTATTATTTACAAGTATTTAGTTATTTAAATATTTATAATATAAGCAAAATGAGCTGGAATACTTTTGTACTTCGTACTTCGTACTTCGTAGAAAAATCTAAAATGATTTAGTACTTTAGTACCACAAAATAATATAAATAATCGTCTATTTTTATATATAAGCGGTTTAGTAGTATTTTTTTTTTTTATAAAAAAAAATAGCAGAAGGAAGTTTCGGTGTAACTCTCGTTAGAAAAGAATCTAGTATAATAGGTTATTCAATTCTAATTTATTTCGAAATAGCTTTAAATCAAAAAGATAAAGAACTACTAGAAACTATGAAGCAAGTATTAGGGATTGACAAAAGTTTATATTATAATAAAAGGATAACACATTAAAATTAAGAGTATCTAATTTAGATGTATTAATTAATAATGTGATACCCCACTTTAATAAATTTACACTACACAAAAGAGAGTAGACTTTTTATTAATGTGTAAATAATAGAACTAGTGCAAGAAAACCCATTTAACTACAGAAGGGTTAAATTAAATACTAAGTATAAAAACAATGATGAATCTAGGATTATCTAACAAATTGAAGAATGAATTTTTAACAGTAAAATCGTTAACTAGATTGTCAGTTGAGACTGGTATTCCTAATAAGAACTGATTAGTGGGATTTATGGAAGGAAATCGTGTTTTTTTTTGTAAGGGTATATTTCACCTAGATCTAAATTAAATCATGCTGTTCAATTGGCATTTATAATTACGCAGCACTCTAGAGATAAAGTACTAGCTTGCGCAGAAAAATATATCTAGATTATTAGAATGTGGTAGAGTAGAAACAAGAAAATCGGTAGATGCTTGTGATTTTGTAGTAACATCATTTAATGATTTCAATAAATATATGATACCATATTGAAAAAACTACCCTTTAATAGGTCATAAATCAAACGATTGTTTAGATTTTATAAGAGTATATGAAATAATGCTAATTAAGGGTCATTTAACTGAAGAGGGGTAGACTAAGATAGTAGATATAAAAAACTCTATGAAGACTAAAAGGGAGTAGAATTTAATCTTAATATTAAAAGCGTAATATTATTCTATGAATAGTTTATATAAATTACATGATTTTTACTAATTACGATTATTATATAAAATAAAATATGTATTGAATTCTAGTATGTACTAGGTCTCTTAAAAAGAGGGAAACTTATGTTAAACTAAATAATATAATATATATTTATTAAGATTTAAAAATCTTAATATAGCTGACTTGACAAGGGTGAAATTTGACATAATTAAGGTAGTATGTTAGATTATATCTGAAATTATGTTTGGGGCGATGGCTCCTGTAGAAAATTTTTGCTTGAGCCGTATGCGATGAAAGTTGCACGTACGGTTCTTTAAGGGGGAAAGTTCGAGAGGACCTACCTATCTTGACTGTTTAATTCGATGACCCACGAAAAACCTTACCACAATTTGTATAATATTATTATATTACAGGAGTTGCACGGCTGTTTTCAGTTAATGTTGTGAAGCTGTGGTTTCCATGAAATTAACGAAATCCCTGGCTTTATTTTATAATTTTTTTCGATAGAGCAGATTTTTTCTTGATATGGGGAAAAAAAAAAGGGGACAAAGACAAGTCATCATGGCCCTAATATTGTGGGCTATAGACGTGCCACATATGCCTACACAAAGAGATGCAAAAATGTGAATTGAAGCTAATCTCAAAAAATAGGATAAGAAGGAAAGTCTGAAATTCGACTACAAAAGTAATTTAGTTAATCGTAGAATATAAGGTTTAATGTGGGTACTATGACTCGTCACAGTGCTTAGGAAAATGCAATATTGCTTTCTTAGATTTAATAAAACATGTAGGTTTTGTGTCTATTATTAGGAATCTTCGTATGCGTGGCTCTAATTAGTGTTAAGTCGAAATACGGTTCGTGTAGTGGAAGTTGCACGGGAATGATTTATTATTAACATTATTTTAATATGTAATATTATATATTAATCTTAAATTAATATATAATGATCTATTTATTTAGAGGTGGTGTGGGTGTCTTATGGATATATTAAAATAAAAGTTGAGTTTGGTGATGGCTCTGATTGAACGCTGTTCAAGTGCTTGACACATGCTAATCATACGTTTTAATTTAAAGTTAGAGTATTGCTCCTGCAATAAGACAAAAAATTAAAAAGTGGTGTACAGGTGAGTATTAAGATATTCTTAGCCGGCCTTAAAGTGGAGATAAATTCTTCATAATAAATAAAGGGCAGGTAATAACCCGCTTTAAGAGGATAATAAATGTTTTCGGAATAGGTAGTCAAGGTGATGGCTTAACTAGCTTAACTTTCGTAGTCGAATCTGAGGTTGATCGACCACATTGGTCTGAAAAAAACCCCAATGCAATTAGTACAGCAGTGAGGAATCTGGTCAATGGCCTAATGGCTGAACTGGCAACTTGGAGAAGTGGTAAGTCCTAATAAACCACCAAAAATTAATTAAGATTTTTAATTAGTAGTCCATTACCTTAAAATAATAAGATTTTTTTTTTCATCATTTAGGTTTATAGAAGGGATTGAATTAAGTAAGAAATGAAACTTTGTTTATATATAGATAATGACAGTATATATATAGTGTCTTGACTAATTTACGTGCCAGCAGTCGCGGTAATACGTGAGAGACTAGTGTTATTCATCTTAATTGGGTTTAAAGGGTACCTAGACAGTCAATATAACTTCTATAATGCTAATACTTGACTAGAGTTTTAAGTAAGAGGGAAGTACTTAAGGAGTAAGAGATGAAATATCTGTGATACCAAAGGGACTCCGTAAAGGCGAAGGCATTCCTTTATCTAAAAACTAACGTTGAAGGACGAAGGCTTAGATAACAAATAGGATTAGAGACCCTAGTAGTCTAAGCAGTAAACGATGAATGCTATAGGTTAGATTAATATTTGATTTGGTCTATAAATGAAAATGTAAGCATTCCACCTCAAGAGTAATGTGGCAACGCAGGAACTGAAATCACTAGACCGTTTCTAACACCAGTAGTGAAGTATGTGTGCGACAAGAAGCGGGTATTAGTAATACGGTGTGATTCCGTTTGGTATTTTCTCTACCTAACACTATTTACACATGCAAATTAGCAATGATTTGTGTAAAGCTGTAAAGACAATGTAGCCTCTCTTAAATGGGAATGTTAATGTAGATACTTTTTCTATATTACCTGGAGCTAGTGTAAGTAAGATATGGAAAGCGAAAGCGAAATTAGCTACGACGCTTTAATACTAGTGCACAAAGGAAGGTGATAGGTTCGACATACTAATCTATTAGAGAAACCATATTTCCGTTGAAGTAAAGCTAATTTCCTAAGTCTTACATAAATTGTGCTAATATCTGAACTTGGTAACCCTTTATCTTCAGTAATATACTATATATTATATATATTTCTTAGTTGAAATTGTTATATCCGATAAAGGGGAGAGGATTTGTTAAAAAGCATGCTTATTTGGATTTCAATTGAAGTAAATCTAAATAAAGATAAAATAATATTAAATTTTTTTTGTAAAAGAATAAATTTCTTATTATTTACAAGTATTTTTAGTTTTAAATATTTATATATAAGCAAAAATGAGCTGGAATACTTTGTACTTCGTACTTCGTACTTCGTAGAAAAATCTAAAATGATTTAGTACTTTAGTACCACAAAATATATATAAATAATCGTCTATTTTTATATATAAGCGGTTTAGTAGTATTTTTTTTTATAAAAAAAAAATAGCAGAAGGAAGTTTCGGTGTAACTCTCGTTAGAAAAGAATCTAGTATAATAGGTTATTCAATTCTAATTTATTTCGAAATAGCTTTAAATCAAAAAGATAAAGAACTACTAGAAACTATGAAGCAAGTATTAGGGATTGACAAAAGTTTATATTATAATAAAAAGGATAACACATTAAAATTAAGAGTATCTAATTTAGATGTATTAATTAATAATGTGATACCCCACTTTAATAAATTTACACTACACAAAAGAGAGTAGACTTTTTATTAATGTGTAAAATAATAGAACTAGTGCAAGAAAACCCATTTAACTACAGAAGGGTTAAATTAAATACTAAGTATAAAAACAATGATGAATCTAGGATTATCTAACAAATTGAAGAATGAATTTTTAACAGTAAAATCGTTAACTAGATTGTCAGTTGAGACTGGTATTCCTAATAAGAACTGATTAGTGGGATTTATGGAAGGAGAATCGTGTTTTTTTTTGTAAGGGTATATAATTCACCTAGATCTAAATTAAATCATGCTGTTCAATTGGCATTTATAATTACGCAGCACTCTAGAGATAAAGTACTAGCTTGCGCAGAAAAATATATCTAGATTATTAGAATGTGGTAGAGTAGAAACAAGAAAATCGGTAGATGCTTGTGATTTTGTAGTAACATCATTTAATGATTTCAATAAATATATGATACCATATTGAAAAAACTACCCTTTAATAGGTCATAAATCAAACGATTGTTTAGATTTTATAAGAGTATATGAAATAATGCTAATTAAGGGTCATTTAACTGAAGAGGGGTAGACTAAGATAGTAGATATAAAAAACTCTATGAAGACTAAAAGGGAGTAGAATTTAATCTTAATATTAAAAGCGTAATATTATTCTATGAATAGTTTAATATAAATTACATGATTTTTACTAATTACGATTATTATATAAAATAAAATATGTATTGAATTCTAGTATGTACTAGGTCTCTTAAAAAGAGGGAAACTTATGTTAAACTAAATAATATAATATATATTTATTAAGATTTAAAAATCTTAATATAGCTGACTTGACAAGGGTGAAATTTGACATAATTAAGGTAGTATGTTAGATTATATCTGAAATTATGTTTGGGGCGATGGCTCCTGTAGAAAATTTTTGCTTGAGCCGTATGCGATGAAAGTTGCACGTACGGTTCTTTAAGGGGGAAAGTTCGAGAGGACCTACCTATCTTGACTGTTTAATTCGATGACCCACGAAAAACCTTACCACAATTTGTATAATATTATTATATTACAGGAGTTGCACGGCTGTTTTCAGTTAATGTTGTGAAGCTGTGGTTTCCATGAAATTAACGAAATCCCTGGCTTTATTTTATAATTTTTTTCGATAGAGCAGATTTTTTCTTGATATGGGGAAAAAAAAAAGGGGACAAAGACAAGTCATCATGGCCCTAATATTGTGGGCTATAGACGTGCCACATATGCCTACACAAAGAGATGCAAAAATGTGAATTGAAGCTAATCTCAAAAAATAGGATATAAGAAGGATTGTAGTCTGAAATTCGACTACATGAATAAGTAATTACTAGTAATCGTGAAGTGCGCCGTTAAGCGGTAATTTCGTAATGGTAATTAAATTACCGAGGACTGAATTCAATATCCTCAGGTCGATATGCTTAGGTCGAACGGAAACGCAAGGCTGAACTTAGCATGCATATTAAAGTGTGGGATGTATATAACTACGCGATTGTACATCTATGCAAGACCTCTCCTCTATGGTTAGAGCTACACTGCCCAAAGTCTAGTTGAGGCCAAGCTGTTACTCTTGTACAGTTAAGCGTGGTAAGAGCTGTATTTCCAGATATTCATCACGGTTCACGGGATGAATATAGAATTCCTGGGAAGCCTATTTAAGAAAATCGACAACCCAACGAAAGGACAACCTAAGGAGGAGTACAAGACGAAATAGGCTGAATTACGGGAGGCCTAAGGCCAGCGATGGCTAAGGAGTCGGAGGAGTCATAGTACTGTAACAGGGAAGGCGCTCCAGCCTAATCTAAAAGTGAATTACCACACCGTGGATGCGGTATAAGAATAAACGATACATTGGAAGTCTAGATCTGTCAGCAAGAGAAAAAGAGGATAGCTAGTGTGTATAAGAGGATCTCAGACTGACTAGGGATGGCTACAACCTCCTTGAAACACATAGATAACTCTCGACTATGAAATATATCGAGTATAGCTTGATGTGTTATTATATCTAATATAATTAGGTGGAAAGCCGTATGAGGGGAAACTTTCACGTACGGTTTGGAGGGGAGAGGATCAGGTATCCAATGTAAGACTCAAATTCATTGAGAATCTGGTATCTTAGATATCAGACCGATCATTCTTACCCTACTCACCATGTCACGGTGAATTAACCTTGGATTGGTACTAACCACTCGTCACATGCTGAAAGGAGCATGCGCAATAAGTTTGCTTTCTTAGTAATTAGTAAATAAAACATGTAGGTTTTGTGTCTATTATTAGGAATCTTCGTATGCGTGGCTCTAATTAGTGTTAAGTCGAAATACGGTTCGTGTAGTGGAAGTTGCACGGGAATGATTTATTATTAACATTATTTTAATATGTAATATTATATATTAATCTTAAATTAATATATAATGATCTATATTATTTAGAGGTGGTGTGGGTGTCTTATGGATATATTAAAATAAAAGTTGAGTTTGGTGATGGCTGATTGAACGCTGTTCAAGTGCTTGACACATGCTAATCATACGTTTTAATTTAAAGTTAGAGTATTGCTCCTGCAATAAGACAAAAAATTAAAAAGTGGTGTACAGGTGAGTATTAAGATATTCTTAGCCGGCCTTAAAGTGGAGATAAATTCTTCATAATAAATAAAGGGCAGGTAATAACCCGCTTTAAGAGGATAATAAATGTTTTCGGAATAGGTAGTAGTCAAGGTGATGGCTTAACTAGCCTTAAACTTTCGTAGTCGAATCTGAGAGGTTGATCGACCACATTGGGTCTGAAAAAACCCCAATGCAATTTAGTACAGCAGTGAGGAATCTTGGTCAATGGCCTAATGGCTGAACTGGCAACTTGGAGAAGTGGTAAGTCCTAATAAACCACCAAAAAATTAATTAAGATTAATTTTAATTAGTAGTCCATTACCTTAAAATAATAAGATTTTTTTTTTCATCATTTAGGTTTATAGAAGGGATTGAATTAAGTAAGAAATGAAACTTTGTTTATATATAGATAATGACAGTATATATATAGTGTCTTGACTAATTTACGTGCCAGCAGTCGCGGTAATACGTGAGAGACTAGTGTTATTCATCTTAATTGGGTTTAAAGGGTACCTAGACAGTCAATATAACTTCTATAATGCTAATACTTGACTAGAGTTTTAAGTAAGAGGGAAGTACTTAAGGAGTAAGAGATGAAATATCTGTGATACCAAAGGGACTCCGTAAAGGCGAAGGCATTCCTTTATCTAAAAACTAACGTTGAAGGACGAAGGCTTAGATAACAAATAGGATTAGAGACCCTAGTAGTCTAAGCAGTAAACGATGAATGCTATAGGTTAGATTAATATTTGATTTGGTCTATAAATGAAAATGTAAGCATTCCACCTCAAGAGTAATGTGGCAACGCAGGAACTGAAATCACTAGACCGTTTCTAACACCAGTAGTGAAGTATGTGTGCGACAAGAAGCGGGTATTAGTAATACGGTGTGATTCCGTTTGGTATTTTCTCTACCTAACACTATTTACACATGCAAATTAGCAATGATTTGTGTAAAGCTGTAAAGACAATGTAGCCTCTCTTAAATGGGAATGTTAATGTAGATACTTTTTCTATATTACCTGGAGCTAGTGTAAGTAAGATATGGAAAGCGAAAGCGAAATTAGCTACGACGCTTTAATACTAGTGCACAAAGGAAGGTGATAGGTTCGACATACTAATCTATTAGAGAAACCATATTTCCGTTGAAGTAAAGCTAATTTCCTAAGTCTTACATAAATTGTGCTAATATCTGAACTTGGTAACCCCTTTATCTTCAGTAATATACTATATATATTAAAGAGGTAATATATAAGACTTTCTTAGTTGAAATTGTTATATCCGATAAAGGGGAGAGGATTTGTTAAAAAGCAAATGCTTTATTTGGATTTCAATTGAAGTAAATCTAAATAATAGATAAAGATATATATTATAATTTTTTTGTAAAAGAATAAATTTCTTATTATTTACAAGTATTTAGTTATTTAAATATTTATATATAAGCAAAAATGAGCTGGAATACTTTGTACTTCGTACTTCGTACTTCGTAGAAAAATCTAAAATGATTTAGTACTTTAGTACCACAAAATAATATAAATAATCGTCTATTTTTATATATAAGCGGTTTAGTAGTATTTTTTTTTTATAAAAAAAAAATAGCAGAAGGAAGTTTCGGTGTAACTCTCGTTAGAAAAGAATCTAGTATAATAGGTTATTCAATTCTAATTTATTTCGAAATAGCTTTAAATCAAAAAGATAAAGAACTACTAGAAACTATGAAGCAAGTATTAGGGATTGACAAAAGTTTATATTATAATAAAAAGGATAACACATTAAAATTAAGAGTATCTAATTTAGATGTATTAATTAATAATGTGATACCCCACTTTAATAAATTTACACTACACAAAAGAGAGTAGACTTTTTATTAATGTGTAAAATAATAGAACTAGTGCAAGAAAACCCATTTAACTACAGAAGGGTTAAATTAAATACTAAGTATAAAAACAATGATGAATCTAGGATTATCTAACAAATTGAAGAATGAATTTTTAACAGTAAAATCGTTAACTAGATTGTCAGTTGAGACTGGTATTCCTAATAAGAACTGATTAGTGGGATTTATGGAAGGAGAATCGTGTTTTTTTTTGTAAGGGTATATAATTCACCTAGATCTAAATTAAATCATGCTGTTCAATTGGCATTTATAATTACGCAGCACTCTAGAGATAAAGTACTAGCTTGCGCAGAAAAATATATCTAGATTATTAGAATGTGGTAGAGTAGAAACAAGAAAATCGGTAGATGCTTGTGATTTTGTAGTAACATCATTTAATGATTTCAATAAATATATGATACCATTTGAAAAAACTACCCTTTAATAGGTCATAAATCAAAACGATTGTTTAGATTTTATAAGAGTATATGAAATAATGCTAATTAAGGGTCATTTAACTGAAGAGGGGTAGACTAAGATAGTAGATATAAAAAACTCTATGAAGACTAAAAGGGAGTAGAATTTAATCTTAATATTAAAAGCGTAATATTATTCTATGAATAGTTTAATATAAATTACATGATTTTTACTAATTACGATTATTATATAAAATAAAATGTATTGAATTCTAGTATGTACTAGGTCTCTTAAAAAGAGGGAAACTTATGTTAAACTAAATAATAATATATATTTATTAAGATTTAAAAATCTTAATATAGCTGACTTGACAAGGGTGAAATTTGACATAATTAAGGTAGTATGTTAGATTATATCTGAAATTATGTTTGGGCGATGGCTCCTGTAGAAAATTTTTGCTTGAGCCGTATGCGATGAAAGTTGCACGTACGGTTCTTTAAGGGGGAAAGTTCGAGAGGACCTACCTATCTTGACTGTTTAATTCGATGACCCACGAAAAACCTTACCACAATTTGTATAATATTATTATATTACAGGAGTTGCACGGCTGTTTTCAGTTAATGTTGTGAAGCTGTGGTTTCCATGAAATTAACGAAATCCCTGGCTTTATTTTATAATTTTTTTCGATAGAGCAGATTTTTTCTTGATATGGGGAAAAAAAAAGGGGACAAAGACAAGTCATCATGGCCCTAATATTGTGGGCTATAGACGTGCCACATATGCCTACACAAAGAGATGCAAAAAATGTGAAT